>CAJVNO010000013.1:0-541803 GCA_911174995.1 Penicillium olsonii | reverse complement strand
ACAAAGAAAAAAGAAAGAAGAGAACGGGGTTTCGAGGGGGGAAAGGAAAAAGAGATGGGCGGAAAATTGCCCGGGGGGCCCCCCCCAAAAAAAAAAAAAAAAAAAAAAAAAAAAAAAAAAGGCAGAAGTGTATCCAAAGAAATCATCAAGATCTCTGATGCATTTGTGGGAGATTCTCCCGGGGGGAGATCGGCTTGCTGCGGGGGGAGTTCTTCTGAAAAGAGGCCTATGCAGTCTCCGGAACCCCCCCCAAAAGGCAGACCTGCACAGAAAGGGTATCACTTTTTCCTCCCAAGAGTTGTCTCAGACACCTCCAAATAAAAACTCCAGGCCATGACCACCTTGAAACCAGTCGTGACCACCAGGTTTTCGCTTTCCAACCATTAAAGGATGCACAGGTTCTCCTCTTCGCCAGGCTCCACCACGTGAAGACATGGAGTGGTCTCAATTCAGGACCCCCAAGACATGGTCAAACTTGCAGATCCTCTGAGTGCGACACAGACGTAACCATCGGGACGTTCGGGCTAGTTCAGTCGAGGTGTGCGATCATCTCCTCCTTGGTAAGGGGTTTGAAGGTATCGAGGCCGAGACCGCGAGCTTCGAGGGCGGGACGAGCGTGTGGGGGAATCAAATGCGCGTTCTTTTCGGGGGCAATGGAGAGTTCTAAAAGAGGGCGTTAGCGCGCGGAGGGTCCACGGGGTCCACGGGTGTATTTACCATGTCGGGAGAAGTCGAACAGAGCGGGGAGATCCTTGGAGGGGTTGTTGTGGTGACGGGAATCCGGTAGTCGGGTGTTGGGATCACGAAGCTCATCGAAGAAGGGGTGACACATGGCCTCCACGGCAGACAACCGTTGTGTCGGAGTGTATTCCAGGAGGGCAGAGATAAGGTCGATAGCCTCCGGGGGTGCCTTACGGAAAACCTTGAGTTGGGTCAGCATCAACTGAGCACGATCCAAAGTAGGGAACATACCTTGTTGAAGGGATGAGGCTTGATTTGAGGGAACTTGTGCTCCATATAATTGGGGTTCATCGTGCGGATCTGTTCCCGAGTCGGGGTGCCCAAAACCTTGATGATTTCCACCAGTTGGTCAATGCCCGACTCGCCTGGGAAGAGGGGTTGTCCGAGCATTAATTCAGCCATCACGCAACCAGTCGACCAAACATCTAAAAATAGGTTAGTGAATGACATGAGAATGAAAGGAGGAATCATTACCAATTTTGGTTGTGTAGTTGGTGGCGCCGAAAATCAGCTCTGGGGCCCGGTAGTAGCGAGAGCAGATGTATGAAACATTGGGCTCGTTTTCGATGAGAATCTTGGCAGAGCCGAAATCGCAGAGTTTCAGGATGCCGGTAGAGGGATCCAGCAGCAGATTTTGGGGCTTAATATCACGATGACAGATTCCCTGGGAGTGAATGTAGGCCAGCGACCGGAACAGTTGGTAGATGTACAGTTTAACCTCCAACATGGGCATCGTCGTCTTAAGCTTGTTAAAGTAGCGAGACGCACGGTACACTGTCTCTGGGACATACTCGAGCACCAGATTGAGGTAAACTTCGTCTTTCTGTCGGGATCGAACACGGGTCAGCCGGACCAACGAGATGAAAAAGGAAAGAGACACATACTCTGTCGCCGTTGGAGTAGTAGAAGGCCTTCAGCTCGACGATATTCGGGTGTCGCACAATCCGCATGATCTGCAACTCACGGTTCTGATGTCTCCGATTAGTTTTTTTTTTTGCCCCTCTCGCTGACCTTCGACTGCCATACCTTGAACCGCTTGTCCTGGAGGACTCTCTTGATGGCAGCATCTTCCCCGCTGGGAGACATCTTGGTTTGAAACACCACACCGAAGGAGCCATTGCCGACAATCTTACACTGGGTGTAGGAGATCTCCTTGGCCTCGCCGGTCAGTCCATCCTGGACCTTCTCGCGGATGACCTCTAGTACAGGGATTAGCGGGTGGGATTTTCGATTTCAGAGGTCGACTTACCACCCATGCGCAAACTCGGAAACAGCCCGGGCCGACTTTGTGACATCACGAAGTAGTTGTAGGATGGGAGGATGAAGGGGGGGGGGGGGGGACCGTTTTGGGCGTAAAACCGGGGGGGAGTAGGGAGGGGCGGAAGGACCGATGGGAAAGAAGAAAAAGGCTCGGGCCAAGAATGTAATGAAAAGTAGGAGAAAGGAAGAATGAGAAGTGGGCAAATGAGTAGGAGAATGTTCAACCAATAAAGTCGACTCTGAGGAATAAGACGGGTTAGGGGAAGGTTAGGTAAAATTGGGGTGACGTCTGTTTTTCCCCTCTTTGTTCTTTTCGTTTGGTTCTTTTCACTCTGCTCCAGACGTACAGAGGTCTTCAGCTTACATACCATACGGTATGAGGATATGGTATTGGTGTCGCTGAGTTCGGATGATATCATTGTAAAATACAGTACCCGAGGTCATAGTATATGTCGATTCCTCTTTGCTTGGATGCAGAACCTTGACCTATCCACCTGGGCAATATCTACCTCGGTTCTAAGATACTCTATGATAATTGTATACGATATATAAGTATCAGTCTGTACGTAAAATACACAGGAGCAGAGTTCCGAAAATAGGGAGGTCGGGTGACCGTGTCTGGAACCGTGGTCATTGGGTCTGTCACGAGACGTCCAGCTGACTGGGAAAAAAAAAAAAAAAAAGAAGAAGCTTGGGCCACAGTATCGTATGGTATTTTGCTCGACTCAGTAGGACATGATATACGGCATCACGATACTAGGTGATTACCAGATGCATTCTACAGTAGACGCTCGAAAGGGGCATTCCCTTCGAGCTTTGCAAGGGTGCCCTTGGCATGTAAGTCGAAGCTCTCTCAGCCGAGCTGTCAATCATTGGGATTCCAGCCGCCCATACCAGCGCAATTGGCATTCAATACGATCCAGAAGCCCCAGCGGCGGCCCACCGCACACCCAGCGCCCGAACGTGCACTCGCGGGAAAAGGAACCCGCCCAGAGGAATGCTGGTTCCTGGCTCAGGTACTCTCTCAGATGCGGCCCGGCCGTTCCTTTTGAACTTGGCCCCTGCACCGTAGGGATGCACCTGGCTCAAAAGGTCGACGTTGAGGAGCTACCGAGCTACTTGACTGGCGCGGCTGCAGTTCAGGGGTCCGTGCATCGACAGTACCGTACGGTCACCGTCCGGTTCGATACTCCCGTACGGCGTACATTGTACAGCCTCTCGATCGGGTAACGAGCTAGAGATGCAGAGAGCTAAAGGTATCGACGTCACCCGACGACGGCATCGGAGTCGCCTAGCTGTCATGCGATCAGAACACGGGAAACGAACTAGAGCAGAACAGGCGGCGAACGACCAGAGCACTGTCATGACGCCCAGGGGTCAGACGGCATCCAGGGTCCCCTCTCGAACGGCCAGCGAGATCGGGATTCCGAGTCCATTGCGCGGTGAAGCACAGAATGCACCATGAGAACGACGGTCACACATCGTGGGACGAGACTGTCGACCCGGCTGATACTGCAATCCGGAAATCTCCCAATCGCGCCGCGTCGGCATGTACGGATCGCAAAGCATGGAAACGGCATTCCGACTGTCAGACACGTGGAAACGAGAGACCTTGTCGGAATCGGAACTACAATCGGTTCTCTCGGGAAATGTGAATCATCTGGCGGATTATTGGTCCCAGGCGCAATGGTTCGGGGGGGTGGCTAGTGGGCTCTTGCCGCCATGATGTCGACGATCGTATGCGCGGTTGGGCCCGAGAGAAGAGAAAGAGGCCAAACACGTTGGGCACTTCATGATGTCACGGAGTAAATTCAGTAAAATAGCGCAGGTCAGGTGCTCTTGGGCAGGTAATACCATACATACGCATACATAGAAGCCCCAACCTCCCAACCCGGGGAAAGTGGATACAGGAAAAACTTGAAATAGCGAGTACGGAGAGAGCACGGGGAGGGGGATTTATGTCAATTTCAAAAACGTGTTTTACATTGGCCCGTCTATGATGCGAAAAACATAGAGCTCCCTGCAGGCGCAGCCATGCATCTCACTCGTCCCCATAGACCCAAAAAACAATGGCCAAATCAACCGGAAACAGGATATTAAGACACACAACAGGCCCAACAGTCAGAGATGCAGCACCAGGTGGCGTAATCAAAGAAACGGTGAATCTATACAAAAAAGGGCGCCAGGGCGTGACCCGCCCCAGTCCCGGAGAGGGACCAGCACAGGGTCCCCGACCACGGAGAGGGAAGAACTACTAAAACAAGGGTGAAGGAGGTATTATCGGGGGAGAGCTTAGAAGGGGGGAGGGATCATGGCGGCAGGGTCAGCCTTCTCCTGCTGCTCCATCAGGTCTTCTCCAGCGAGCTCCAGGGAGACGGCGAGACCGAGCTTGGCGGTCTGCTTGGCCTGGTCGATCTCACCGGCGAAGGAGAGGGAGATGGGCATGGCAATGCGCTTCTCAAGGAGACAGCTGACCTTGCCAGTGCTGTCAACCTGAGCGCGGAACGAAGAGGCACGGAAGTCGTACTTGGCACCAATGGCGGTGGTGCCGTCACGGGCGGGACCACCCATCATGAGAGCGGCGGGGGACGGCGAGAGCTGGAGGTTCATGTCCACACCGGCCTCCACACGCTCAGACAACTTGCGCCAGTAGGTGGCGTTGAAGGAGCCCTGGGCCTGCAATTGAGCGGTACCGATCCAGTCGTCACCCTTGTACTTGGCGGAGTAAGAGAGAGCGGTCTCGGGGCGGGCAGTGATGCCCTGACGCTGCCAGATGGCCTCGAAGCCGAGGGCCAGCGCGGGAGTAATGGATTGCAGGTAGCTGCCGACGAAGATACCGGTCAGACCACCCTCCAGACAAGACGGGTTGAAGGCCTTGAGGGAGGCGGAGAAATCGGCACCGGTGTAGTCGTTATCGATCTGGATCAAGCCCTGGGAGCCACCGGCCATGATCTGGGCATTGGTCTTGGTGACGAGGGCCTGGTTCCAGCGGTAGTTGCCGACCGCGGCAAGCGCGCCGTCGCTTCCGTAGTTACCTTGCATGAAGACCTGGGTTGGAGGTTAGAGACTGCCAATCGCAGGATAGACCCGATGGGATTGGCTTACCTTGGGGCTTCCGTACATGGCGGAGAACGCGTATGGGGGCAGGTTACCGGTCGAACCCATGGAGAAGGCGTGCGAGACACGGAACAGAGGGGACATGCCGAAGACCTTGGTCAGGTCTGCGCGGAGGCCGGAGAACATGAAGTTGGTCAACAGAACATCTTTCTGCACTTCCCGGGCGAGGTTATCGACAGTGCCGGGGTTGGGCAGGCCCAACATCGCCCTTCGGTCGGAGAACGAGTTGTATGCATCGCTGAGGGTCGCAGCGGCGGGGTTGTCGGTGACAAAGGAAAGGGATGATAGGTAGTCGGACATTTTGGGTGGAATATGATAATCGTCGACAATTCAATTAGGTGTCGTCACGCGTGCCTCAAAAGAGTATGGATGATGGGATTGAAAGGAGTTGAGACCAGCCCAGATATCTGCGACGAACCAACGTCTCAGAAGATGATGGGGGGTTTATGAAAAAAGGGAAAGGGCTGGATGCGATGGGTTCGGAGTGTAGGGGAAGCAATTCAAGGCTTTCCGAGCTGTGAAAAATGCTAGTCACCTGCCCTCGGCGTCTTTGGTTGTTGTCGCTCGCCGGGTTCTTACATAATCACATACAAGACCTGAATTTCACAATGACAAGAGTCGCGACCTCCTAGGTTGCTCGAGATTTAAATATATTTCACCCTACTGATCTCTGTGTTTGATCTGCTGGATATTCTCGCATTTCATCCGGAGTCAACGCCTGAGACATTGAGACATTGCCGCCGAACGGACAAGGCAGCGAACCCGCGGATCCACCTGATATCGGTTGTCCCTATACCGCTTGTTCTCTCCTCTTGCTACTAGTATTCTGTCTTCCTGTCCGGGAGTGACTGTTTGGCCTGTTCAACAGATTCAATATATCCTTGCAAATCATTCGGCCACTTTGCGTCATCATGGATACCTTACTGTAAGCCTCCCCGCAGATGGCCATACCCCTCCAAGCAGCCTACCCTCTATGGATTTCACATGAGAGAAGCGGGCTTTAGCCCGGACACTCGACATTGGCTGCATGAGTGAGACAGTATCTTGACCATATATGCCTCACCTTGCTTTGAAGCTTCGCCTTCTCCTCTCGTTCAAACCAACCTGGGAGACTGACATCATACAGGACCGCCGAGATCGTGGCCAATTCACCACAGTTTCGTCGCAAGTCGTCCATCTTTGTAGATGCAATCCATGACTTGCCCGAGAAGGCGGATCTTGCCCCGGCTCAGCTTTACAGCACCGAGTCGGGTCGATTGTTCCACTCGGGTCGAATCGTGATCATCACCGTTGGCTTGCCCGCTAGAGGTAAAACGTAAGCTGATCTCGGAATTGGCCGATACAAGCCACTTTGCTGGTCGCTAACCTTTGACAGGCATATATCAGTTGCTTTGGCAAGATATTTGCGCTGGTAAGCCCCCATCCCGCCCACTGGGAAGTTGCAGACGTGCTCACACGAGTAGGCTCGGTGTCAAAACCAGAATTTTCCATCTGGGAGACTACCGTCGCGCCACTATTCCATTCGGTGAGGATATGCCAGATGATTATTTCTATGTCAACGGTGGGTGTTGTATCACTGTGGGTCATTTGTCTCGCACTAATATATCGATCTTAGCAACCGCCAAGTCTGTTTTATTGCGACAAAAGATCGTGAGAAAATGTCGTGAAGATATTTATCACTTTTTGAACCATGAAAATGGCCAGATCGCAATTTACGATGCTGTTAACCCTCTAGCCTCGGGTCGACGCTCGCTTGCCAAGGAGTTCGCAAAGCATGACATTGAGGTATGGATATGGGAATGTCTCCACCCTGAAAATCAGACTAACCGCTTGACCAGACTCTGTTCATCGAGTCTCGATGTGATGACGAGCGTATCATCGAAGAGAATGTCCGCAGAGTCAAAATTTCTTCTCCTGACGTGAGTACTGTTAGGCCGTACTTCGGTGTGCACCCCAAGGTTGAACCCTCTAACAAGGTTGACTAGTATGTGTCATGGAAATCAGAAGATGCCGTGAAACATTATCTGAACCGTATCTCTTCTCGCATTCCCCAGTTTCAATCCATGGAGGAGAAGGATCTGAACTACATCAAGGTACGCAATGTAGACCTCTGCCGCTTTTGAGATACTGACAAGACAGATGATCAATGCCGGCGAGAGGCTGATTGTCAACAACCGAAGTTTTGGTTATCTTTCCAACCGTATTGTCTTCTACTTGCTTAATCTTCACATCAAATCGCGACGGACTTACTTCGTACGAGCAGGTGTTTCGCTGGATGCTGATTCATACAAAGCCGATGCTTCCCTCTCCGAACAAGGGGAAGACTATGCAAAGAAGATGACGGCGCGGCTGTTGGCTCACCGAGAAGAAGAAAAGCAAACCATGATTGAACGCGGAGAGACCGGTTTCGAGTCTCGTCCTCTGAAGGTTTGGACCTCGACTCGACGCAGGACGATCGAAACGGCAAAGTATCTCCACGAGAACGGTTACAAAGTTCGACAAAGATCCCAGTTAAGCCAATTGCACCCTGGTGTCTGTGAGCAGATGTCCGAGAAGCGTATTCGTGCAGAATTTGGAGATGAAGTCTCCAAACACGAGCTGGACCCCTACCACCACCGCTACCCCCGTGCAGAGGTAAGCATTCGTTCATAAACATTCAATTTATCTTGAATGCTGACTCGAAAAGTCTTATCACGATCTGGCTGTTCGCCTGGAACCGATTATTCTCGAACTCGAGAGAGAACAAACTGATTTGCTCATCATCGCACACGAAAGTGTCTTGAGGGTCTTGTACGGTTACCTCATGGCCTGCAACGCTGCAGACATTCCATTCCTCGAGTTCCCTCGCGATGAAATTATTGAGGTAGGTTGATATCGGAAGGGTTTTCATTAACTCATCATTGAACGTTGATAACTAACAATGTTTCAGATCATCCCCGAAAGCTACCAGAATGTGGCCCAGCATATCAAGATCCCTGGGCTCCCAGAAGAAATTATTCCTGACTCCCCTGAGGATCTCAAAATCCCAGTGCCCGCGAGTGGAGGTGTGTCACCAATGCAAGGGCTTGGTAGCCCAGAGGGTCAAGCGACCCCACAGAGTGGCTATCGAACACCCAGTGGGATCAGGACACCTCGTGAACCTGAAAGAATCTCACAGCAGCACGTTGAAGACGTGGTTTAGGCGACATGTCAGATGGTCGTTCTTCTGACAATGCACCATCCATCATGGGTATGGATGAAGATCATCATCCTGTTCAAACCCGATTTAAGAATGACAACCATCATAGATTGAGCCTTTTTTTGAATGATTTTAACCACCGTGCAGAGTGGACACAAAGACAATAGTATCCCCTGCTTGAAGTTCATATGCGTCTTCACCTTCCAATTCCCAATCGGCATCGTTGATTAGAACCAGCACACCCGGTCGTCTGTCATGCCGTTAATTTTGTTTAATACACGAAGTCAATGTCCACATACACGCTATCTTCCATGATAAACATGTCTTTCCGTTGGTCCTGCATGAGGTTGTCGACAAGGTATCCAAGCAAGTATGAGATGTTTGGCGGGCTTCCATCCTCTAGCTGAGCAGGCAGAACCACCTTGTGCTTGCGCTCATTACCAAACAGCAATTCCAGTCCCCCACTATGGATGGTCAGTAGATACCGGTGGGGAGAAGGCATGGCACGTACGTAAACTCCACAGTGATTGGGATAGGGTAACCAGTAGATGCCTCGGCCATAGTGAAACTAATAGCAAGTATACAAGTATACAAGTATCAAGAAGAAAGAAGAGGGGAAGGTGTCGAGGGGAAGTTGGGCGGAGACATAAATCCTTATCGATAAGCCCCAATCTTGCCGCAATTTCTTTGCGCTCGAGTTTCCCCAGACACAGTGAACAGCGAGCCCAGATCTACTCCAATGGTCGCCGTTACAACAGACTATATCAGCGTAGGAGGGAATCGCCACCCCGGCGCCGCGGATTGGGATGTGCAGACCGGTGTGCTCGCCTTCGGCGCAGACAACAATGTCGCCCTGTGGGATCCTCTGGTAAGTGAAGCCCAACAAGATTGAGAGGCTTGGAATCCTGGAGCTTATCAATGTGAAGGACAAATCTGATCGCGGAATCTACGCATTGCTGGTTGGTCATACCGACAAAGTGAGCGTCGTCCGGTTCTACACTTGCCCCGCCTCAGGGTCCAAGTTCATCATTACCGGCTCTGTCGACCGCACACTACGCATATGGCAATGCAAAGGCTCCAGCACACACGAATATACTCTAGTGTCAACCTTGGAGGGCCACACAGGCTCCGTGAATGCAATTGCGATCACCAATGGAACCGACATCATTGCATCTGGCGCAGCCGATGGGACCGTCCGAATCTGGAGAATCAACACGCAGGAGGGCATTGAGGGCAAGCTCCTCGACACCATTAATATGACACCCCGATTCTTCCCGCTCTCTTTGTCAGTGCAGGCCTTGGGAGACGAGGCCGATAAGTCTTTGGTGCTGGCCGTTGCAGGCACGATGACTAAAGTACACATCTACGTATCGGAAACCTCTAGCACGCCGGATTTCAAGCGCCGGGCTGTACTGGCAGGACACGAGGCTTGGGTCAAGTCTCTGTCGTTCACTCTGGATAAGCAGAGCAGAGAAGGCGATATCCTGCTGGCGTCTGCGAGTCAAGATAAATACATTCGTCTTTGGCGCCTGCATCGTGGTGAAGCCAACCCGCCTGCTCCCATTGATGATACAGATCCGTTGCTTGGAGGAATGGAGCCCACGCTCTCCAACAAGGCCCATGAATTCGAAGCGAAGGGTTCAAAGTTTTCAATCACCTTTGAAGCTCTCCTTTTTGGACATGAAGACTGGATCTATACTACCGCTTGGAACCCTGACTCCACGCGACAGCAGCTACTCTCAGCCTCTGCTGACAACACGATCACAATCTGGGAACAAGATCAAGCGTCGGGTGTTTGGATGTCCGCAGAGAGAATGGGAGAAATCAGTGTTCAAAAGGGTTCCACCACCGCAACGGGTAGCGCTGGTGGCTTCTGGATCGGCCTTTGGTCACCTGATGGAAAGCAGGTTGTCAGTCTTGGTCGGACAGGTAGTTGGAGAGTCTGGCAACAGGAGACCGACTCCGACCTTTGGGCACAGAAATTCGGCATCACAGGCCACGTTCGCTCATCTAACGGCGTTCAATGGGATCCTACCGGTGGCTACCTGCTCTCAACTAGTGCCGATCAGACTACGCGACTCCATGCTAAGTGGGTGCGCGATCAAACAAGCTCATGGCATGAGTTCTCTCGCCCCCAAATTCATGGATATGATTTGAATTGCGTTGACACTCTGGGGCCTTCGCAATTTGTGACTGGTGCAGAGGAGAAGCTCTTGCGTGTGTTCAACGAGCCCCAGCCTATCGCCGAGTTACTCGAGAGACTCACTGGATTCAAACAATCGGGCCAGGATCTTCCTGAAACCGCTGAGATCCCGGTATTGGGCCTGTCAAACAAAGCCCTGGGAGATGAGGCACCAGTCGAGGAGGATGAAGAGAAGACATCTGCTGAGAAACCTGCAGCCTCATTCTCTTTGGCCGCCAACCACCCCCCACTCGAAGACCAGTTGTCCCGCCATACCTTGTGGCCAGAGCACGAGAAGCTTTACGGCCATGGATATGAAATCTCGGCCGTGGCGGTTAGTCATGATCGCAAGCTCATTGCCACCGCTTGCAAGGCCAGTTCCATTGATCATGCCGTGATTCGTCTGTACGATACTTCGGATTGGCATGAGATAAAACCCTCTCTTACGGCGCACTCATTGACAATCACCGACCTTTCATTCTCGGCTGACGATCGCTATCTTCTCAGTGTTGGTCGTGATCGGCAATGGGCAATCTTCCAACGTAGCGACTCAGACCCAACTACGTTTGATAATCTCACCTCTAACCCTAAAGGTCACTCTCGAATGATTCTAGGCGCCGCCTGGGCGCCAGCCACAACCGATTACGTTTTTGCCACTGCAGGACGAGACAAATCGGTCAAAATATGGCAACAGTCCGAAGGGACTTTTGTGTGTAAAGCTACCGTGCCTTTGACCTCGGCTGTGTCAGCAATCGCCTTCTTACCCACCACATACAAGGGCTCTTTCGTTATTGCCGTGGGCGAGGACAGTGGTGTGGTCTCGATCCAGCGTATCACCGCTGAAACCTTTGAAGTTTCGCACGTCGTTACACTTGACAGGGAGATTTCACCCTCAAAGACAATCACACAACTATCGTGGCGCCCAGTGTTGGCTGAAGCCGAGAGCAAGGACCAGTTCGAGCTGGCAGTGGCAAGTGAAGACACTTCCACGCGCATATATGCTGTTTCTAGCATGTTCTCTTGATGTATATACAAAGTCAAGTATTGTCCGAGTCCCCTTATGAGTCATGATGGTTGAGAAGTGTCCCAATGTTGAATAGATCGCTAGATCAAGATGTCAAACCGTGCACTCCAGATATGCCTGTGGTTGAACCCAATGATTGTTGAATGGCATGATGTTAAATGTCACCTCGCAGCACGCGGGAAAAGAAGTAGAAAAGAAGAGCAAAAGGAGGGGGGAAAGGCTAGAAATCATTTATCGACGGGCTTCTCCTGTCCATAGCCACCAATGCCTTCGAGGGATTGGTACGTTTTGCCCTGGTTGCCACGACCGTTGCGAGGCCCCCTGGACGCCATATCCTCCTTCAGCCACTTGAGAACCAGCTCGCCGAGTCGACTGTTCTCCGAAGTCCACTCGGGGACCTGGGAATGGAATGACTCCACACTTCCCAGCGCCTTCACCTTGCCTAGATGCATATGAGCCAGATGAGTCGGCCATTGGGCAAGGTTATCGAGAATGTGAGTTGCGTAGACGATCGTGCAAGATCTTGTTTCCGTCTCGCGTTTCAAGAAAGCAAGGAAGTTACTTCGAGACAACAAATCCAAATCGACCGTAATTTCATCTAGCAGCAGAACCTGCCACGGCCGTAGAAGGCCCATAGCCAGCTGGACACGGCGACGCTCACCATCTGACACTGCGTGCATTCGCCAGCGGAGATCGATGTCCAGAATCTCGACTAACTCGTCCCGACGCTCTGGGAAGGCATTTCCGCCCACAGATGCCAGGAGAGTTGGAACATCGATGTCCGTGCGGACAATGCTGTTCAGCACCCATTCTACGCCCAGGTAGGTAACACCCTCTAGGGTGTCTTTGAAGGGGTCTTTGCCACCCACCGCAATGGTGTCATTGGGCGCCAGGCGTTTGCCGGATAGCAGGCGCAGGAGCGTGGTCTTGCCCGCACCGTTCGCTGTTTCTGTTAGCCTCGGAACTTGCATTTTGATACTTTCAAACTTACCACCAATAAGAAGAGTTCGACTTCCGGCAGGAAGGCTCATGCCCACATCCTGCAGACCGTCGGAGCCATCTTGGAACTTGTAGGAGAGGTTCTGGACCTCAATGTTTGGCAAGGGAGTGGTCGACATGGTGAAGCATTCAAAGACCAGTGATATTCTGCAAAAACAAGGGAAAAGAAGAAACGACAAGTGAGTCAAGGCCAAGCCGACATAGCGAATCCCGTGGCGGGATGAGGTAACCCGCGATAACGATCGTCGATAACCTCTTCTTTTTTCCCGTCGACAACCACCTCGCGGGATATGGTCTCAGCCATACGCACTCTATTGACTGCTATACCTCCTTTACCACCCGCTCGAATGGATTCCCTCATAACGGTCCTCGGTGCCACGGGCACGGGCAAGTCAAAGGTAATGAGATTACCCCCCACCTTGTCGAGCACAGTAACTGATAGCTATAGACAGCTTGCAGTGGACTTGGCCTCTCGTTTCAATGGTGAAATCATCAATGGCGACGCGATGCAGATGTATCGCGGGCTTCCGATCATTACCAACCAGATCCCAGTCGACGAACGAAACGGAATCCCCCACCACCTCCTCAGCTGCATTGATTTAGACGCGGAGGCATGGCGCGTTGGCCTGTTCAAGCGCGAAGCCCTCCGACTCATTGATGACATCCGGGCACGAGGAAAGATCCCCATTCTCGTCGGAGGCACCCACTACTATACGCAAGCAGTGTTGTTTCGCGACCAGCTCGTGGGCGAGGGGGTGGACGACGAAGGCGAACGCGAGCAACTCACTGAATTCAGCTCCACCTCAACGAAATGGCCGATCCTTGACGAGCCACCTGAAGTCTTACTGGAGAAATTGCGCGAGGTCGATCCTGTCATGGCTGCACGCTGGCACCCCAGGGATGGGCGGAAGATTCGTCGGTCGTTGGAGATCTTTTTCCAGACTGGGCGACCGGCCTCGGAGATATATAAAGAGCAGATGGTGCAGAAGAGGGAGGCTCTGGACCAGGAGGAAGGTCTGTTGCGATTTCCAAACGCATTGGTGTTTTGGGTCCATGCCGAGAAGGAAATTCTAAATTCACGTCTGGATGCTCGCGTCGATGACATGATCGAACAGGGTTTGATGGCAGAAGCACAGAAGATGTCGGACTATCTACAAGAGAAAGCGGCGCAGGGCGTCGAAGTTGACATCACGCGGGGAGTGTGGGTGTCGATTGGATTCAAGGAGCTGGCAAAATATTTTGAGGCTGTCCGGCAAGGCGAACTGAGTGAAAAGGAATTAGAAGACTTGAAACGGACCTCTCTGCAACAGATCCAGACCGCCACACGACAGTATGGCTCTTCTCAGGTCAAATGGATCCGCAACAAATTGTGGCGAGCACTCACAGAAGCCGGCGAAACCCGCCGACTCTACTTGCTAGACAGCTCGAAGGTTCAGGACTGGAGCAAATGCATCACCGCACCGTCTGAGAACATTGTGCAATTGATGCTCCAAAATGAGCCGACCCCTGATCCCAAATCCCTTTCTCAGTTGGCAGCAAACGAATTCGGCGCCAAGGAAGCCCAGGGCCACACGAAGAAGGATGCCATTGGCATTTGCTACACCTGTGACGTGTGCAATAAGATCCTAGCGGGCGAGGAACAGTGGAATATCCATCTCAACAGCAACATGCATAAAAGGGGACTCAAATCCGCAAAGCAGAGGAAAATTCGCGATGAATATTTCCGACAGAAAGAGCTGGAACAACAGGCTACTGAAGAGACGGAAAAGGTTAAGCAGGCATCCGATGCCTCATGATTTAAAGCATTGCATATCTCAGCGATCAGGCCAATTACTATGGAACTACCCTGTTTAGGCACGTCGATGAGTTTCGTGAAGATACAAGTACAAACACCTTAAGGCTGCGTTGAGCCTGTCTCCGCTCGCCAGGCCTTGAAAGCTGGCGAGAGAATATCGCCATGCCCTTGCTCTTCGATCTGATAAACCTCAATAAGGGGTGATTTCTCTCTCTTGCGAATTCTCCAAGTCCCCTCGCGATTAATAGTTTGTTTGAGCCCTGGGAAATGTCAATACCCGACAATGATGTGTAGAAAGACGACCTACATTCCAAGAAAGCACCGGTGAAGTTGATACAGGTATTTCCATCCCAGGTCCGTCGACCAACGTTCAAAACCTTCCCTGTAATACTTGCTGTGTCCAGTTCTTCCAAGCTGTGGCAGATCCCATCTTGATCTCGGAAGCCGACGATGATCTTGGGTACGCCGAGCAAGAAGGATTGTGCCCAAAATTTGAGCAGTTTTCGCTCATACTTGATCATGTCTCTGTCATTTCGAATTTGTGCCGATGTCTTCAACTCAACCCAGTTGATTGGTGCATCTTTTCTCCATGGTTTGCTGTCCCAGACTATTCGTGGTCAATGTAAGAACAGGAACGCTACGGCGCCGGTGATACCCACTTGCATCAACCTCTCCTCCAAGGACCATGCGCGTATTGCCAATACCCGTGCGGACGACAGAGCAATATTGCGCTGCATTGTTGACGATGTCGTCCTCTCGGCCTTCAATTTCTTCGCGGGTTGATTCATCCCACGTTTTTCGAAGAACGGCCAAGTTCTCAAACTTGTAGCCTGGGTTTTCGATCAGTACATATGCAGATGGGACCTTCACCGGAATTTCCATACCCCAATACATCATGAGCTCTTGCGGTGCCATTCCTGGCGGTGATCCTCGTTTTCGTTGAATCTCTTTCTGTTGGTTTTTGTATTCATTATTTTCTTCGATGAATCTAAGGCGGGTTAGTAGAGGGATAGATCTGAACTTCTATAAACACACATTGTCCCCTATAGATGGTTAGACTCCTGAAATTAAGTAATTTGAAGCTCTCGTACCTGGAAACAGGTTGCATTCATCTCGAAGCTGTGAGAGGTTAGAGACGCGAGGCTTTTCATTCGATCAAGGACACAAACCCATTCATGTTGTCATATGGAGCCGTGAGAATCTATTAAAAGGTCAGCTCGAGGCCATGAATATCCTGGCAGATCAATGGCACCCACTTTTGTCATCATCCCTCGCCATGTCACGATGTCTACCTCGCATTTCTTCTTAGTCTCTTTCTCGTGAGCAACAAGGGTATCAAGGAGAGCATCCAGGTGCTCGTCCGCGACATCATCTAGCTTCTGAAAGGTGTCATAACCCTTATTCAGATCCGCGGGCAAATTTGGCGTGTAATAGTAGGCCATGGAAGAATCTCCCAGCGAGAAACGACGTTGATCATCATAAGAGAAACAAGCAATTTCCTGATCACCGTTTAGCTTCACACCCTTTGACATAGCGAAGCTTGCTCACCCTTGGCCGTCGGATTGAGGTATTGGCCCCGGCAAAGCGCTGCACCGGGTTGATGTTGAAAGTTGACATATTCATGTCTATTGCGCGAGCATACGGAGTACACCAGTGCGCTTTGAGCTGCTAGGCTCGCCTAGACTTATGTCTATCTGAATTGAGTCTGTAGGCTAAGATTCAGCTTTGCACTAGGGCGCTGTGGTGCAAGACCGGATCTTCGTTTCTCGTTGCGTCGAATATATGCGATGTCAATGCGAAGGGGGATGACGGAGACACAGGGACATCCGCGTCCCCACCAAATCTCAACCTCCCCGCCGCTCTTCATCCTACCTTTCCTTGCGCTGTGTCTCTACATTTTCCGACTGGCGAATTTAGGATGTCTTCGCGCATCGATAAGGTCATTGCTCGTCAGCGAGAGAAGTGGGACGCCCCCCAAGTGCTTCAAAATGTGTTCTGACTGTGGCTAGGATCGCTGATGGCGCCTACTATGAAGCTCATCAACAGCTACGTGTTATTGCGGTCCGTTATCTGAAGCAATCGAACTATGATGCCGCCGCGGAGATCTTAGCGGGGGGCGCTAAGGAGCTCCTGAAGGCCGGCTCGCAACAAGGTGCCTCTGCCAGTGGTGGTGACTTGGCGATCATGCTGGTGAACGAGGTGTACAACAAGGCAGAATGGGAGATCAAGGGTGGAAGTGATGATGCCGAGGGTCGATCTCGCAAGAGTGAGCATTCCGCATTTGCGTTTTCCATGGCGTCTGGCGACCTTGGAAGACGATGCCACGCAAGCACAGCTAACCTGTCCAATCACCCACAGAGCGCCTGATCGAATTGCTACGCGAATTCCCCTCGGACGAGCCTACACGGAAGAGATATATCCAGGAAATCATGGCGTGGAGTGGAAAGTTTGGACCTCTGGAGAGGGGTGACCCGGAATTGCACCATGCTGCTGGCTCAGTATACGCCGAAGGTAGGTGTTCTAAACGCAGAGCCGGTATGGATTCTAAAACTGTGCAGAGAACGAGGCATACGACGCCGAAAAACATCTTATTCTGGGAACCCCCGAATCCGCCGAGACTCTGGCAAAACTCGAGTATGAGTGGTACACAGTCGACGAACCGCACACCGCAGCCATCTATGCATCTCGCGCGGTCTTCCCGTACCTTCTCACGGGCAATCTCCGCAGCGCGAACAAGGCCCTGCTCATTTTCACCACCAAGCTCTCGGCTGCCAACCCCCAGCTGGGCGTGCAGGACGTCAGCAGCTCCAGCTCGGACGCTCGTGTTTTCCCAGCGCTTCCCTTGCTCAACTTTATCAGCCTGCTGCTAATGACTATCCAGCGCGGCAACGCGGATCTTTTCCGCAACCTCACTGCACACTACGCAGCACAGATTAAAGAAGTCGGCATCTGGGATGATGCCCTGGCGCAGATTGGTGAGCAGTACTTTGCCATCAAGATCCCTCGACAAGGAAACCCTCTGATGGATATGATGAGCGGGATGTTGTTTGGAGGCGGTAATGCGGGCAAGCAACCCAGCCGGGCGAAAAAGGTCGAGGCACCACCGGCAAGCATGGAGCTTGATTAAGACGTGATCGTGAACATATCCGACTGGTGTAATAACCCCAAGATGCATGCTTTAATTCGCAAATGAGTCTCTCTCAGGCTCAAACATCCAATTATCTATATCCAATGATGCCACTTTCCTGCGGAGGCTCTCGTTCATGTCGCGGAGGATCTCTGTGGATGGTCAGCATAAATTGTCTACGTAGAGACTGTGAACACACGCTCAGGCTCGGCATCTTGATGTCCAGTTCGATACTGGTCCATCATTTCCAAAAGGTCCTGCTCGTATTCTGCCCCAGTGTCAGCTTATCAGTCTTCCAGCTCCAAGCACCAACATACTCTCTTTCTCCGGTCCGGTCAGCTCGGGGGGTTCAGAGGTCTCGTCCTGCTCGGGCTCTTCGCCATCTTCACTGCCCAACGGCGGCAATGTGGGAATTTCCAACTTGTATCCTCCACTCTTGTCCCGAACCACGATATCCTTGTGTTCAGCCTTGAAGGGTCGCGTTTGAGGTCCCGAGTCCGACGACGTCGGCTTGAGTCGGTTGGACGGTCGATGGGAGACCCCGTTGGGGTTTGGAGGAACAACGCCATTGGGTGGTCCTGCAGAGGCAGGTCGGCGGCTGAGATTGCCGTGAAAAAGATTGCGACGGACGGAGCTGGATGTCATCATTGCAGATGCCGGCGCGGCACACGCGTAATTTGCCTCTAGGCCAAAGTCGAGACACGGTGTCTAGGGTCGTAGTAATGATTCCAAAAAGTTCAAGGCGCGTTTTCCAAAAGCGAGGGTTGAGAGGCAAGTCCCTCGATAAGATTTAGGCGAGTAAGAATAGTTGGAGACGGAAGGACGGTGCGGAATGTGCCAACTGCCATTTCTCACCTCAACGTAAATGGAGCCTTGGGAACAACGTTGGAACCTCTCCCTGGAATAGATTTGGCAATCCTCAATTGTCCAAGTCGTCAATTGCCCTTCTCACGAAGCCCTGGAGAGCATTTCCAAGGTTAGACGCACGGGCCAATCGATAAGCTTATCGTACGCGCCTTCTTTCGCGTCTCTTCTCTTCTGTTCCTCAGTATTCACAATGGTTGAAGCAGAGTCCTCTACAAGCGCCTCTCGCAATGCCGCTAAGGCCAGCATGGCTGGAGCTCCGGCAAACTATGAGCTACCCTGGTAAGTACTCCGAAGAGCGTCGAGATCGATAGCTAACCTCTCAGGGTCGAGAAATACCGCCCAATCTTCCTCGATGACATTGTTGGCAACACAGAGACTGTCGAACGCTTAAAGATCATTGCTAAAGATGGCAACATGCCCCACGTTATCATCTCTGGTATGCCCGGTATTGGAAAGACAACTTCCGTGCTGTGTCTGGCACGCCAGATGTTGGGGGATTCATACAAGGAGGCAGTGCTGGAGCTGAACGCCAGTGATGAGAGAGGTGGGCTTTATCAGTGGCCTGTAATGACCTCGTGCTGACAAGTCTAGGCATCGACGTGGTGCGAAATCGTATCAAGGCCTTCGCCCAAAAGAAGGTTACCTTGCCCCAAGGCCGTCACAAGCTGGTGATTCTCGATGAAGCCGACAGGTAACGCGAATGATTTGATCTCTCCCAAAATGATACTGATATGATACAGTATGACTGGCGGTGCCCAACAAGCTCTGCGACGTACGATGGAAATCTACTCGTCTACCACTCGATTCGCTTTCGCCTGTAACCAGTCCAACAAGATTATTGAACCTTTGCAATCTCGCTGTGCTATCCTTCGATATGCCCGGCTAACAGATGCACAGGTCGTGAAGCGACTGATGCAGATCTGTGAGGCGGAGAAGGTCCAACACTCCGAGGACGGCATTGCTGCTCTGGTCTTCAGTGCTGAGGGTGATATGCGTCAGGCGATCAACAACTTGCAGAGTACATTCTCTGGCTTTGGGTTTGTCAGTGGTGATAATGTATTCCGAGTCGTCGATAGCCCGCACCCGGTCAAGGTCCAGGCCATGATCAAGGCTTGCTGGGAGGGCAAGGTAGATTCCGCACTAGAGGGATTGAATGAGCTATGGTGTGTTGAATCCCTTCGTTATCATGACTACTTCTCTAACCAATTCCACACACAGGACCCTGGGATACTCTTCTCACGATATCATCAGCACTATGTTCCGAGTGACTAAAACCATTCCCACCTTGTCCGAGCACTCCAAGCTCGAGTTCATCCGAGAGATTGGGTTCACACACATGCGTATTCTGGACGGAGTGCAGTCACTCCTCCAGCTTAGCGGCTGTGTAGCGAAGCTCTGTCGAATCAATATGAAGCCAGAGCTCTTCGAGCCCAAGGCTTGAAGCAACATGCTCATATTTGCATATCTAACACGGCGTTTGGTGTCATTTCAGTGACTCAGGTCCTCAAAAGTCCTACATGATGAGTTACGCACAATTCAATTTCCTCAACATCTACTCTAATCGCAAATGGAACCTGTCCGTCCTTTCCAAAGGTTCTCGATCACTGTAGCAGCCCCAAGAGCCTTCTCTTCGTGTAGTTTCTTACCAATCACTTGCAAGTTTACCGGATAGCCCTCCACTTGCTCCGGATTGTACAAGTTCCAGTTCCACTCATCGAGAGCATTTCGAGGAACATACTCCGGCGCAATATCGCCAGCTTGGACTCGGTTTACTGGTAAGGTCACAGCAGGGTAGTCCAGCAGGTTCCAAATTTTGGTGTATCCCACCCATCTCATCATCCGATGAGGCACCGTGGTGTGCGGCAAAGTCGGACTCAGCAACACATCGACAGGCCTACCAGAGTGCGAGCGTATCGCATTCCACTGATCCAGGTACATCTTTTGCGCTGCAATTTTCCGCTTGTTCAACTGCCAATACTCGTACACCGAAATCGCCTTGCTGCGATTGACCAGCGCCTCGACATGGGGAATCATCGGCTCCCCGCCGGCATCGATGTCTCGTCTGATATCTTCACATCCGTCGGCCGAGTAGAACAGATTCATGATCTCAATACACGATGCATGCAACGAGGTGTCCCAAATCATTACTTCATGGCCATTGGCCTCCAACAGAGCTGAAAGCTCCTGCAGCGCGCGTGTGATGGGCGGGTGGACTCTAACTACACCATCATCCAGGATCAGACCAATGATCATCTTCCTATCTTGGATCTCTTGGAACGCCTCCTCATTCCAGGGCAGAGGAACACATTTCGGGTCAAGGTTCCACGGCTGGTTGCTCGCTATGAGCCGACTGATGTAGCAGATCGAAGAGAGATCTCTGGCCAGGGGACCAATGGAGGAAGGGACATGTTCCTGGCCCTCTGTCGAGACGGGCACCCCCTGATAGGGGAGTCGAGCGCTCTGCGTCCTGTCAGTATGTGCTACATCAATGGCAACAGTTCACACTGACACTCGGCTTAAACCCATACAGTCCCAGAGTAGCCGATGGGATCCTGATACTTCCTCCGATGTCGGTTCCAAAGCCCACCAAGGATCCATGCAAGGCTAGCAGCGTACCTTCGCCGCCGGTCGACCCTCCCGGCGAGAACTCTGGATTGCAGGGGTTCGTGGTGAGTCCCCAGAGAGGATTCTCCGTTTCAGCCCACTGGCAGTACGTCAGTCACTTGTACGTGCCGAGGTTGGCTGCTACGAACCATGATACTCTGCGGGAGGTTGGTCTTGGCAATGATAATGGCGCCCATACTCTTCAACATCTGGACGAGGGCCGCATCTTCCGTGGCCGGTGCAAAGGATCTACCCACATAGCCGATGGTGGTGTCGACGCCCTTCACGTTGAATTGATCTTTCAGTGTTATGGGAATACCATGCAGAGGGCCTTTCAGCCTGCCGGTCTCTTTCCATTCGAGATCCAATTGCCGCGCTTGCTCTAGAGCGTCTTCGAATAGAATCTCGGTGAGACAATTGGTCTACGGCTGTTAGTGGCCGCTCGGGACGAAGAAACAAGGACCATACCAGCTGTTGTGCCACCACCGATCTATCAGATCAGCGTTGGATATTTTTCCGATGGAGTGGGGAGTACCTTTTGATATACGCCCGAGTCACTTCCTCCGCCCCGGTTTCGCCTTTCTCGATCTGCTTTAGCAGGACCATAATGTTGTCGATGTCGGTGATCTTCTGGATCCGAGGCTCTGCTTCGATTTGACTGCGTTCTTGGACATTGTGGACTTGGGGAGGACGATTCATGTGCTCTACTACGTACGGAGCAATGAGCTGATCTCTCTCATGTCGCTTGCGTGAAACAATAGCTTTCCAGGACATGATTGCGGAGACTGGATCACTGGTAAAATGCTTTTATAGGAAGGAGATTATATCCGCCGCAACAGCCCCCGCTCTCGATAGATCGTCAAAGCCAAGACCGCAGTCTACTCCGTACTTACAGTCTGTACGCAAGGCTAAGACAGATATAGCTAGTCGGTATACGATAACACGATAACACGACTGGAATCGATAAATGGGGGTCTTGGCTTCGCTCTCCACCCTTTGATCATGAGATGACTACAATATACAGCCCGAAGTGTTTCCGGCGCCCATCGCAGTTGGGGTCTTGTCGAGACTGCGATCACTCTGTTTTAATGTCTAGCTTTCCGAGACTTCTCAGCTCAAGGAAACTGACGACCACGGAGAAGAAACTGAATGCGCAATTATACCACCAGCCGGCTTGATAACCGTGCAACAAAGCCTCTTTGGGGTCTATCGCATCCAGCTGTGCCGTTATATGCCGAGCAATGACGGCCGATGTTGTAATTCCAACCCTCTTCCCAATCTGAGCCGTTGGCCAAAGTTGCTGTGTCGGCGGAAATTCCAGGTCTGCTGCGATTGCCGGAATGCCCACTGTAAGGAGTCCTGCCAAGAGGTTTCCGATGCCCGTGCCCGTGATGCACGCAATGATGAGAGCGGCTCGATTTCTAGAGACATCCGTGACGGACATGATGCGTCTGGCACTGGGTCGATCTAGGGCAGGATTCGAGTGATCCGTCATGCAGTGCAGGAGTCACAGAGAAAGTGCAGTGGACGAGGTCAATCCAGTTCCTGACACGTGTCGGGTCGAGGTCCCGGAGGTCATGCTGTCTCTCCCTGCACTGCTTCATTTCGCGATTGTCACAGACATGAGTTGCTTTTCCACTATTTCTTAAGTCCTACTGATGACCGTGATCTAGAGATCATAGGACGGACTTCCCACAAGTGAAGTTCACCAGCCAATCCCTATAGAGATATAGCAAGGAATCATCCAAGTCAACATAACCATAGAGGGTGTAAAAGAAGTAATAGAGTGTAGAGTGTAGAGTGTAGAGTGTAGAGTGTAGAGTGTAGAGTCGAAGATCACCGTTCGACGCATTGGGAGAGCGGGGAATTCGCCATGTGGGTCACTTTCTCTTTGCGACTTGCGCCTTGCGACTCGCGATTCTCGACTCTCTCATGGAGTCGGTGTTCAATGGATTCCTCAAGTACCGGATCGCCCGGTGCCTCCGGTGCCATTCGTACGAAGAAGGCCATCGCGAAACGGGCCTGCGATCAGTGCAAGTTTCGCAAAATCAAGGTAAACCCGCCCCCTTCCCCGGAGGGAAATCCCATTGACGCGCCTCTAGTGTAGCTTGTCGCAACCCTGCAAGGCATGCACCTCCATGGGATTTGAATGTACCTTCTTTCAACCACAGAAGAAGCGCGGACCAACCGGGCAGTAAGTATGCATCGCCCCCTCGAGGGGGTCAAGCTAACAGCTCAGTCGCGTGTCGCAAATTCGACAGCAGCAGACGCTGCCATCCCCTCAAGAAGAGGCCATTCCCAAAGCGAGTTATCAATATACTCCGACCTCTACCGTAGAGTCAGGGCAGGCCCCTTTGCCGGGAGCTCCTTGGACCCCCACTCATGGCCCAGTCACCATGCCCCTGGAGGGGGCCGGCGGATTGGCGCCAGCTCCACCCACTTCCATGGGCACCGCTTGGGGAACAGATACCCAATCGATGGATTCGCACAGCAGCGGTGCTGTCGGCTGGAATGAGCGAAATGACGTGGAGTATTGGCTGCCAGATAATCTGAACTCGCAAATCCCCGTCTTTGAATATCCCGGAAGCAATGTCTATCTCAAATCATCACTCCCATCCATCATCCAGCCGGTGCCTGATGCGGCCATTGGAATGCCGCAGGAGCCGCAGCCACAGCCCATGCAATATTCGCCCTCGCCCAATGTAAGCTCCATGCAATCGGACACAGAATCCGAGGCACCCTGGCCGTCAACGATCAGTGAAGCGAACATGATCCCATGGATTGATGTGTACTTTGATCGCTTACATCCAACCATCCCCGTGCTCAGTCGGTCGTCGTTGTACACCTCAATGTTGGCCCAGGAGCACCGCAAGAATCCTCAGTTTGGCGCGATGCTGCTTTCGCTCTGTGCCTTTTCACTCACGCAGCCGATTGAGATTGATGAACGGCCGACAACCTCTTCTCGCGCTCTGCAGGCCCGCGCCATGATGAACGAGGCCACGAAGATGCGGAGCTGCTCCGACTTCGGCGAGAACCCGACGATTGAAGCCGTGTTGACCAGTTTCTTCCTCTTCGGGTGTTTGTTCGGGAGCAACCAGCACAATGCAGCGTGGCTTCGGATGCGGGAAGCTTTAGATCTCGCAGCCACCCTCGGTCTCAATGACCCGGAGTCATATCATGATTTACCGGGCGAGGAAAAGGGCCAGCGATTGCGCACATACCTCGTTCTGTCCATCACAGAAAGGTTCGTCGATTTGTCGATGTACTGGAATCCCCACTAACTCAAAGCAGGGCCTACGCCTTGCAACGGCGTCATCCAATCACGTTCTGGGGCAAGCCCGGCTTCACCATGCGATCAGTACACGACTTCATTCACAGCGCCACGCACAGTGTCGTATCTGGCATCATAGTGCACAACGAAAAAGACGCCGAAGGCATGATGGGTCTTGCACGAATGATGGAGCTCTTCGATGCAATTGACGAAGATGTCATCGATTGCTGGAACCGCCGATGTGATGGCACCAACGGCTACTGTCAGCGGCTCACGGAAGCCAAAGCGCTTTCTATCCATCAAAATCTCGGTCGAATCAACCAAGCCGAACGATACCGCGGGTATGACTGGTTTGAGCGCGCCAAAGGAGGCCGTGGCGAAAGTAGCAACGTCATACTGGCCATGGGATTGCGAGAAACCCAAGCTGCGGACGTCTTCATCACGCAGAAGTGGTTGCAAAACCGTGTTTGGCTTCTTTCCTCAACACACGGTCTATTGGCAGCCCACTCCGAACGGCCAGAGTTGACGTTTGGCTATGCTGTAAGCATTGCAGAATCGACGCTGCAGCTGTGTCAGTCATTACGGCTCAGTTCTATGGAAGCTCACGGGATTGGCCTGGTAAGTGAATTCGAGATCCAACATGTATTCAAACTAACGAACAACAGACCGAAAAGCTATATGACATCGCCATATGTGCAACAAACATACTTTGCAACACTAGCCCGCCTCTCGGCGGGACCTTGAACATGCCTGTCAACTACAACGAAACGATCCCCCCAGGCACCACCTCCACACCACACAGTCTCGCCGAAGACTTCTTGTTACTGATGACCAGTTTCCGAGGCGGGAACCATCCCTACTTGGAAAAGTATCGAGCTCATCTCCGATCCCTGCAAATCATGGAACCACCTAAACCCGAGTGGGCGCAGCGATGAAGATGTATCGCTTGAATTGAGCTATTCCAGACCTTTCCGACCCACGGAAGGGCCTCTTGTATGATCTACTTCTTTTAATTGTGATATAGACCCGGACCTTGTCCACTTCTCAGCTGTTTGGCTATCATTTACATGCTGGGCTTGGTAGAGCAGAGCACCCATTCCAGACAAGTCTCCCATTTTTGGTCTATATTGTTATACCAACAGGTCTGAAGACATGGGACAAATTTGTATTAGAGGTAATCATTATGTACAATTCGCTATTTACAAGAGGATTTACAAATTATCCCTTGGACGCACGAGACCTCTGGAACGAAGTTTCATAACTTCTCCATTTCCACATAGGGATCTTGGCGGCGTACATCTCATCGATTTCAGCAAAGGATCGACCTCTTGTTTCGGGCATCAGGAAGTAGAAGAACACGATGATGGCAGCCATGCAGCCGGCAAAGATGAGATATGTCTTCGCTCCGAGGTTGGCTGCGTCCGCAGAAGTAAGCTGAGGAACCACCAGAGTGGTGATCACGGCCGTTGTTTGGGCACACGCTACTGTATAGGACATGGTGTGGTGGCGGAGTTTCGGGGTTGCCATTTCAGATGGCATGAGGTTGGATAACGAGAAGAAAGAAGATGCCCAGAAGAAGTTGAACACAAATGACAGCGCCGCGATAGCCATCGTAGCTTGCTTGGTTCTGTCAAAGGCCAAACCACCGGCAGCTACATCTACGGCGAAGAGAATCCCCATGCCGACGAATGCGGTTGGGCGCCGGCCGGCTCGATCGATGAAGAAGGGAGCAGCGATAGTCCCTGCCAATGTACAGCAGGAGGCGATGATGGTCAAGGTGAAGGCGTTGGCGACGCCAATTTCCGTCAGGAAGACGGTGGTGTACGTGGTGGAGAGAATCACGCCGGAGATCTGATTGAGCGAGAAGAAAGATCCGGCAGTGATGGTGCGTTTGAGATGTTGTCGCTGGAAGATATGCCAGAACTTGGTGTGCGCATGGAGTTCGCGTTCGGTCTCTTCATTTTGTTTCATCAGGCGAAGCTCATCGTCGACCTCGTCGTCGCTGAACCCGCGCAGCTTCCGGAGACTATCGCGGGCTCGCTCCATCTCTTCCTTTCCCACCAGCCATTGTGGGCTTTCGGGCAGGGGTATGGTCAAGAGGAAGAGAATCACGGGGAGAGCGCACTGCACCGCGAGTGGGATCTGATAGGATAGAATCCCTGGGATCTTTTCAGATCGGAAGACTACGACCGTGCCCACCACCCCGGCAGTGAGGTTCAAGATGTTTGTTGAGCTGACGGATCGCCCCCGAATAGAGGCAGGAACCACCTAAATGCATCAGTTGAGATCTTCCACGGCGGCGTCTCTCTTACCTCGGCAATGTACAAAGGGGCAGTCGCATTGACGATTCCCAGCGCAACAGCATTGATCGCGCGTCCCCCAATGAAAGCCCCCAGGTTAGGGGCAAAGACCTGCAGCAAGCCACCTCCCACGGACACAATATAAGCTGCGATCAGCGGCCATTTGCGACCCCAGTGGAAGTTCATCGGCGACGCCAGCAGGCCCCCAAGCACCGAGCCGACCAAGGGCAGAGAGAAGACGAGATTCTGGTTCCGCGCCGTCAGAACAGACTTGCCTGATGGATTGGGCCCTTGGAACTTCTCAACCTGTTCGAATTAGCATGGCTATCTGGTATATACCCCCTTGCCCTTGGCAGAGCCACTCACAAACGCCGGCAATGCAGCAACAGGAGAGATGATCTTATCATCAAAGCCAAAGAGAAAGGACGCCGCGCCAAAGACAACGCAAGTGAAGATCAACCGGGCATTGATCGCTTTGCCCGCATGAGGCGAATCTGAAAAATCGACATGCTGCACCTCCGCAGCATCGGACTTGAAGATCATGACACGAACGGACGAAAGCCAATGCAAAAACAGCGTAAGTCCAGCGCCAAAGCGAACCCTGTCCATGCTATATATCCATGACGCTGAAGGGTCCGAGATCCCCAGACTTGATCCCGGATTTAATTGACTGTTCAAGTTTCTCCGAGATTTCCCATTCGGTCGGCACAGCCCATCGACTTGACGAAGCCAAGGACTTAGACCCGAAACGGAGTCAATCAAGCGTTGCATCTCTGCGTCTGCTCCACTACCCCAGAGATCGACTGGCGCCTGCAACGGTCTGTTTCGCCGACAATCTTCCGTTGGACTGCATATGCCGAACCGCCCTCCGACCAACTCCCGAGAGGGTCTGACAGGTCTTGACAGATCTTGACAAGTATACTCCGTATGTCTCATTGATATAACACAGATCTGGTGAGTTACATCCAGGGGTATCGCATGGTGACCCAAGGTGCCCACAAAGCGCCCACGAGTGGTCATAAACCTGCCTTATATATATATCTACCTGCAGCGAGGCTGACTGGCATTGCGCACAGATATATCTAGGCATTTGTATACCAACCGATCATGGCGTCGGAACTGGATGTGCCCATACTCAAACCCTTGCAGAAATCTGTATCTCCACGCCCAAGCCAAGAATCCTTGGCTATTGACGAGAAGGATTTACCTCCAAACCCATCGCAGTGGAGGCCATCATTCCATTTCTCAGCCCCCGGGTGGCTGAATGACCCCTGTGGCCTGGGATATGACCCGGCAACGAGATTGTATCATCTTTGCTTTCAATGGAACCCCCACGGTAACGACTGGGGCAATATCTCCTGGGGCCATGCCACATCCCCAGACATGATATCATGGACGCCATATCTGGATCCCATATTGGCTCCGTCCGCCGAATATGACTGTCGCGGTGTCTTCACTGGATGCTTACGAGCAACCGATGTTTCCGGTACCCCCGGTGCGCTCACAATCTTGTATACATCCGTGAGGCACCTCCCAATCCACCACACGCTCCAGTATACATACGGGAGCGAATCACTCAGTCTAGCCGTCTCCCGGGATGGTGGCAGGAGGTGGGAGCGTCAGGCCTGCAACCCCATCATCGCAGGCCCTCCTTCCCATCTTGATGTAACAGGGTGGAGAGATCCCTGCATCACGACTTGGGCAGAGGGGCCTGCCCCCGATCCATCAACCCTCTATGGGTTTATTTCCGGAGGAATTTCCAAGAAAACACCCACTGTATTCGTCTATAAGATTGATCCCACCGACCTTCGCAAATGGGAATTCATCGGTCCGTTAGTCAACACAGGTCTCAATCTGCGGCCTTCACGCTGGTCTGGAGACCTCGGTGTGAACTGGGAAGTAGCCAATCTCATGACACTGAGTAACGAGATCGCATCGCGCGACTTTGTCATAATGGGGGCTGAGGGATGTCTACCGTTGGACAAAGTGGGCGAGGATGATGACCAGGAAGCCCGCCGGAAGCGAGAAGCTCGAGGTCAGCTTTGGATGTCTGTCAAATCAGCCTCTGAAACGACCTCGGATGTTCTGGCTTCATATGCATTCTCCGGCATCTTTGACCATGGCTGCTTCTACGCCGCCAACTCCTTTTACGACACGCAAACCGCACAGCAGATCGTCTATGGTTGGATCACAGAAGAGGATTTATCTGATTCTCTTCGTCACCGACAAGGATTCAGCGGGTTGATCTCGCTACCCCGTGTCGTGAGATTGATGACATTGGAGCGTGTCGCCAGAGCGCGTAGCTCGCCTTTGAGCGCTATTACCTCGATCGAGGCAGTTCCTGACGCCGACCTCTTCACTATTCATACCATGAGGATTAGCCCGGACAGCCGACTCCAGCGTCTACGGAACAATGCTCAGAGGAGCCACAGAGATCGCGAGACCCTGTCTGCATCCAAGTGCAAGGCTGGTGCTTCCATGACATCTCGGTGGGAAATCACTGCGGAATTCTCCGTCGGTCAATCATGTTCTCAAGTGGGCATTAGAATCCCGCACACTGCTGGTAGGAAGCTCTTCGACCCTGATACTCATTTCCATACTGACAGCGACCAGATGGCCAAAATTGCACAACTCTTTCCTGGCACCCATGCAGCGAGACCTTCACGACCTACCGACCCAAGACCGAGAACACTGAAGTCAACCAGGGCTATGAAACAGCACCGCATACACTCTTCACCTTCTCAGAAAATGGCGAAGACATCGAAGAGACTCTCAAAGTACATGCGTTCTTTGATTCGAGCGTGTTGGAGGTGTTTGTCAACGAGAGAACTGTGATTTCAACACGTATTTACCATTCATCCGACACTTGTTTCGAGCCGATTTTCTTTGCAGAGACTACAAACCCAACCACCGAACCTGCAGTGCTTTTACAAGCGGATATCTGGGATGGCCTTGATGTATGAAGCCTTATATGACCAACACAAGTCTCATGAATCTACCAGCGAGCTCATGACAGGAATGAAGTATTATTTATATATGCGTGTCACAGCACGCAGCTATGTAGTGTTCAAATAATAAAACAAGAGAGAAATGGACCCGGCGAGGCATCAAATCAAGCAAGAATTCCCGCCTTAGCCATGGTCATGACATCGTCGCCTGCAAAACAGGCGCAAAAGCCTCACAAATACAAATATCGGCTGTACCATACACCTCAGGTATATATGCATGGGTATCAGAGTCATAAAGCCACTTAGCGAGATCGTTTCCAGAATTTCCAGTTGGGAAGGTCAATACGGCCATCCCGCTGATGGATGCGCCAGTAGTACACAGGAACGCCGGTGATGATGAAAGCCACCACGATGAGCGTCTGCAGAGGCTCCGAAATGACCGCCCGACTAAGGAGGAATAAGCTGACGCAGCAGAAAATAATGGGGGTGGTGATCCATGTGCGGTAAGGCCGTTCTAGCTGGGGCTCACGGATGCGCAGGACGATCAGACCGAGCACGGTGAGGAAGTAGAAGGTGTATCCGGCGACACCGTAGAAGGTGACCAACGTGCCAAACTCTCCCACAGCGATGTAGATCACTGTCAAGGCACCGTTAAAAGCCATGGCATAAATGGGCGTGAAACCAAGTCTGGATTCATCGCCGAAGACGCGAGAGAGAGATTTACGAGCCCAAGACCGTCGACGGAGTCGGCTGCCGGCTGGTGGCCCTGCTTGGGCCGAGAGACCAATGCGGCCAAAGATTGCAGGAAGGTAACCCTCCTTGCCAGCAGCGTACACCAGACGACCACTGGTGAAAGTTGTTGCGTTCAGCGCTCCAAAGCAACTGGCTCCGACGACGAGAGCGAGAATCAAAGCCCCAACGGGGCCGAAGACTTTCCCGCCGAACTGCACAGCAACAGTGTTGCTGGCTTCTATGGTGGAATGAGGCAGCACCAGGAAGTAAGAGACATTAGCAAGTAAATAAGACAGAATGACCAGCGGCATAGCCGTGTGAATAACCCGCGGCAGGTCGCGGTTTGGGTTCTTGAATTCGCCTGTCACGTAGTTGGTCTAGAGAGCATTAGTGAGTGTGTCTCAGAGCTATGAATGCCGACTTACATTGTCCCAGCCGTCGAAAGCCCAGAGACCAGCATACAAGGCCACTGCAAAATCAGAGATCTCTGTGTTGGTACCCTCGAACCAGCCATGGGTTTTCCATTCTTCATTGGCATCGCCTCCAGAAGAAAGACCCGTCACGGCAACAATGATGCCAATGACGGTCACGCCGAGGAGGGCCACAAATTTGAAGAACATGAACAGATCGCCAATCCGAGTGGCGAACTTGGTAGAAATGCAATTGAGCAAGGTCACCGTCAGAAGACCTCCGAATGCAACGGCCTTGTTGATCCAGGGGCTGACGTCGCCGACATCAGCGCCGACAAATGCTCGCACGATGTATTCGCCAAAGATAATCGAGATAATGGCTGCCGAGCCAGGTTTCAAAACCAATACCGCACACCAGGTGAAGAGAAAGCCTGGCAGCTCCCCAAAGATCTTGGACAGATAGATCTGCGACCCACCATTCAGAGGAATAGCTCCTCCCAGCTCCGCATAGCTCGCCGCTCCCGTCCAGGCTAATAGACCCGCCACGGCCCAGACAATCAAGGAAGCGCCTGGCGAACCTGCATTGGCATTGACTTGGCTGGGCGACGAGAAGATTCCAGATCCAATGATCAGCCCGACAATCAACGACAACCCATTCAGGTAGGTCAGTGTTTTGTTCCGCTCCAATGATCCGTCGGCTGGTCTGTCGGCGGACGGGGTACCGAGAGGCGCATAGCCTCCCTGCGTCTGAGAGAGTGGGAAGAGTGTGCGTCCAAAATCAAAGGCCGAGGAGATCGAGTAGGATCGTGGGCCTCTGCCCGATTCGAGCTCGTGGTCGGCATGTGGCCCAGCGAGGGGGTCTTCGTCTTCGAGGGAGAGCTTGCGGGACGAGGAGATACCGCCGGGAGAAGAGGAGCGTGAAGAACCCGCTGAACCTGGCGATGATGAAGCGAGAGAGGCGAGTTCAAGTGAGTCTCGTGCGCCAGGTCTCCCTGGGTTGGACATGTTGAAGAGAGGTGATGTGCCGTTAGTGGCTAGAGATCTCCATTGCAGCCCAAAGTAACCAATGTATAAAGACTCACGACTTGGAAGTAGTCAAGGTCGTGAGAGTAGAGTTGAGGAAAAGTCGCCAAGGGGGGGGCGTCGATCCGAGTCTTGGCTTTGACCCTTCGCATTCCCGTCTTTGTCGTCTCCAACATGCACCGCTTAGTGAGCCTGGCGGCGACTCGCCCAATTCGATTGGTGTCGACTTCTGCTTCTACCTCTGCTACAACTCCCACTTCTGCTCCCAAATCCAAGTCCCGCTGGCTGGGCTTCCTCTTCGTCGGCGCCACCGCAACAGCTGCAGGCATCTACGTCCGCCAAAGCAATGACTCCGCAACGCTGAACCAAGAGACCTTCACCAAGTATAGCCTGGTATCTCGCGAACCCGTCTCGACCACAAGTAGCCTGTTCACATTGCGCCCGCGCAAATTCAGCGAATTCAACTACGATGTCTACGAAGATGCCTGGGCAACGGGCGTCTGGAGCGTGATGTTCAAGCAACCCCAATTACAGATCGGACGCGATTATACCCCATTACCCACGACAGCCGCAACAGGGCTCAGCGTCGAAGACGAAAACGAGGGCTGCCTGCGCTTCTTCATCCGGAAGGATCCATTCGGCGAGGTTTCGCGCTATCTGCACACCATTGAAGTTGGTGCGGATGTTGAGCTGCGAGGCCCGAAGATCGAGTGTGCCATTCCGAAGGAGACTGACGAGGTTCTGTTCATTGCGGGCGGGACGGGGATTGCGCCTGCGCTACAAGCCGGATATTCACTGCTGAGTCGGGATGGAAGGAGAAAGATTCACATTCTGTGGGCCAATCGGTTAAAAGATGACTGTGCCGGTGGCCAGAGTGATTCATTAAAACTGTCCGCGAAGCAGGGATGGTTCTCTAGCTGGTTTGGCAGCAAGAGCGAGACACCGCAGATTGTGTCTGTCAGAGATGAAGATCGGTCTCTCATTGTCCGGGAGCTGGAGGCGTTGAAGTCGCAATATCCTGGGCAGGTTACCGTGGATTACTTCTTGGATGAAGATAATACGTTTATTGGCAAAGAGGCCGTTCGGGCTTCAATCGACTCGTCCAGTGACAGCAAGAGCAAGCTGATTCTGGTCTCAGGCCCTGAAGGCTTCATCAGCTACATGGCTGGGCCTAAGCTCTGGGCACAAGGCCAGGAGCTCCAGGGTCCTTTGAACGGGATTATCAGAGAGCTTGACCTCAAAGATTGGGGAGTATGGAAGCTCTAGAATCTAATACCAGTCTGCACATAACATAGATAATCAAGGATCTAGAAAGGATCTACACAACACAACTCAACACTTCGTGAAACAATGTCTATAATTGAGCGTAGCTCTTAAATGGGTAGCTTTTATGTTGAATATACAATCGCAGCTGTCCTGGTCTCTTCGTTATCCGTCATTCCTGTCCAAACAGGTTGAATCCGCTCTGCTGCAAGATCTACAGAGCTACAGCAAAGTCCTCGAGGTACGCCACCAGCTTCTGCACGTTCTCCAATGGAACGGCGTTGTAGTTGCTGGCACGCATACCACCGACACTGCGGTGGCCCTTGAGGCCCTGGAGGAGACGCTTCTCAGCACCAGCAATGAACTCCTTCTCCTTGGCGTCATCTCCATTGAGAACGCGGAAACAAATGTTCATGCGGCTGCGAACGCTGGCATCCGGAACCACCTGGTACACTTGCGGGTACTTGTCTAACACGCCGTAGATAAGTTGCGCCTTTTTGTTGGCGATCTCCTCCTGGCCGCTGACCTTGCGGGCGCCGAATTCGGCCATCAGATCGGCCATCACCTGCCCGGCGATCCAGAGGTTGAAGATGGGGAGGGTGTTGTAGAGGGAGTTGTTCTTGGCGATGGTCGCGTAGTCGAACACAACGGGTCCGGGCAGACCGCCAATGTTCAATCGGTGAAGGAGGGCAGGAGGAGGAGTTGCGGTTTGGGGAGGGAGGAGGTCCTTGCGGACAATGGCGATAGTGATTCCAGTGACACCAATGTTCTTCTGGGCACCACCCTGTATACAAATCGTCAGCCTGGTCTTGGGGTGTTGAGAGTGTAGTTACGCACAAAAAGGACAGCATATTTGCTAACATCAACCTTGCGGCTGATGAAGTTGGAGCTCAAGTCGGCAACGACGAGACGCTCGTCCTCGGGGTCCTGGCCCTGAGGCTCCAGTGACTTGGGCAATTGTTGGAACTCAACACCGTCAACGGTCTCGTTATCACAGAAGTAGACAAATGCGGAGCCCTTGCCACCCTCCTTCTTGGTAGGAGTCAAATACCAGGATTCCTCAGCAGGAATCTTGCCAAACTTCCCACCGTTGGCTTTGCGGGCATCCAGCGCAACGTTCACATACTTGGAACCGACCAATTTGCTCGCTTCCTGGGAAGCCTTGAGCGACCAAGATCCGGTCACGAGGTAGTCCAGCTTCAATTCCTCATCAACCTCCTTCTGGAGGCGCTGGAAGACCAGCTCATCAATCTGCGCCTGGTCCGCATCCGGCTGGGCCTGCTTGAAGTCTGCCTCTGCGCGGCGGCGGCGGCGTTCGATCCAGACGGACACGAGATTCTGCACGACGGCGCTGAACCCGCCGCTACCACCACCCTGCATGAACAGGATCTCATAGTTATCCGGGATATCGAGGAGCGCGGAGAGGTTTGCCTTGGCGTCGTCGAGGATCTTGTTGGCGGTTGGCGAACGGTGAGAGATCTCACCGAGACCGAGACCGCAGTCGTTGAAGTTGACGAATGCCTTTGCGCCAGCCTCCACGACGGAGGTGGGGAGGGGAGCCGGGCCCGCTCCAAAGTAGGAAACTTCTTGTCTCGAAGGCATGGTGTATGTGGTGAGGTGAGGAAGAGAAAAAGGTGTGGACCAAGTGGACCTTGCGGGAGTATAAAACTTAGGATCAGCGTCAATCAGTAGTCCTCCGTAGCAATTGGCCAGGACCTAGGAAGTGAAATTTCTGGTTCAATTTGTACGTTTCTACGGAGTACCCTCAGTGCCCTGGCCTGACCCTCGAGCAGTCTTGTATACAACGATAGTGGGGTTCGAGTCAATGAGTCACTGCGCCTGAAAGGATTTGGATGTTTCCGCAGCAATATATTTGTGTACAATAACCGCGCCTCAGTATGTTTATGACAATCGCGGTTTACACTTAAAGCAATCTCCAGGCCTGATCCAGCGTTGTTGAAGTCCACTGCGTACTAGTATAGTACTGTACGATGCTGAGGGTGGTGGGGTCAATTTTCTATACGGCGGGCACTCCATTGGTGTCAATTAGCGTCAATGTGTCGAGTTCCATCGTAGAGACACGAGTTCTGTAATAGCAAGTGTACTCAGAGTGCACTCTGGCAACTGAGAAATGAGGCTATACAGCAGGCGAGGGAATAGTGAAGACGATAGACAACAGACGACGGAAGATCCGACATCGGCGGGACTGACCCAAGTCATGTGACAGATGACGTGATCTGTTTGCACTGTTTACATCTCCCCGTACCGAGGAGCCAATCGCATCGCAGCTGAGTAAACCCGTCCCTGAATAGCAGGCCGCTTATTTGCCGAACGCCGACATATAATTCTGCGGTGACTCGAACTCATCTTTTGACATCACGGAAATGACTGTATGTGGAAATGCCCTCAATTCCAATTGCCCCGTACTGACAACCGGTCCAGTCCCGACTCATGCCTTCGGCCACTCTTGGCCGGCGCTTGCTGCGCGGCCCTGTCCCCAGCACCTTGCGACGCCTCGCCTTTACTTCGACTAGGGGCCCGGTTCCTGCTGCCCTCCAGCGTCGCACGTTCACCTCCTCAAAGCTGGGATACCAGCAGGCCAACTCGCCGGCCTTCCACTCGCAATTGGAGGATCCAGCCGCCGCCGCTATCTTCTCGTCCATGCAATCCGCCAAGGCTGTTCCCCAGACCTTGACCGAGAAGATCGTCCAGAAATACTCCGTCGGCCTTCCCGAAGGAAAGTACGTGCAGTCCGGCGACTATGTTACCATTGCACCCCACCGCTGTATGACCCACGACAACTCATGGCCTGTGGCCTTGAAGTTCATGTCCATCGGAGCGTCTGAGATCAAAGACCCCAACCAGGTCATTATGACTCTCGATCACGACGTGCAGAACAAGACCGAGAAGAACCTCCAGAAATACCAACAGATTGAAGATTTCGCCAAGCTTCACGGAGTCGAATTCTACGGCGCTGGGCGAGGTATTGGACACCAGTTGATGGTGGAGGAAGGCCATGCTTGGCCTGGAACGCTCTGCGTGGCCAGTGATAGTCACTCGAACCACTATGGTGGTATCGGAGCATTGGTGCGTTTCCCGAAACTTGTGTTGTTGTGCCTTTCCTAATAGTTTCAGGGTACACCTATTGTCCGCACGGATGCATCTTCTGTTTGGTATGTCGCCATGTGACCAACATCTAATATCTTGTGCTAATTGAACCAGGGCAACCAAGAAGACTTGGTGGGCCATTCCTCCCGTGGCCAAGGTTACCTTGAACGGTGTTCTCCCTACCGGTGTGACCGGAAAGGACCTTATCGTCGCTCTTTGTGGAATTTTCGGAAAGGACGATGTTCTCAATCACGCCATTGAGTTCACTGGCTCCGAGGAAACCATGCGTAGCCTTCCCATCGATTACCGCCTGACAATCGCCAACATGACCACCGAATGGGGTGCGCTGTCTGGTTTATTCCCCATGGATGACGTGTTGAAGTCTTGGATGACCGCCAAGGCCACACTTGGAGCCATGGGTTTGGGTGCCGGTGACGGTACCTACAAGACTCTGGCAAGCCAGAACTTCACCCACGCTGCCATTGAAGAGCTCTTCGCGAACCCCCTGACTGCCGACAAGGGAGCCAAATACGCCAAAGAGCTGTTCATCGACCTTTCCTCGCTTACCCCCTACGTCTCTGGCCCCAACTCAGTCAAGGTGGCTACTCCTCTGAGCGAATTGGAAGCTGCCGACATCAAGGTCAACAAGGCTTACCTCGTGTCCTGCACCAACTCTCGCGCTTCTGATATCTGCGCCGCCGCGCAGGTCTTCAGAGAAGCCACTGAGAAGAACGGCGGCCAAGTTGCCAAGATCGCGGAGGGCGTTGAGTTCTATATCGCTGCCGCTTCCATCCCCGAGCAACGTGCTGCCGAGGAGGCTGGTGATTGGCAGGTCCTGCTTGATGCAGGTGCCACCACTCTCCCTGCTGGATGTGGTCCCTGCATCGGTCTCGGCACTGGTCTCCTTGAGCCCGGCGAGGTTGGCATCAGTGCTTCCAACCGTAACTTCAAGGGCCGCATGGGATCCAAGGACGCTCTTGCCTACCTTGGCAGTCCCGAGGTCGTGGCTGCGAGTGCCCTGAGTGGAAAACTCAGTGGCCCTGGCTGGTACAAGACCCCTGAAGGCTGGGATGGTGTCAAGTTCGGCGAGGGCGATGGCATCCGCGAGGAGGACCGTATGCTCACCACCGAGGAGGCCCTTGAGAAGCTGCTTGGGCAGATGGACGACATCGTGGCCGATGGTGAGAAGCGTTTCGCCCCTGAAGGTACCGCCGAGGTTGAAGAGGTTGTCTCTGATGATGCTTTGACCGAGCTCTACCCCGGCTTCCCCGAGAGCGTCTCCGGTGAGATCGTCTTCTGTGATGCCGACAACGTCAACACTGATGGTATCTACCCCGGCAAATACACATACCAGGACAACGTCTCAGAAGAGACAATGGCGCAGGTCGTCATGGAGAACTACGATGGCGAGTTTGCCAAGATCGCCAAGCAAGGCGACATCCTTGTCTCCGGCTACAACTTCGGTTGTGGTAGCTCCCGCGAGCAGGCTGCCACTGCCATCCTCGCCAAGAAGATCCCTCTGGTTGTCTCCGGCAGCTTCGGTAACATCTTCTCCCGCAACAGTATCAACAACGCCTTGATGGGTCTGGAGGTCCCTCGCCTGATCAGCCGTCTGCGTGAGAACTTCAGCGCTGGTGACAAGGCTCTGACTGTCCGCACTGGGTGGACTTTAACTTGGGATGTTCGCCGCAGCCGCATCGAGGTCCAGGAGGGCCCCAACGGCCCCAAGTGGACCCACAAGGTTGGTGAGCTCCCTCCTAACGTGCAGGAGATCATCGCCAAGGGTGGTCTTGAGAAGTGGGTTAAGAACGCCATTGGTGCCTAAGTGGTCAATGGTGCCAATTATTGTGCCTTGGTCAAAAGTTGGCGTTTGACGTGATACCCGAGCTTTTGTTTATGTTCAGCTTTTAAACCCGCAATTTGGGACTCGGATGATGTGTATAAAAAAGAATACTTAGACGTTTAATCGATAGATTCCATTATGGCTCCGTTTGAACAAGCCCTGGAGGTATAGACTGCTGTGATGACTTCGCTGTCCTCGGTATCAGAGTGAAGAGTAAAGCTATGTAATTATATGGCGCTATATGTAGGGCTGGGCAGCACCTGGGCAGTCCGTGGACGGGTGTTCCAAGCCCTGCAGGTGCCCAGGTGGACCTGAGGTCGGGAGGTTCGTCGCAATCTAATCATTGTCTTATCACCACGTGGAGATATGTACGCTCTATTTGATCAACAGGGCACTCACTTGTCATTCACCAATCTTGAGCTTGGTCTAGTCTATGCGCATGCAAGCGTCTCGGCTGTGGTGTCGGGTCAACCCGTCCGCTCATAGATTATGGCTAACTGGACGGCCACAATCACTGGCGCTGAATGCCCACCCCCGACGTCATGACATTTTCTCCGCACCAGCGCGGAAAAACCCCAATTGGAACCGAGCTTTCTCGTCAACAGGCCCGAGAAGCTTCATGATAGATGGTGATTCCACAATATATGCTCTCTCGACAGCGCCCGGGCGGGCAGCAATCGCTGTTGTGCGGATATCAGGGCCAGCCTGCGTCCCAGTATGCGACCCTACCACCACCACACGTCTACGATACTAAGCGTCTCAGATATACAAAAGCATTTGCCCAAATACAGCTTTTCCGAAGCCTAGATATGCTGCCCTGCGCACTCTCTATGACCCCAAGAAACCCCCATCTCCGAGCACAGTCCTCGACGCCGGCGCCCTTGTCCTCTACTTCCCATCCCCACGCACCGTAACAGGTGAAGATATTCTAGAATTGCATGTACACGGCGGTCCGGCAATCACAAAGGCTGTTCTCTCTGCAATTGCTTCGACAAACACATCCGAAGTCTCTGTTCGCTATGCCGAACCAGGCGAGTTCACCCGCCGAGCATTCATGAACGACCGTCTCAGTCTCCCGCAGATCGAAGCGCTGGGTGATACTTTGTCTGCAGATACAGAACAGCAGCGACGGCTAGCTGTGCGCGGGTCCAGTGATGCCCTAGTGCGCAGATATGAGACCTGGCGACAGGGCTTGCTTTATGCGCGTGCCGAGCTGGAAGCCTTGATTGATTTTTCCGAAGATCAGCACTTCGACGAATCGAGTGAAGAGCTAGTCGGCTCTGTTTCTGGTCAGGTGCAAGCTTTGAAGACACAGATTGGGTTCCATATTGGGAATGCGTCGCGTGGGGAGTTACTCCGCAACGGAATCCGTATTGCTTTGCTGGGAGCGCCCAATGCAGGCAAGAGCTCCTTGCTCAATCGAGTCGTTGGAAAAGAGGCTGCTATTGTGAGCACCGAACAAGGAACCACAAGAGATATCGTTGATGTCGGCGTTGACATTGGAGGGTGGTTCTGTAAGCTCGGGGACATGGCGGGAATCCGGGCCGATGCAGGTGGGGAGGTCGTCATTGGCGCCGTTGAGCAGGAGGGAATACGAAGGGCCAGAGCCCGGGCGTTGGAATCTGACGTCGTGATTGTTGTTGTTTCATTGGAAGACACTGCGACTGGTGCCCAGCTCTTCGTTGAACCCGAGGTCGTTGATGCGGTGAATGACTGCGTTGAGGCGGGCAAGTGTCTTGTTGTCGCGATCAATAAGTGCGACAAGCTGCATACTGCCCTGGACGGTGATGTACCACTCCCACTGTCCGATCTCATCCGGGGCATCTTCCCGTCTATCCCCGGGAACCGTATCTTCGCCATCTCCTGTGAGCAGGCTCAGCAGGGAGAATCAAGCCTTAGCCCCGTGGATCCAGGCAACCTACAAGCCTTCTTACGGGGTCTCATGGCCACTTTTGAGCAGATTGCTTCGCCACTCAGCATGGAAGGTGACGGTAGTGAGAGGTATGATGTTTCTTATTGGGAAGATTCTCTTGGTGTTACACATCGCCAAAGTTCTAATTTACAAAAATGCCTCGACCATCTTGATGACTTCCTGTCCAAAGCTGCATCTCCAGCTAGTTCTGACTCCGAGGACCAATTCGGCATTGATGCCGGCGTCGATGTTGATATTGTTCTTGCTGCAGAACATCTGCGCTTTGCGGCCGATATGCTGGCCAAGATCACGGGCAAGGGCGAGAGCAGCGATGTTGAGGATGTTTTGGGTGTCGTCTTCGAGAAGTGAGTATCAAATCTCATCCGCTGTCTTATTTCCGGCTGACAATTGCAGGTTTTGCGTTGGCAAATGAGAGGCGATGTTTGTGAAGGTCATCGGTGCAAGGTCGTCATCGCACTTCTTATGCTTGGCTGGGAGCCAATTGAATGCGCGTTGCTGAACTCGCATACCTAGGTACTCGGTATGCTGGCCTGGTTTAGTCGCTGGTGCAAATAGCTTCAGAGCTCGTGCAGCTGGCAGGAGCATTGTATCCTCCTCGGCCCATGGTCAAAAACATGGCGAATGGTGCAGTCTAAAGCTTCAGTAAGAGTTGTGATGAGTGATGCAACTGTATGAATAGAACAATGTACAATAGATTCAGCGAAACGACTCTTTTATAATAAATCGGCCAAAGCTTTCTGCCTTGGATCCTCATCCAGGCACCCGAAATAGGCACAATTCCGGCATTGGGAAACAAAGCAGCTTAACAAGGCCCCTGAGCATTTCCCAAAGACCAAGAACCTCGTCTAACATCACATACTCATCTGAGTCATGTCGCTGTCCCTATTCACAGAATTCGGATGTCTCAGCCCTGCCGAAACTATGGAGTCATTGCCAATAGTACAAAGTGTAGCGACTCAGCCCGATATGGAGACCGAGTTTGAGGTTGAAACATAGTTCGTCATCCACGGTTGAATGAGCTGTGAGACCTGGTCGTCTTCAGCTAAGTTGTACTGCCATTGGCTGAGCTTGCATTTTGAATTGCTAGCCTCATTCTTATTTCGTGCAAGTCCATTGGCTCGTGTCCTTTTCGACTGATGTCAGATCTAAGAATAGTGTAGCGTGAATCCTTCTAGAAGAATTGGAAATCCTGGGATTGAACTGCTTTGGAGCCCCGGGGGGATCTGCCAGGGGTTTTTGGTTGAAATCGAAATCAAGCACTATTTTAGACGAGCTTCACAAGAAGAACGAAAGAAAGAAATACTCGGGTGGCGTTCCTTGCAGTTGAAGTATAAACCAGGATCAACGGATAACCGCCGATGCATGCACTATGCATCCCTGTAGGATCCTTTGACTTCTTATTCTTAGCTTTGTTCTGTCACTGGGGTTATTTTGGCTCCTGCTTTGAGGATATAGGATAAACTGGCCTTGAGACTCAGTTTGTTTGAACTGCCAATGAAACATCTCAGCGAGTTCCTGGTTTGATCACACTCCGGTGCTGTGATGGTACCTAGGTATATATTTCTCGATGCAATACTTCATCGGGTGATACTTTTGTCAAGGCCTCCCTGAGTGGCAAAGTGATTTCATCATTTGGTCGATTTACCATAAGCAGAACTGCCAAAGCTCGGAATATACTGTATGGCCATAGTGCAACATGCATAGCCTCAGTGTGTACCGTCAGGTGATTAAGAATGCAGGAAGTCAAAGAAATTTCTTGGATCATGGATGCTCACTACAGTCTAAATCCTTTGATAACGACACGCTACCCACACCTCCACTGCCACTCTCTGTCAAACCTCATCAGAAGCATCAGACCACTTCAACACTCTGACCAATATGGATTCCCCCATTCATTTGCCCACACATTACAGTACATCAGACTCAGAATGTCTAGTACCCCATACTATCAGTGCCGGGGCAGTCGTAGTATTCGATGTAAAAGTCCCGAAGACAACCAAGACACTGGTCGTCTTGCAGAAGGTAAGAGCAAGCAGCAGTGCGCTCAACGTGGTAGAAGAGCTCCGAGATCTGGGTGAACTGGACCTTGCACTCGAAGCAGAAGAAGGCGAATTTGTCAGTTCGGCGATTTCCGTAGAATCCGTACTCGGGGGACTCGAAGGCTAGGTCGTGGATCTTGTTGCGCATCACACATTTGCCAGTTTCCATGTGGGCAAGGAGGGCAGAGAACCCTTCCCATTCGGTGTCGCAGAACCAGCATTCGTACTTGGGGAGGCCACCCTCAACCTGGCTTTGAGGTTGAGATGGAGGCTCAGAGAGAGGCTCAGGCATGGTGGATGATTGAGCGTGATGCGTTGATGGGAGAGTGGGTAGTGTGAGACCAGAGTTGATACACAGAGTGTTGCAAGGTAAAGAGAGTAGAAAGAAGAGAGCGCTCAAAAGGAAGTACTTTACTTCAGTTCTGAGGCTGTAGTACTTTTGCGTGAAGAGCAAACAATCTGTCGAGAAAATCAGACTGAGTAGATCCAGTACAACACGTCTTTGTATTTCGATGTGCAGTTTACGAAGACACGTCCATACTACTACACGTCCAGACTCCTATACGTTACATGCAACACGCTACCTAGGAGTTCCTCGGGTATACAAATACAGGAAACTCGAAAAGCAAATCAACTACCAATGTATTTCATGGGTAGCTACACAGGATCAGTTATTGGTTTCGGGATCTCTCCCTACCGCCTCACCTGCTCGCCGACTCGCATGAGACTGGGGGTTGATCTTGACCACAAGCACTTGAACCCCCTAGGCCTGAGGATCCAAGGTCAAATGTCTGTGACCTCGATGGGAGGGGTATGCCCAGCCAAAGTAGGATTTGTTGAGGAGAGAAGAAGAAGAGAAGAAGAGAAGAAGAGAGGAGGTGGTGATTTTTATATTGAAGGGGATGTCCCGATTGGGAAAGCCCTAAGGCACCCATGGCATTCGATTTTCCACTTCGCCCTCACCTCTCTTCACTTCACTTCACTCTATTGACCTAATTTCATCTCTACGTACCTCTACTACGAATGGTCTCCAAATGAAACATAGGTATAGCGAATCACATCACCAGACAAGACTGGATTGAGCAAATATCTCAAACATCTAAGCCTCAGCCTTGAGCTACTCTAACCAGCAGTATGTGCCTTTAATGTCTAAAAAGTTGGAAAAAAAGAGGAAAAAAAAAAAAAAAAAAAGATGCAGAAGAACAGGCTCAAAATGCAATTCAGCATCCCTCCAGTCATGACAGCATTTCCATGGTGACGGAGAGAGTAAAAGAGATTATATACAAGGAGACGGGACAGGGTATGCAAAAAGGAGCACGGACATGGCATCGTACCAGGCTCGGCTCGTCAGAGGGTAAGGAAATGGGTGCAAGGAATGGAATGGGTATTATACAATCATCTTGTAAGGGGATCAAACATTAGATTAGAATCGGCCGTTAATCCGAATTATGTCCATCTTGCCCAGAGACAACGATAGAGGGCGGACTCTGTTCACCCGGTGGACTGGGGAGTTGTTCATCCACGGAGTGGGACGGCGAAGCCGGCTCTTGAACCGGGGGGAGACCGCCGTCAGCGCTGTCTTTGCTGCCTGTGGGGTTGCGACGCCTCATCCGACGATTGCGACGTTCTTCGTCGGCGCTTTCGCGTCTTCGGCGTTGTCGCTCGCCGCCGGCGTCGGAGTTACTGCGTAATCCGAGGAGCATGCTGGCGGCACGATCGGCAACGTCTTCGCCCTCGGAGACTTGGGCTTCGGGCTTCTCTTCTTCTTCTTCGGCCCCGGGGGGACTCAGAAGACCATTTGCGTCTTCCTCGGGCTTCTCTTCCTCCTCATCTTCGGGGGGTTTGGAGCCAGAGGCAACGCGGACGTTGTGACGTTCCTTCAGGCGAGCGCGACGGCGACGGTCACGTTGGTCCTTGGCTTGAGGTGCCGCGGCGCGGAGCTTCTCAAGCAGGGAGTCCATGGCTCCGCTAGAGGCGGGAGAGAGACTGCTGTCGGGGGTGGACGTGTTGTTGGCCAGGTTGGCGTTGATGCGTTTGCGGGCCAAGGAGGCTTCCGTACGCTTACGAGATTCTTCAAGCGCGGTGTTCTTCTCGCGGGACTTCTTCCATTCGACGAGGAAGGAACTGAGCTTGGCGAAGAAGTCTCGGCGGGCATTCTCATCCACATTGTCCTCACCGTAGAAGACCATGATGTCGTCGTATGCCTTCACCATCTGATCGAGGTATAGTTGCAGCTGCTCGGCCTTTCTCCTGGCGTCCTTCATTGATCGCTGTACGACTTGGCTGACCCGGTCCTGAGGGTGGAACCTCTTGGGATCACTGAGGTTTCCGGCATCAAGACTTGCCTGGACGTTCTTGATGTTGCTGATATACTTGGTGGCGTCGGAGCGAAGCTGGTCGACATTAACCTTTTGCAAGCCGATGACTCCACTGATCTCGTCAAGGAAGCCTTCCCACTCAGGGTACTGATTTCGGACGATACGCTCGACCAGATCGGCAAAAGTGGTCTCGTTCTTGTCGTCCTTAACCATACCCAGACGGGCAAGAGAGCTGAGCTTGAAGCCCTGAGCCTGCTTGTTGGCATCGTTCATGAAGTTACCGATATCAAGGATAAGACCCAGCACGTTCATCAGTGATACGGAGTCACGCAGGGACTCGCTGACCCTGGCTACCTCCTGCAGTTTGGAAGATATGTGCTCATACTCCGGTTCGTAAGAGCGAGTGAGGGCAAGCGCCCTGTTTCTTGCTTTCCAGTAGTGGTTGAGCTCAAAGGCAGTGTAAAGATAGATCTGATCCTCGCGAGTGATCTCAGTCGGGTCTTGTTCACGATCGGAAGTCGAGGCACCGGGCCCGGTCCAATCCATACTATAGGGAGCCATCAATTTGGCGACGTTTTCGGGTATATTGCACATCTCATCTCTTTGGAGGAAATCCATGACTACCATGTTATCAAGGATTTCTTTGTCACAGTGGATGATCATGCGAGTAACCTCTTCAGCGGGGTATTGAGAGAATTTAGACAGCGCGATCTGGAAGTTCTTAGAAAGATCGTTTGAAATGATCTGCTTCTTCGCCGAACGCTGCTTCGCGGCAGTGCTGGCTCCGAAGATCTTGGTCTCTTTGGCCATGAAGAGTCGTTCAACTTCGTCCAAAACACCCTTCTTGGCAAGATCGGTGTACTTCTCTTCTTTCTGCTCTGCTGTCGGAGCGTGGGCAGCCCAGACTGTCACTTGAGGTGTATCAACCTTGTCCCAGTGAAGAGCCTTAAGCTTCTTCTTAGGTCGGATAGAAGGCAAGCCAATTGTAGCGGGCGCAATCTCTCCAACCATGTAGGCAGGTCGCCAGCCTGCACCCAGGGGGGCATTGGGTGGAGGAGGAGGGGGAGGCAACATTCCTTTGCCGCCGGGGGGAGGAGGGGGAGGCGGAAGCCCCATGCCGGCACCACCTGGAGGGGGAGGGGGAGGGGGTATCCCAACTTTTCCACCTGGGGGAGGCGGAGGAGGCGGTAGCCCAGGGACTCCCTTGGCACCTCCCGGGGGAGGAGGTGGTGGTAAACCTGCACCACCAGGCGGCGGCGGAGGAGGTAAACCAATCTTTCCACCGGGGGGTGGAGGTGGTGATAGCCCGACCTTTCCTCCCGGAGGCGGCGGAGGAGGGAGAGCAACAGCACCTCCTGGGGGTGGAGGTGGGGGTGGAGGAAGAGCTATACCACCAGGTGGCGGAGGCGGTGGTAGAGCAGCCACACCCCCTGGAGGAGGAGGGGGTGGTGGAATAGCCATTTGGCCCTGGGCAGCAACACCGTGGGCGTCGGCATTAGGGTCCTCGGCATCGAACTTTGGAACCTTGGAAGCGATTTCACCGAGCAGACCCGAAGCTTGCGTGGCGTTTAATCTCGGACGATGCATTTCCACAATGCGAGGCTTCTCGTACATCGGTCCACCGTTGCTATCCACAGGCGTCATTTCATCGTCTTCCAAGATATCATCATCCATCTCGGGGATATGGCTGCGCTTCCGGTAAACGGAGCCCAAGGAGCCAGGATCCAAATGCCTGTGGGCAGACTCAAAGTCGTCATGGCCGCCTTCTCCATCCATCTCTTCACGCAATTCACGTAGTCGATCTGAAGGCCCATGTTGACCCCACACCTTGCCCTCCAGCTTGAACTGTGTCTTCGTACGCTCGAGCTGACGCTCTAGGCGCTCCATCAAACGCTCACGATCCATGATACCAGGCATCTGGGAGGGATCAGCCTCCACTGTTTCGGGGTGAGCAGCCTTGCGGGCATTTGAAGCGGCGATATCCTGAGCATCACGAAGCATCAAGTACAATTCTCTGGTTTCCAATTCATTGCGCTGCAGTTCCTGGGCGCGCAAGCGTTGCACCTCGGCAACCTCTGCCTTGTAGGATTCTGTCTGTCGTTGCTGCAGGTCGATGATGCCAGCTTGTTCGTTGATTTGTTTCTGCAATTTCAGAACCAGACCATCGGCACCAAGCTCAATCTGTGCACGCATCTCATCACGCTCGGAGATGGCCGCCTCGGCGATCTGGCGAGCTTCCAAAGACTCATCGTACACCCGTCTCGCCTCAGCATCGGTGTGTAGTCGATCCAACAAGCTCTGCACGGTGAAAGTCAATCCTTGTCGAAGATCAAGATCTGGCAGCCGCCGATCCATTGCCACATAACTCAACATAGCATCGACAAGCTGGAACATGCGCAGCCCTTCCTCCCCAGAGTTCTCCCGAATAAGCAGCATGTGCTGCATAGCCGAGAGGAAATAGTCATGAGAGCGACTGCCATTGATTTTGGAGGAGATAGCATCGACGATTTGCAAAGGATCACTCATATCCTTGACTTCACCCTCGATACTATCCTTCATACTGCTGCCCTCGCGCTGCAAGAGATCCTCGTAGTCAATACCTTCATTCTCGCGGAACCGCTCGATCTGCTTGTCAATGACCTCGTACTGGAAGCCTTCCATCTTCGTGAGCAGCCGTTTGATTCCACATGATGTGAACTGGGCGCGGATGTGGCATCGTAGCTGCAGGTCCGTTTCGGCGCCATCCACCAGCATATTGATCAGGATCATGGTCGAAACGGCGTATTCCATAAGCAGGTTCTCCATGCCAATACCGCCGCTGCGGTACTCCTCACTGGCACCGACCAGACTGCCCATTTTGCCACGGCCATCAATCGTGACTTCAACAATTCGCATCCATGCATCGAATCGACCGGTCTCGCTGTGGTCGTTCTTGACCTTATCCATAGACTGCAGGACCTTCTGGTGTCCCTGTCCCTCTCCCCAGTGACATAGGAAGGTGAGGACTTCGCTGACGAGTTTACGTGTATTGAGACGAGGTGAGGAAAGCGAGCTGACGAGCGCCACGAGCACATTCTGATGCTCCAAGGCATCGTCGGCACCGTACTTGTTGTTCATGAGACCTTTCAGACATTTGGCGATATCGTATTCGCGGTCTAGATCCTTATCGCCAGTTGGAGGAGCTGGGACCGGGCCAGAGACCTTCCTGCGGTTGATCTTCATAAGAACATTGGTCAAAGCGACTTGTCCCTGAGCTTCGACAAAGGCTTTCACCCAGCTAAATGGAGATTAGTGCTATGCATTGTCATATATGTAGGACCACACATACCTAATAGGCTGTGTCCTTAGACTGACGCTCAGACTGGCAAGCTGTTTCGAGGTGATGGTGTCGTCCATCACCTTCTTGACATACCACTCCGGGCTGCCCTCCTCGTCAGCACGCTCAAGCAGCCCAGACATTCCATCATGGCCGTGTGTTTGGCGCGCATTCTGTCGTCTCTTTTGCTCTCCCTGCAGTTCTGTAAGGCGATCCTGGTGTACCAGCGTCCATTTCTTTGAGGCGGGGTAAGACAGCATTTGACGTTTCGCTTGTTCCGGAAGGTTTTGCCAGCCTCTCTTCTGCATCAGCTCCAGAAACAGCTGATCCACGATCCGGTCATCTCTGGGACGAGTGAGATAATTATCTTGTGGCCGAGGCACGGCTGCGGGAATAGGCGATGAGATTTGATGAGTCGATCCTGCGTTGGAAAGGCGGCCGGAACTGGAGCTTGGAATCATATTACGTTCTCCGGAATGTGATGTGAGGGTGCGGGCAGAGCCATGGGAGGAATTGTCGGAGAAGTAGTTTGATCCGCGGGGGTTGGAAGAGACGGATGAGTATATGCTGGTTTGGTCGAGGGAGGTGCGGGAGTTGGCAGACGAATCGATCGAAGAGGGGTGATGGGGCCCACTCGCGGCAGAGCTACCTGGACGTCCCCATTGCTGATACCTGGCCCCTCGGTCCCCCGACGTACTGCTTGTCATAGTGGTGTTGCCATGCGGGGGCGGACGAGGTCCTGTTGGGTGCCCTGAACCATTCGGTGCTGAAGTAGATGCCCATGTGGGGTACTGGTGGTAATCGGCCCCTGCCTTGCCCAGATGGTTAGGGGAGTGTTCCTGGCGCGAGGAGTCCGGGCGAGGCATGTTGTCGATTGAGATCGGGGTTCTCTCAGCGGAGAGGCTGTCGAATGGTATGGAAGTGATCACGCCCGCAGTTGGCGCGAAACTGCCGGGGTCCAGGTCGTGGGTCATGTCAACAGATTGAATCGACGATCGTTTTGAATAGCGAGATGAACGGGACCCGGCTGAACTACCTGGCGGGGCCAGGCTGTCGTAGGACCCTCCATAGTTATCGTATCGATCCTCCCCCGATTTGTCTTTGTGTAGCTTGCGTCCGAAGAACGACTTTCCCGTTGATGCTTGCCTCGATTTGTCGGCTTGTGCAGGCATTTTGGGCGGAAGAGCGCAGCATAGGGGCTGCTCTTAAGAATCACGAAGTGTTATCAATCGCATAGATCGAGTGATGACCAGGTATGGAAGGGGGGGCACCTGGGGTCGCTTAGCACGAAAGACGCGAGGATCGATAATTTTTTTTCTCGACTCACCCCGCGAGTATACAAAAAGGGAGAAAGAGATTAAAATAAAATGACAGCCAGGATCGAAGCCCGAGCGTCTAATCTATTGATCGTTAACTGTTAGGGGGTTGCCGGACAAACTCCCCGACCGCACACGTGATGTCACGTGGTCAGGCACGGAGAGGACGGGACTGCGATCTACAAGGCGCATCGCTGCAGCCCCTTGTCCCGAAAGTGGTCTGGTCTGCGATCTCTACGATCTCTGCGATCTGGTGGATATAGGAGATCAACGTCACGTCCTGCAGTCGCTGGACCACCATGGGCTCATCAGGAGTCTTCGCAAAGGTGCCTCAGATTCCATTCTGATATCATTGTACACAAGCTCATCTCTGCTAGACGATTCTCATTCCCGCCGCAATCGCATTGACAATCTACGTCCTCGCCTCATGCGTCATCATCCCCTTCTTCCGCCGCTACCATCAGCGCTACTCCCAGTACCTGCCATTGCACAGTATCTCCGCACACACGCTCTCCCTGCGCGATCGCATAGCTGATACCGTGATGAACTTCATCCTTCGGTCGACCTGGCGACGCGGCGCAGATGTAGCAGACAATGATAACATCAGCATAGACGAGCAGGATGGGGAGGTGCTCGTCGGCATGGATATGGATGCCGTTCGACGGGGAGCGCTGGAACGGAGATACGATGCGGGGACGGAGCGGCTAGGGAGAGACCTGGAAGAGGGGTTTATGGACGATAGCGACAGTGAAGGGCGCACTTGACCATTTGCATCTCAGGCGTTGATTCGGAGCATATATAACTAAGGCATACACTGGGTACATAGGCGCAATTGATCTTCAAGTCATGCTTGCCATTTTTACGTACTGTACATCCGATGAAACTAACGTAGTTTTAGAGTACTCCGTATTCTGTGCTGCTGAACTGGTAGTATAGTATACGTCTTGACTGTATGCAGTAATGAAGAGCAAGTTTCGCAGTAGCGCCTACGACTCCACCCGAGGCTGGACTCTGCCGGGATCGACAGAGCTCTGCCGATCATCCGTCTGGAATTCGAGGGGTCAAAAACACACCCTACTACGTAGTAGTATGGCACTGAACTGAATAGTACTCCGTACGTTCTACTTCAAATCAGAAAAGGTGATGTGGAAAATATTCATTGGTATCGTGATAGATGCTACCGTGAGCATCGCCCAAATGGGCTTATAAACATCTCGAAATCAAGCTAGAGTGAGAAAAATAAAACAGTCCCTTTTTACTTGCGCTGGCCGTAAGACTTGGTGGCGTAGTCACCCTTGTAGACAATCAGATCCTCAGGGCGGTAGTCGTGACGGCCGGAGAAGTAGCTTTCCAGAATGTTCTTGGTACCGGTGGCGTAGCGGACCTGAGCATCGATGGAGGTACCGGACATGTGGGGGACCATGCCGTTGCCGCCACCCCAGGGGTGCTCGGCGTAGCGGAGAGGGTGGTCCTTGGGGGCGGGCTGGGGGAACCAGACATCACCACCGTATCCGCGGAGGTGGCCAGACTTGAGGGCCTCGGCGACATCCTCCTTGACGACGATGGCACCACGGGCGGTGTTGACGAGCCAAGCACCGGGCTTCATCTTGGAGATGAGGTCCTTGTTGAAGAGACCGCGGGTCTTCTCGTGGAGAGGGCAGTTGATGGTGACAACATCACACTGAGCGAGCATCTCCTCGAGGTTCTCGACGCGGCGGCAGCCAATCTCCTTCTCGGCCTCGGCGGAGAGGGGCTGGTAGTCAAAGTAGAGAAGCTCCTTGCAGTCGAAGGGCTTGAGGCGGCGGAGCACACGCTCACCGATACGGCCGACAGCGACGGTACCGACGACCTTGCCCTCAAGGTCGAACTCGTTCTTAGCGACGGCGGCAACATCCCAGTCGCCGTTCTTGATCTGCTCGTGGGCGGGGACGAAGTTGCGGACGAGGAGGAGGATGGTCATGACGACGTGCTCAGCGACGGAGACGACGTTGGAGCCAGTGACTTCGGCAACGGTGATACCACCGTTGGTAGTGTTGGCGGCGTTGAGGTCAACGTGGTCGGAACCAATACCGGCAGTGACGGCGAGCTTGAGGTTCTTCGCCTTGGCCAGGCGCTCTGCGGTGAGGTAACCGGGGTGGAAGGGAGTGGTGATGATGACTTCGGCATCGACCAGCTCCTTGTCAAAAGTGGAGTTCTCACCCTCCTTGTCGGAGGTAGTCACCAGGGTGTGTCCCTGGTCCTCGAGCCACTTGCGGATACCAAGCTCATTCTCAGTGGTACCGAGCAGCTGAGGCTGCTGCTTGGAGTGCTCACCACCCTAGATGGGGATTAGCCTGTGCCTGTCAGGACCCGTGGGAGGTTCACTTACATCGTAAAGGACGAGAAGAACTTTGCCCTGAAGGTTGGCAGTTGCGGTTAGCGTACGAACTCCGGAGATAGCGCCAGACAACGGGGCAGCCCGAGCGAAGGGCTTGGCCGTGAATGGCCGAGAGAGGAGGGGCCGTCCCAATTGACGGGAAAGGGAACGAGTAAATACCATTGTGAAAGATGTTTGTTATTCAAAAGAGGATTGAAGAGTGGAAGCTAGAGAGGAGGTCAGTCTGATGTTATATAGGCAAGTCGATGAATTCATTGTCCCAAAACGGCGTTGGAGATCCAAGCAACGCGGGGAGAGTGGAGCATAGTGCATGAAAGCATGTTGATATGCGAGGGGAAAAGTAAATGATAAACTTACTGGAAGTCGTCAAAACAAAAAATGAGATGCGATGAGATGAGAGAGGATGAAAAGCAGAATAGAACCGGTTGAGCAGGCTGGTTATATAGCAGAGAAGTCGTGGTGGAAACACCACTCCGTACTCGTGTACCCACTCGGAACTCAGTGTTCCCTCTCCGCACGAGGGAGGGGAACGGTTTCAAGGACCACCTGAGCATGTTTAGATTATTGTGGATGCGAGATTCCCATCTTACATCGATGTTTGACTGGGGCTGAGAAGTATATTCCCGTGGGAAACGGGGTGTACCTTGTAAATATTGAACTGTACTCCAGGACTCTATATATTGTACTCTATATAGGCTGGTGGAATTGAATATTTTCTCGCATTCCTGTTTTCTGTTCAGAAAACTCAGATATTCACGGTGTCTACATGATCCCTCAATACAACTATATCACTATACTATACTCGCAGTTCAATAGCACTGCTCACCCTGTTCGTACATACTGTACGGAGTACAGGTCGAGAGAGTCTCCCCGCAGCGGGGTAGCTGACATAATGAGGGGTAGCTTGACTGTCGTGGGCTGGAGATATAGGAGACAACCATCCCAGTCTCCAACCTTTCGACCATTGGAGCTGAGAAACTGGGTCCAAGCAACCCGGACCACTATTACTTTCCTATCTCCTTCATCCTCTAGTCCGCACCTACGGAACCCCTGCCGAGCTTCGCCCGCGCTTCTGCCGAAACTCGGCCTTTGACTTCTCCAACTCCGGAAACACGGACCCGCATCCACCGCGCGTAATGGCCTCCGCGCGAGGAGGGTTGGAGAACCGCACGGCTCCACCACCGGCGTACGAGATTGGGATGTACTGTACTACAATGGAGTCAATCCCCTCGCGGAATGCTTACCCCGATCAAGAATGACCTCGGAGGGGCTTCCTGATAACCTTGCCCACGGGAAATCCAATTTCACCCTAAAAGATTGGTCATAGTCAATTGCTCTTTCGCCATTGATTTCATTTTCTTTGGAGTTGGTTTACTCATACTGGCTACGACGACTGGGATGCGCGCTGGTCAACATCGAACTGAGAAAGAAACGAAGGGAAAAGAAAGATCAACTAAAAGATCTCCCTTTGCCAGCGAAACGCTACGATCGCAGATGCTAATACTAATGCCCAGTGCCTAGGTATTGCGACCGTGACCCCATTGCTCGCGAGTAAACACCGCGACCGGCTGCCACAATCCTGGGCGTGTTGCAATGTTACATACATGCGCTGTCGTCGCATGACCGGTGCGGGGTCCCGGGCCATTTGCCGCTTTCGCTCGGAGCCCGTGGGTCGACGAATGCTTGATTTGTCCCGGGATCGTCATCGTTCCATATTCTGCTTGAAGCATTGCGATAGTAAACATCTCAATCGTTTGAGTTGAGGTGATGCGAACATACCGAATCGGGCCAATAGGCAGTGTCCAATCCGATTCGATGTCAATTGTCTTGGATCATTGAGATGAGAAATCCCGGACGCCCAGAACGTTCGAAATGCGGTCGATGTGGACAAACCCTTGGTGAATCATAGCCCATTCGGGGCGCAGCGGGGCAAAGTGAGGACTCCGATGTCCGAACAAACAGTGCAAACGACTTGACACTCGGTCATTTCACCCCGAGGCCGTGGCAGTACTGGTCATGGGCGTTCTGGACTGAGACCTGCATGCACTGTGCCGAACCGCTGAACCTGATCTAGACTTCGGCAGCGCGATGCGACCTGGACGGTTTTTCCTGAGAAGGGGTCTCTAGTCAGCCTTGTGTACGGAGTACGTACTACGTACAGGGTTCCAACCTTGGAAGGTTGGAGTCAAGTCTCCGCGCCTCCCAGGGTCTGAAATGAAAATTATGAAAACATCACCTGGGCACTCTCAACCTCGTCATCTTTGGCGTGGATTTGAGATAGATATGACAATATGACAGATTTGATCAGCCTTGTGTTTAAGTTTCCTAACATCCATGGATATATTCAAAGGTTCCAAGGCGGTAGGGATCGCAGTAGGATGTATAGACGTACCCAGACAACTTTGGAGTAATATGCTAATATCGCAGCGAAGTGTCCACTTGTTGAATACCTCCAGGGCTGGGTACATGCGGTACTTTCTCATTATACTTGTAGATCCGCCAAAATGCGAGCGTCAACAAACGCCCTGAAACAGCCGGCGCGACGCACATAGGATCTAAAACAAGGGAATTGCATAGCTGTGGAGAGGCCATAGGGGGCCAGCGCGTGTTGAGTCCTCAAGTCCAATCACAGAGGCTGAGCCCAAGCTAGTCGGGAACTAAAAAGACGGCGCTAATGTACAGTATCTTGAACCCTGAAGGGGGGCCAACTTCATGGGAATTGTTAAAATTCCACATCCTCGCATCAAATGTGAGTCTTCTCCCGGATGGGGTCATTCAAGATGTTGGCTCGAGTAGACATCAAAGAGTCAGTGGCCTACTCGGCGACAGAGCGCACAGATGGCCCGGACCGTCGCCTGTGGGCGCCATTCTTCCTGCGCCGCCCGATCATGCTCGTCTTTTTGTTCAGTTATCTAGCATGCCTAGGTGCGCTCGTTGCGCTGTATGCATACACTGAACGCCAAAACCACACCCTGGGAATCAAAACAGACGGAGACACACTCTACTATCTCTGGACCTATGGACCGACCGCAGGTAGGCAGATCTTCTGGTCGCAATTCGGCTGCTAATAGGGCGACAGTGTTTACAATTCTCACTGCTGGGTGGCTACAAGCTGAATATCGCGCGGCACAGTTGATGCCCTGGATTCTGATGCGCCGGGGCCCGACTGCCGCTTCACACAGCATATTCCTTGACTATCTGTCTAAATGGAATGTGATATCTCTGTTCGATTCTCTGAAACAAAAACACTTCCTGGTGTCTCTGTGCGTGGCAGGCTCCCTCATTCTCAATGGAGTCACGGTGTTTTCCACCGGTGTTTTCGAGTTGGACTCGGTGCTGCTCACCCAGCCGACGAATATAACAGTCCTGAATCAGTTTGGTGCAGCTGGCTATAGCCCCTTGGAAAAGAATGCCAAGCCCTTCGCAGCCTGCATGGCATACACGAATCGCAACATGACACTCCCTGCTGGCGTCCACGGGAACTACACCTATACACCATTTCAACCAGCCAGCTCCTATTCGAGCAAGAATAGCACCATTCCCGCGGGCCGAACCTACCAAGCAGATATTGAAGTGATCAGTCCGTCTTTTGACTGCCAGAATGCGACGATCTCTTGGGAGCCATCAAACGAGAGATTTGTCACCGGCGACACAGCAGTATACAGAACCGCCGACGGATGTCGTTACCAAACGACTGACACACCCCTTGTGTTTCTGAATACTGACTCTAAGATTGGTGTCGATGTTGAGATCAGAGGATGTCAAGGCCAAAGAATCAACGACACTGGAAGCGCGGACCCCCCGTTTATTAACGATTGGGATGCCGACTTGCGAATCTGGGCAACCATTGCCCCTTCTCCGATGCTCAACATGTCGGTGAAAGAACAAGCAAACTATACAGGATTCAGCCGAGATCCAATCCACATCTCGGTGTGCAAACCCCGATACACTGCACAACGAGGCCCGGTGAGGATCTGGCGTGACGATGGAGCGAGTGCAAATTCTGTGGACATTGAACCAGAGAGCCTGAATGCTACAAGCACTATCGCGGGTGTACAGGCTACAAAGCTGATGTATACTGCCCAAAAATCTTTATCAACAGGGGCTCTTATGGTCTCAAGCACTGCGGGAGACCAGTATGTTTTCGCAGCAAACGACACCTCACGAGAGAAACTTTGGACCGACACGGCCCTCTTTGAACGAACCATCTCGGATGGATTCTCCTGTATGATGCAGCAAGTGGTAAAGAATGATCTGTTACAAGACAAGCCATACCATATCGATGGAACCGTGCAATTTACGGAGGATCGACTTTTTGTGCGCCAAATGTCATTCTGGCTAATGGCGGTACTATTGACCATTCTCATCACGATCGTCGTGATTCTTCTGTGCTTTTTTGTGCCAGTTGCTGTTTGCCCGCGAGATACAGGGTCAATTGGAGGCATGGCTACCATTCTTGCTCAAAGTCCCGAGTTCATGGCCGGCTTTGAAGATTCGCAATTCCAGACAGAGCCGCAGATGGCAGCGTCCAGAATAAAACAGACACAGTATAGCGCCGTGACCGACATGAAAGGGAAATTCACGATCGTGCCACAGGATCAGCCCGTACAAGAGGTCGGACCCAGTGAAAGCGAGAGCTCACCAACGTGGTGGCACCCGTTCGCATCTACCTGGTTTATTCGAATTGCAGTGATTCTCTTCCCCATTGCTATCATCGTTAGTCTCGAAGTCGTCTACTATATTTCTACGAGTAGGCGTGGAATTACCCTCGTTGACGGGAAATCACCCTACATTCACTATATCTGGGTGTACATACCAGCGCTGGTAATGTTCACAAATCGCTGCCTCTTCACATCTGTGGAGTTTGGCACGCGCATTGTCCAACCGTACTCTACGCTCCGCAAGGGCTCTGCTCCTCCAGAAACGACGATCTTCGAGAACCAGCTGCGGAAGATCGCCGTGTATGGGGTGTTTGATACACTCCGAAAAAAGCAGTGGGCACTCGCTGCAGCCACCACATCTCTGCTTCTTGCGGCAATCAACCCCATCGTTGTCTCCGGCCTCTTCACCACCAAGGTCTCGGGGCCTACATCTCCTATGAATCTCACGCAGATCACTCGTTGGGATCTGGGATATCCTGACAACCCAAGATTGACGATGGACTACTATGAGCAGAAAGACTACAACACCGACCACGCTTCCGGGCTAATCCTCAACCTGAACCTCTCTGATCCCCAATGGACATACCACAATCTTGCTTTCCCGCAATTTTCACTCGCCAGCACCAACCCACCGAATGAAGGATTTATCGATGTGCGCATTCCTGCTCTCCGTAGCCACCTCGCTTGCGCAGAAGCCCCCAAGAATGCCTGTAAATATTCCAGGGGAAGTTTGTGGTGTGATAATAACTCCACCTGCTTCTTACCACTTTCCACCAGGATCACTGCCGAGATAGACTACTTTCTCCAACCGTCAGAGCAAGCCACGAAGAATACTGGACTGTCAGTATGCCCGACGTATGGGATGCTATATGGAAAATACGCCAACGCAAGCCACACAGAAGCCACCGAGTACCATTACATATATTGCAACGCGAGCTTGGAAGAGGTCGACGTTGATACACGACTGCAGCTACCGTCTCTGTCAATCGACACCGACTTCCCACCAAGGGTGATCGAGAGCTCAGTCCGAGAACCGTTCGACACCAATGCGTGGTCTCTCCCGCATTTCAGCGAGCTGAGCAACGACTATTTATTCGACGGGGATGAAAGGTACAACAATGCCTTGCTAGAGACACTGATCCAAGGCAAAGACGGCATTCCAGGGGACGAACTCCTTGCCCCCGGAAAGCTGATTGAGCGCATGAAGGTAGTCTATGGCACCATCGTGGCCCAACTACTGAATACCGGTGCGCGGAGCGATTTTAGCGACTCGTACAACAAAACTCACTTTGTCGAGCCGGCAACCATGAAAGCACCCACTTATACAGGTGTCTTCCAAGACGGACGGAAATACCTCGTACAGAATGAGATCTCGACCCGCATTTTGGACGGTGTGCTTGGTGGTATGGTTGTTTGCGCACTGATCGCGCTGTGTGCTATTCAGACGAAGCGAGTTCTTCCCAAGAGCCCGACTAGCATTGCTTCAGTGGCGAGTTTCCTCTACGGTTCGCGTCTTCTGGGATCTGTCATTCCCCGCGGCGCAGAGTGGGATTCTGACGCGACACTGAAGAAGCGGGGGATATTTGAGGGATCGTTTTCAATGGGATGGTGGGAAGTGGACAGACAGACTAGTCGTAGGAACTCCGATGTCTCTAGTATCTCCGGTGTGTCGGATGAGATGCATGAGCGTGGTGCGATGGAAGAGTCAACATCCCGGACTCGATTTGGGATTGATGCTGATCATGAAGATTGGCCGTTGCTGCGAAGTCCTCGAAGTTAATTCAATTGATACTGTTTGTACTGTAGACAATACATTGCGAGATTGACAGAAATGCAAGTCGAGCGGAGGAATCAGAAGGCGGAGATTGATAATCGGGGCCGAGCTCTCGGAGTCTGCGGAGATACTCATTCGGCGCATTTGCAGTTGTTCTCTTATTTCTTTCTTATTTCTCCCATATGTCTCCTCACTTTCACTTGACTCACTCGTTTACTCTGTTGCATCCATGAGACTCACCTTCGCGCAGTCGCTAATGCGCACCTGGGCCCCGCGATGTCAACGCACGGGTCCGGTTCGCCGCATGTCCAGCACAACGATCCGCCGCAGCAGGTTACGGGCACGGCTGGAAATTCCTCCTCCGTTTCCAGTCACTAAGAGCTGCCCCGAGTCCAGCTGCAACTGCCCACCCACCCCGGACATGCCAAGGGGCATGCCGATTGATCACGAGCAAGCATTGAATGGAACAATGGCGGCGTACACAGAACAGCTATTGGTCTGTACTGGACAGCAGGATTGGGCCAGTCGCATTGAAAATGACGGCGAGAACCAAGGCTGGGGAAATCTCGTGAGAGGCTTGAAGAAGCTACTCGGTCGCGGAGGCCCATATCTCGACGCATGTGAACCATTTTCCCACGAAAGCAGTCAACATCTAACCAATGCGCCCTCTTAGCCTTTCAACAATGTTCTCGTTACAGCTTCGTCAATTGCGCCTGCAACAAGCTCTTCCACCGCGGCTTCGGCATTTTTGTTTCCAAGTTTTAAGTACATACCTTCGATACCCGTCGACAATCACGCCCACCAAACCGGCCTCACGACCTTTGTTCGCGCATATCTTCTCCCCAAACGCCTTCATGACATGCACGCCTCACTCCCCGTAGCCAAGCAAGTGGACATGACTCGTTTCCCGGACCTACAGGGACACTTCCCCGACGCAGTGGACATTAACTACTCTCCCACCATTTTGATCTGTGGACATGGAGGGCGCGACATGCGTTGTGGTACTATGGCGCCTGCGCTGGAAAGCGAATTCCAACGGGTGCTCCAGGCCCGTGGTTTTACTTCGGCGAACAGTGAGGGAACTACAGTGGATGCTCCGAACCATGCCCACATCGGGCGCATCAGTCATATTGGAGGACACAAGTACGCAGGCAATGTGATTGTCTATCTTCCCCCAAAGATGACGATTGGCGGCGGCACAGAACCTCACCCGCTTGCAGGGAAAGGAATATGGTATGGGCGCATTGAACCTAAGCATGTGGAGGGTCTTGTTGAGGAGACCGTCCTTGGTGGCAAAGTGGTGACAGATCATTTCCGGGGGGGCATTGACAGAAGTGGTGATATTTTACGAATGTAGGCCAATGGCCATAAAAATGTACGAGTACAATAGGAATAATGCAGCATCTCCGAAAGTCAACAGCAATGGAACGTATGTCACGCTAGTCCCGATCTGGCCTAGTCCTATCAAGCTCCGGGGGAATTTGAAGATGCGCCAACTCGTACTTTGCGCAAATATGGCCTGTTCACACCCTGCCCGTGATCTCTGCTCATGATCTCCAGAATATAATCAGCAATGCAATCCCTGCTCCGACATCGAATGACTGGCGCCCTGGCGCAGAGTCGACTCTGCGCGCGCCCGACTCGTCTTTCGCCAACATACACCCTCACCCGCCTCGCGAGCTCACAGCCCCGCCGGCTAGACCTTCCAGCTCTTGATAAGAAATGGCAGTCCCTGTGGCAAGCGAAGGAACGGCCAACGCCCGATGATGCGAAGCCCAAGTCCTACATCCTATCCATGTTCCCATACCCATCTGGAACGCTCCACATGGGCCATTTGCGCGTCTACACAATCTCAGATGTGATTTCACGATTTTGGAAGATGCGCGGGCATGATGTCGTTCATCCCATGGGATGGGATGCCTTTGGGCTACCGGCAGAGAACGCGGCAATCGAGAGAGGCATTGATCCTGCGGTGTGGACACAGGAGAATATTCAGAGGATGAAGGACCAACTTAAGTGTATCTCGGCGGAGTTTGACTGGGACCGGGTACGTGGCAAGAATTCAATTTGAAGACAATGGCTGATGGAGTTAGGAATTGGCTACCTGTGATCCGGAGTTCTACGAACATACACAGCGTATATTCTTGATGCTCTACCAGAAGAATTTGGCTTATCAGGCCGAAGCACTGGTGAACTACGATCCGGTGGATAAGACGGTCCTGGCGAATGAGCAGGTTGACGCGAATGGCTTTTCCTGGAGGTCCGGCGCTAAGGTTGAGAAGTTGAACTTGAAGCAGTGGTTCTTCCGAATCACAGAATTCAAAGAAGCGCTGCTGAAAGATCTTGACTCTCTCTCTGGGGGCTGGCCCGAACGTGTCTTGACAATGCAGCGCAACTGGCTTGGAAAGTCATATGGCGCGAAAGTCACATTCCCGGTCACCATCAACAGCGCAGGAAGTGAGAAGGTGAATGTAGATGTTTTTACCACTCGACCGGACACATTATATGGCGTGGAATACCTTGCGCTTTCTTTGAATCATCCTATCGTGCTGAAGGCTGCTGAAAGTGACGAAGCTCTGCGCAGTTTCTTAAGCGAAGCCGCGTCGTTTGCACCGGACTCCAAGGCAGGATACCGACTGTCTGATGTTAAGGTGACGCATCCCATGTGCAGCATTGACATGGAAACTCCCCACCTGCAGAGGAAGCTTCCCGTATTTGTGGCGCCATATGTTCTAAGCGACTATGGCGAAGGAGCGGTCATGGGTGTTCCGGGCCATGACACCAGAGACATGCTTTTCTTCAAGGAAAACGCAAACCCAGAGTCTATTCCAGTTGTCATTGAAGCTGAGTCAAGTGGCAGTGAAGCGACCGACAGCGTGGTTCCGAAATCAGACAAGGCTTTTACCCAGGAGGGATTCTTGAACTCGCGCTGTGGGAAGTACCAAGGAATGCACTCCAAGGAGGCCTCGAAACTGATCGTCGAGCACCTGGAACAAATCGGACAGGCCAAATTTGTTGAGAGTTGGCGTTTGCGCGACTGGTTGATCAGTCGTCAGCGCTACTGGGGTGCACCAATTCCCATCATCCATTGCGGTGACTGTGGACCTGTGCCAGTGCCCACTAAAGATCTTCCAGTCAAGCTACCAAAGATCGAAGGAGATTGGCTCAAGGGCAAGAAGGGGAACCCCCTGGAAACCTCAGAGGAGTGGCTGCACACAAGCTGCCCCTCTTGCGGCGGACCTGCAAAGCGCGATACGGACACCATGGATACCTTCGTGGACTCTTCTTGGTATTTCCTGCGATTCTTGGACTCGACCAACAAACAGCTTCCCTTTTCTCCCGAATCGGCACAACCAGTCGATTTCTACATTGGGGGCGTGGAGCATGCAATCCTGCATCTCCTCTATGCTCGATTCATCTACAAATTCCTTTCTGGGTCAGAGCTGTTCCCGGCTGGACAGCCTGCCGGCGCAGAGCCCTTCAAGGTCCTTTTGAGCCAAGGCATGGTGCACGGCAAAACCTTCACTGAACCTTCGACAGGGCGCTTCCTTCTCCCAGAAGAGGTTGATCTCACACGCCCAGACAAGCCCCTGATCAAGGGAACGCAGGTCACGCCCACTATATCTTTTGAAAAGATGTCAAAGAGCAAGTACAATGGCGTGGATCCTACGTTGACCACATCCAAATATGGCGCCGATGCCACCCGCGCGCATATCCTATTCTCTGCGCCGGTCAGCGAGGTTCTGGAGTGGGACGAAAGCAAAATTGTGGGTGTCGAGCGCTGGTTTGGTCGACTCTGGAAGCTCGTCCAAGATACTCAGCAATCCCTGACCAGTTCCTCGTTTGCCACTTCCGATGTGGAAGCCGCCAGTAGCCAGGCTACTTTCCTGCCATCCTCTCTCCAGGATCTGAGCGATGCCGATGCCGAAGCCATCCTGGCCACTCACAAAACCATCGCATCAGTCACGACCTGCATCGAAAGCAATCCGTACGGACTGAACACAGTTGTGTCAGACCTCATCAAGCTAACAAACGCGCTCGCCTCGGCGCCCGCGTCCTCTCCTGCCATTACTTACCTCTCTGTCTCTTCTCTCCTTCGTTTGCTAGCCCCCATTGCCCCGGCTCTAGCTTCGGAGTCATGGGAGGTTCTGCACACCAGCAGTGCGGCATCGTCAATTCTCTCATCACCCTGGCCTAGCACACTCCTTACAGAGGAGCAAGTTGAAGTGCTCTCTTCTCGTGGAGGCCAAACGGTCGCTATTCAGATCAATGGAAAACTCCGATGTGCGGTTACCATCCCGAGCATGGAGCCAGCGTCCCCGCAGAGCAAGAAGGGCCCCTCTCAGGAAGAACAGGACTGGATTCTCAGTCGGGTTCTGGAGACTGCCGAGGGTAAGTCGTGGCTTTGTGAGAAGAATGACTGGGAGAAGAGGCGACGAGTGATCGTTGTCAAGGGGGGCAAGCTAGTCAACGTTGTCTTCTAGCCTCACTACAGGTGAGATTGTATTTATAGATTAGACTGTACATTATCTGAGCTATAGCATAGAGCTCCCCTCTCTCTTGGTCGCCCCTTCAATCAGCGTCCGAAGCAATCCATAAATTTCCATGGACATGGAGCCCAAGCTGGGCCAGTAAGGTAAAAAAGCAATCAAATCTTGCTCGTGGGTATCTTATTGTGGCATATCATCCACCAACTTCACTCCCTTCTCTATCTCGCCCTGGCTGCTGCGGCTCTAAAGGGAAACTCAGGTGTTTCCAGTCCTCAATTTCCTCAATAATACACTTCAATCGATCCCGGATACTCTCCACCGCATATGTCCCCAGAATCAGCCTCAGAGGCGGATATGAGCAATGACCAAGTTGCCAGACTAAATGAGCCGCTTTGACAGCACTAGCGGGCTGCTTGTCACCCAACCACATCAGCATTCGTCGGGCATGCGCAGCAGGCGACGTAGAAGTGTTATACGGCTCACTGGGCGGCTTCACCAAAAAGTGACCATACAGCGGCAAGGGGGACGACAGATTCTGCTCCGGATTCGCCGCCATAGCAGAAGGAGAGACAAGGTCCGCGATATCGTCACGACGCATATGCCCCGGCTCCACGAGCGTGCCCTTGATATTGAAGCTGTCAACCTCATAAAGCATACTCTCCATCAAGCCCTCGACCGCATACTTAGAAGCACAATAGGGACCAAGACCGGGGACGCCCAGCGCACCAGAAGTAGAGCTGAAAATCAGGTATCGACCGGCGCGTCTCTGGCGGAAGTGCGGCAACGAGAGTTGAATCATATTCAAAGTGCCTGTGAAATTCGTTTCGAACTGATTACGAATGTCGAATTCGTCCTGGTCTTCACAGGCTCCGATAACGCCATATCCTGAACAATTGGCAATCACGTCGATATGGCCGAAGCGCGCGATGGTGGCGTCAATGACTCGTTTGACGGTTTCGCGGGCCCGGACATCGCAGAGAAGACCCATGCAGTTCTCGTGTTCGGATTCGAGCTCTTTCATTGCCTCGGGGCTGTTCTCGTATGTGCGCCCTACTGCGGCTACAAGATCGTTATGAGATAGAGCGGTCTTCACGAGGGAGCGACCCATATGGCCGGTTGCGCCGAAGATCTGACGTCGTGTTAGTGAAGGGCTGAAGGGCGGCGGGGAAGGAACACATACGAGCCATACGAGGGGTTTGGGGGGATTTTGAGGGCCTGGAGGATCCGTTGTTGAAGGGAGATGAAGTCTTGGCTCTGCGGGAGAGGAGGGCCCTCCTTTTGGAGATGTCTGGTCCATTGCTGTCGAAGGGAAGAGGGAAGTTCTCCGCATGCTCCCCACACTATGCGGGCGGTGAGGATCGGCTTTTATATTTGGACTCTTCCGAGGTTTCCACTATACTGATGGTACTTGATCGACTGTTTAAGATAGTGATTCTACCTGTTCTACTTGCTATATTGACCAATTTATACTATTGGATTGTGTAATGTAATTGACCATTATATGCCTAACGACCAACCTCCCGTCGCAGCCGTCCCGCAGCCGTCGAGGGTCCTGGTTCCGGCCAACTGCTCACTGCATCATCGACCTCCTCTAAGAAGGTCGTACTATTGTGAATTGAGGTACCGCTCAAGACCACCCGGACACCTGGTGAGCTTGCATTGACCTGGGCAACCATCTTGGCCTCCTCATAGGTGACACCACCAACCATGAAGATGATAATATCCTGTGGCTTGTCGCGCGTGTGCCCACTGCCTTCCAAGAAGGGATATTGGAGTTCTTTCAGGCGACCTTTGATCAGGTTCTGAATAGTTACTTCCAACCGGGGGGAATGTTGGGTATAAACATTCTCGACGCCCTTGAGGCCCTTGAAACGATCACGCGCACCAGAGAAGAAGGAGGTTGATTCAAAGAGATCGGAGAATCCCCCAGCAACGGGGGGAGCTTGGAGAGAATGGTGATAAGTGAGGAGCTTGGGAATTAGGTTGACGCGGTTAGAGGGGACGTCGCCTGCTGTCACGAGCAGGTCGAGGAGGATAGGTAGGGCGTGGTTGGGTTGTTTCTCATAACGAAGAGCATAGAGGGCTACTAAGCGCAGCTTGTTGTCTGCCTGCACATTGGGCAGTCCGATAATTCGTTGGAGGGACTAGAAGTAATGATGAGTGAAGGAAACGAATGCTGGCTTAAAGTTCCACCGTACCTTGAGGTCATTGGAGTGGTTATCACTGCATGCAAGACTTTGTTCTAATTCACTCACGTCGAGGAGGGTGTTCTCCCCGACTTGCCGACTGAGTTCGCCGACGAGGGTAACGTGCTTGCTCACATTGCCGGCCAGCTTGCGGAACTCCGGGTAGTCCTCCACAAAGCGTTTCATATCGGTGATGGATTCGATATTCGCCGTACTCTGCGTTTTTGTCTGATACTGCTCCACATATTCTTTAATATTCTGACCCAGGTCTCCGAAGTTCTGGTACATGTTCTTCTTGAAAAACGGATCTTGATCCTGAGCCAGGACGATCTCCTTCAGCTCGGGCCGGATCTCGGGGACATCCTGTAGATCAACACGACCATTGTTGATGCCAAGCATTTCGTGGACCATTGCCTGATACGTCCACTGGGTCAGCAGTGGGGTGATGGGATCGTCGCGGCGGTCGAGCACAAGCAGGATAGGCGGTGTATCCGTCCGGCGGAAATTAAACAGCTGTTCCTCTTGTGTGATATGGTATCGGACCTCGGTGGCTAGCTTGCGGGCCAGCAAGCTGTTCTTCTCGTATCGAATGAGCGGGTTCTTCTTCAACGCCAGTAGCAGCGCCAGCGCGCCTTCCGTCGCTCTCTGCAGGGAGTCCGGATTCCACAGGTCGGGCGAGTGGCTCCATATCCTCTGCAAGGGGAAGCCCATGCCCATCGAGCAAAGGTCTGGGTTGGTGACCAGGAAGTCGGCAAATTGTTCTTGTACCAGCTGCACGACTTCATGGCTATCCGCTTCGGCCAATCGTTCGAGGGCGGACTTCCGGATAATGTTGCTCAGAAAGATATAATATTCGCCGTATTTCGGCTCGCGTAGCTCGTCGATCAGGAACTGGATCGAGGTAGGGGATGGTCGTACAAAGCATATGCACCGCAGATGGCGCATCTTCTCGCGCGCGGCATTGTCCAGGCGGTCGATCAGATAGACCTCGTGATTGAGGAGAGCGGACTGCGTGATTGCCGTTGAGACGATTGGGACCTGTGACCGGTTAGCTTCTGATCGGTCGACTGTCAGCTGTGATTCCCACCGTCTCACTGTCCAACAGGAGGATCTTCATCTTGGATGCCGCAGTCGCCTCCCCCACGGTGACCATCTTGGAGATGTACCCCGAGGCTGCTGTGACGACGTCCATGGCGCGTCGAGAAGAGACAGCACCAAAAGATAATTAGCAGTAGCAGTAACAATCGAGGCAGAGAGTAACAGTGCGAGTCCAGGAATAGTGTTCAGGAACGGAGAAGTGGAGAGTGGAGAGCGGGAAGTTGAGTCCGCATTCCACATGACTTCTTTTTTGGTTTCTCTTTTCCTCCTCTGTTCTTGTCCCTGTCTTTGCTTGTTTGTGCTTTGGTCTGGCTTCGAATATGCTACCTTATGTAGACCAGGGTGAGTACCTCCAATACCTTGCAACCTCGGTCACTAACATCCCCGCAGTATTCGAGCTGCCAGCTCGGCTCACTGGCGCATCAATCGACGAGCGTAAGAGCTATCACCTGGGCATTGATCAACAACCTGACCTCTTTCTGACCTCTCTACAGTCAAGCTTATCGGTTCTTTCCTTCTATCCTACCCTCTAGCAGCTCTTCTCAAACGTATTCCCGACGCCCAGCCCTGGAAGAAGAATGTCTTCATCATCGGAGTCTCGTTGTTCTACCTCGTGGGACTCTTCGATCTCTGGGATGGTCTACGCACCTTGATGTACAGCGCCGCCGGAACCTACGCCATCGCATACTATGTGGACGGATCGCTGATGCCTTGGATTGGGTTTTTGTTCTTGATGGGCCACATGTCGCTCAACCACATTTTCCGCCAGATGGCGGACGATGGCGCGACGGTGGATATCACGGGCGCCCAGATGGTTCTCGTTATGAAGCTCACCTCTTTCTGTTGGAACGTGCACGATGGCCGTCTCGCTCAGGAGAAGCTGTCGGACCCGCAGAAGTACTCGGCCATCACCAAGTTCCCCGCCATCGTGGACTACCTGGGCTATGTGATGTTCTTCCCCTCCCTTTTCGCTGGACCATCATTCGAATATGTGGACTACCGTCGCTGGATCGACACGACATTGTTTGATGTGCCCCCCGGCACCGATCCATCCAAGGTTCCCGCAACCCGAAAGAAGCGCAAGATTCCTCGCAGTGGAACACCCGCTGCGAAGAAGGCAGCCGTCGGACTCATCTGGATCTTGATATTTATTCAACTAGGCTCATACTTCACCACCGACTTCCTGCTGTCTGAAGCCTTCCTGCGGTACTCTTTCCTGCGCCGCGTGTTTACCGTGCACATGGTGGGCTTCACCGCACGCACCAAGTACTATGGTGTCTGGGCTCTGACCGAAGGCGCATGTATCCTGTCTGGTATGGGATACAACAGTTTCGATCCGAAGTCTGGTAAGGTCTTTTGGAACCGACTGGAGAACGTCGACCCCTGGGGTCTAGAGACAGCCCAGAACTCCCACGCTTATCTGGGCAGTTGGAACAAGAATACCAACCACTGGTTGCGGAACTACGTTTACCTCCGCGTGACGCCGAAGGGCAAGAAGCCTGGTTTCCGTGCTAGCATGGCTACCTTCGCTACCAGTGCGCTGTGGCACGGTTTCTACCCGGGATACTACATGACTTTCATCCTAGGATCTTTCATCCAGACCGTCGCAAAGCGTATGTTGAAACATTGACACCCTCCAATATCAAATACGAAGAGCGTCGATTGCTAATTATTAAACAGACTTCCGCCGCTACGTCCGCCCCTTCTTCCTGACTCCGGATGGACTGAAGCCCATGGCGAACAAACGCTACTACGATATTCTCAGCTGGCTGGCCACCCAGCTGACGCTTTCTTACGCCGTGATGCCATTTGTCCTTTTGAGATTCAACGAGTCCATGACCGTCTGGGGCCGGGTGTATTACTATGGTATCATCAACTGCGCCGTCTCACTTGTCGCATTCGCCTCATTCTCCCCGCTCAAGGGCCACCTTGTTTCCCGACTCAAGCGTCGCAACAAGCCCCACGTTGGTCGCACCGCCAGTACCGAGTCTGTTCGTCCACCGGTCCTCGGTCTACCCAATGACCCCGAGCGCGACTTCGATGAGGCCGTTGCGGAGATCAAAGCCGAGATTGAAAACCGAGGCCGCCGTGGCAGCACCGTTACCATGCCTACCGGTGATGACTTGAAGGCTGCCGTGGAGCAGAAGATTGGACGCAAGCTATAGATAGGTTAAGCAGAATCTGGTCTGCTTGAAATTGGGCTGTAATTCAGGAACGCGGGGTCGTGACGGAGAGATCGGAATTGGAGTCGACCGTGTCGTAAAACAATTTTGACAGATCCATAACTATAATTAGGGTCGAGTTGATCTCTTTCAGGTTTGCTGTCGTGTTCAATTAGTCTTGAAGAGTGTTCTGGAAGGATTGGCTCTCTATTCACTGGGATTGTACTCCCGCGAGTGTCGGGCACGGAGTAGAGAAACTGTTCAGCGGAGGGTATTAATCAGTAGTAAAACCCTCCGACGCTTTGAAATGATCAAGATGGCGGAATCACAAAGGTGAGATTGCTAATATGGCAACATGATGGCGTGTCGCAGCGTGCTCTTCGGTGCATATAACCCTACTTTCCCCGCAGGTACGAAACCTTGGAATCTATATTCTTCGAGCTGCAAGATGGGAAGCATAGCACCAGTCAATCCTTTTGAAGACATCCCCGTGGGCCGAAAGGGTAGGTTGAACTGAGACACGTTGAACAAGGCTGACAATGCTCAGAGCCCCTCGAGGCCCTCGTCACGCAATTCCGAGCTGATACCGATCCCAATCGGACAAGTCTGCTCGTGGGCGTGTATAAGACCGATGAAGGGAAAGCATACGTGCTCCCAAGTGTCAAACAGGTATGGTTTCGGATTTCATCCCAGATGGACCAAAGCTAAGACATCTATCTTCCAGGCCAAGAAACGAATCTTCAATGATCCCGAATGGCATCATGAGTACCGACCTTCTGCTCAAGGCTCCCAAGCTTACAGAGACTTGAGTACCAAGCTGCTCTTTGGTCCAGATCACCGCCTCGTGCGCGAGAAAAGGTACAAGCCCTTCACGTTCAGAAGATAGGACAACAGCTTAACAGCTATACCAGGATCGTGTCGACGCAGACACTCGGCGCAAGTGGCGGATGCCATGTTGGTGCGGCTCTTCTGAAGAGCCACTACGGGCCGTGGAAACAGAGCGGAAATGCCGAGATCTTCCTTCCCAGCGAGACCTGGTTGAACCATCCTTATGTGTTCCAGGCTGTAGGGATCAAGACCAGTTTGATTCCGTACTTCAGCAGCAAGACGAACTCGTTTGATTTCGAGCAGTTTGCCGACACCCTCAGATCCTTGCCGCCTCAGTCTGTGATTCTCCTTCAATCTGGAGCTCAGAACCCAACCGGGAGTGACCCAACATTGGACCAATGGCGAGAGCTAGCTTCTATCTTCTCTGCACGGGGTCATTTGGCATTTTTCGACGCTGCGTATCCCGGCTTTGCATCGGGAGACATTGACGAGGACCTCGCAAGTGTTCGGCTTTTCGCCGAGCAAGAGATCCCCTTGGTGTTTATTTCCACTTACGGAAAATCCTTTGGGCTTTACAGTGAGCGAGTTGGAATTCTCTCCGTACTCGCTTCCAACGAGGAAGTTGGGAAGAGAATCGAAACACAGTTGAAACTACTAGCACGCGCCGAGACTGGTTCGCCGCCTGATTTTGGATCTAAGATTGTCGAGACGGTTCTATCGGATGAGGTCTTGGAGCGCCAGTGGCGAGGAGAAGTGCGCGATATGGCCAATCGACTTAAGCATCGTCGACGTGCGCTGAGAGAAGGATTGGAGAAGTTGGAGACACCAGGTAACTGGGAACATCTCACTGATCAGAATGGAATGTTCTCGTAAGTATCACCAGATGAGGTTCCCTTCTGTTGCAGTCCATATTGACCTTTTTAGATACGTTGGCCTCTCCGTGGAGCAAGTCACTCTCCTGCGGGAGAAGTATCATATTTATCTTCAGGACTCCGGGAGAATTTCTATTGCGTATGTTCAATACGCATTTTTCAAGGAAACTGGAACTAATATCTTTCTGTCTCTAGTGGGCTAAACGATTTTAACATTGACTATGTTGTTCGCAGTATCAGCGAGGTTGTTAAAGCGACTAAATCTTGAGGTTGCCTTGTTGTCGGTGAAAAGGTGGGAGACTAACTTTGGAATTGTAGCATAACGTCTATTGTCTGTCGATATAGGACCCCGAAGCGAGATGTTGTTACTGCATGAGTGATAGCGATAGAAAAAACCTCCCATTTGAAACTAGTCAAATTAAGTTAATAATTAGGCAGTAAAACCGAAAAGTCTTGATCGTCCTGTGCAGAACGTTGAATCTGTATGATCCAAGCAACAAACGACGAGATGAGCAGTAAGGTTCACTTCCAAGATCTGGCCAAAGCCAGATCATGCAACCTTGATAGAAGCCCGTTCGCTGAGCGGCACATCAACATGAACCACAAGCTTCTTATTCTCAGCATCGTATTCGGCATCATCGAGATTCTTTGGCTTCTTGTCCACACCAAAAACGGTAACCGCCTCAATAGAAACGCCAGCCTCATATTCAAACGAGCCAGTCATGCTGAGCTTGCCATGCGCGTAGCTAAAATCAATCTCAGACACGGCATCCTGCACAACAGACTTGCCGTCATCGAGGTAGAGCGAACCCTCGGCACGACCATCGAGACCAGGGGCAATCACGATGTTGAAGCCCTTCTTGCGCAGGGCGGTGGTGGTGTTGGCGCTCTCGATACGCTGGGGGTAGACGATGCCACCCTTGTAGTGGACTGTGATGTCGGTGTAGTCGACCTCAGCAGAGAGGTACTCGCCGTGTCCGCGGACGGGCTTGCCAGTCCCCCACTCGTAGAAGATGTCATCGGGGAGGTAGTAGCTCAGGGATGTGCTGTTTTCCTCTGTGACAGGGCTGACGAGAATGCCGTCACCGTAGAAGAATTGAAGGTCAATGGGGTAAGTGTTGGGATCACTTGGGTAGTTAAAGAACAGAGGGTTGAGGGTTGGAGTGCCGGTCTGGTTCTGCTTATAGATGGCTGTGTAGATATAGTCGACTAAATCATTGTCAGTACTGAAGGCGCCAGAGAATGGTTGATGGATGTGCATGACTTACGAAGCTGGTACCTGATAGCGATTCCTTTGCGCGCAGCCTCCGCGACTGTCGGCCAGCGGTAAAATTCCTGAGGATCCGCAGAGATTTCGGCATGGTTGCGGAAGAAGGTGTAGAAAGAACCAAGAGATGCCCATCTATAAAATCATTTTCGTTAGAGTAGCTCCATTTACTGTGCGGAGTGATCGGCTGCTTACCTGGCACAGAGCGTCTCCGTGACATTACCACCAAATCCGCAAACATCAGGACCCACGACAGGGACTTGGTACAGAGATGCAAATTGCAAAATCTGACTGATGGAAAGACGGTACCAGAGCCACCCAGAAATGTTATCTGTACAGTATTTAGCATGAAGATCATGGTTTTATCCGATGGTCGGAAATCTTACCTCCAAGCCAGTGGGACACGTCCTTTCCAGAGCCAGCGAAAGTGCTTCTGGTAATGACCAAGGCGCGATCATCCGGACGTCTGGCACGCATGGCATTGTGAGAATGCGAGGACATCATAGCACCGTACAGATTGTGAGTATCATATTGAACGTATCCGCCGCTCTGCACGAGGTCGGTATCGGCGGTACTGTCTGCGAGTGTAGGTCCAGCGCCATTCTGGATCATGAAAGGAGGTCGGATGAAAACGCGATTGGGAAGACCCTTGCACTCGTCAGGTCCACATCCAGATCCAGTTTTCCCACCGTGCTGCCAGCCGGCCTTTGATGAAGCGTCGGGGGACCTGGCGGAGCGCCAGTGGCCAGCACCGAGGTTACGACGCGAGTGAGATTGGGGTTGACGCTTTTGGGCCACAGATTCGGCACGCTTCTGGTTCTTGTTGCCGGAAGCAAAGTTCGGCTGAAGGCTGTCTGGGAAACCGGGGATGGGGGCATCTGGGCCATCGCGGACCGGTGGCGGCTTTGGGGGATCACCATCCACCTCGGCGAACTTCTCCGGGGTGGTGTTGTTGCCTGGGTATGGGCGGTTGTAGAAGTTGGCCGGCTCGTTCATGTCGATCCACAAAGCATCGATGTCTGGGCCATTCGTTCCGTCGAAGAACTCTACAAATTGCTCGGTCCAGTACTCCTGCGCCGAGGGGTGGAACCAGTCAGGGAAGTAGCTGGGTCCTGCCCAAACGACTCCCTGGTATTCGGAACCGTTCTTTTCCTTCATAAAGGCATCGTATTTGAGACCGGCATCAAGCGCGGGGTTGGATTCCTTGTAGAAGACGGCGGGATCAACCATCACGATGTAGTGCTGATCTCTTGCGTGAATGGTGTCCACCAGGTCCTTGTACAAATTGGCAGGGAATCTTTCCGGGTCAATGGTGAAAATGCGACGGCGGTCCATATAGTCAATATCCGTCCAGATAGTCTCCAGAGGAATATTGCTGGAGGAATAATTGGCAGTGACTGCGGCGACCTCGTAAACATCTTGGTAACCATATTTACATTGGTGATATCCGAGTCCCCAGTAAGGAGTCATCAATGGCAACTGGGTGATTTCGGCGTATTGCATAGCCACATCACGAGGAGAGGGACCGGCAATGAAGTAGAAGTCCAGAACACCGCCGATGATGTTGTACTCGAGGTACTGGCCACCCTTGTTGTCGATAAAGATGTCCATACCGTTGGAGTTGAGCAGGAACACTCCGTGAGTACCCTCCTTTCGGTGATCGAAGTAGATTGGGTGGGCACCGTACAGGTTCTCGCCCTGAGGTGTACCGTAGGCATCGCGGGTGTAGATCGTTCGAGTGTAATTAGTCGCGTTCAACATGAACGCGTCGCTGTGCTCGCCCAATCCATAAAGATGCGGGTTCTGTGGGAGATGGGTCTTGAGGTAGACATATTGACTCTCGAACACTAGCTTGTTGCCAGTGGTATCGAATAGCACCTCTCCGGTATCAGTGCGAGATACGGTGAAGGAAAAGGGGTCAGCCTTGAAATCGAACTTGAGCTTGGCGTTCTTGGGTGAGCACCATTGACCATATCCGGGACGCGGGAAGACACTGTCGGGCACTTGGTAGACAGTGTTGTTGGTGTCCAATATTTTGACGTGGAGGCGATCACTGGTCTGGTATTCTACTTCCAATTTTAGGTCGGGCAGATCCGTTCCGAACACATTGCATGCTGGTCCTGCAAGGGATAGCTCTGCGTAGAAACCAGACCGAGTCTCCCACTGCTTTGTCGCTTTGTATCCTGGACATGCAGACAGGTCTTTTTCGTAGAGGTCGTTACCAGGGGCATCAAGATCCTCGACACCAGCCTGGCTTTGAGCCCAGACGCCAGTGGTCAGGGCCAGAGCCGACGTGGCCAGCTTCTTGAAATGCATGCTGAAGACTTGGATAACAGAGGAAAGAATGTCGGTCAACCACCCTTATATACCTGTCCATTTCTCCAGGGTTCCCTTTTGCCAAGATAAACCGTGTTGTCCATGTGGAGACTGCAAACTGCAGCCCCGGCCACAATTCCCCCGCAGAAGGGGATACTAGACATTGCAAGTGACTCCGACTGTTCCACTCTGCGCAGCGGCCTTGGTTTCTGTCTCGCCGCTGTTGAGATCGGAGTGGGTAAAACCTTCTCCTCCGTCAACCGCAGTGGCTGGGGGATTTCCGCGATGAGGGCCGGAGTCGGATCACCCCACGCGAGATGCAGCGACGATCGTATTTGCCGAGTGCCCCGATAAAAGCCCGTTCCATGACGCGGGGGAGCGTAGTATCTCCAAGGATTCTTGGCATCCGCTCATCTCCGCCAAAAGCCCGTTGCGGGGCTCCCTTCCCGGGTGTGTTCTGAGGCGGGTCAGCCCGACCTCTTTCAATGTTGGATAGTCTTCCAGGATAACCTGATTACTACCGTTGTAGTTGATGAGTGTAGTAACCTGGGAAAGGATGCCGTACCACGTAAACACGAGACGGAGAAGGGTTCGACACCTTAGCCCTAAGGCAGCGACTGCAACTCGGCTTCTGTCGGGCCGACTTCTCGCTGCTCTCTCCCGTCCTCTCGCGACAGTCGGACCACCTGGGCAAGTCGCACAGCATGGATCATCCTCGTTCAGCCAAGTCGTCAGAGCCTAAGGCAAACATCCAACCGATGCCCTCGCATTTGTTGATTCAGAGTCCAGATGAAGACTGGAGAGGGATCACTGATCCCGTTGTGCGGAAAAAATTGCAGAACAAATTAAATCAACGTGCTCAAAGTATGTCTTTGGAGTCCGCTTTCCCCCACATAGTTAGCATGGTGGATTACTGACGCAGATTCACAGGAGCAAAAAAGAGTCTCCTGCGAGAGCAGAAGAAAGCTAGTCTCCAGTCAAAAACCAAACGCAAAGATGTTCTGATTCTACCACGTCCCAGCCAGGGACTGAAGACAAAACACTTCGCCCAGCCAGAATCTCTTGCAGAAGCAGTAGTCATGATGACTCAATTCAATGCCACTGCCTATGCCGCATATTATACCGCTAACCCGTGTCTCGACCAATTACTAACTCTGTCAAAATTCAACGTCCTTCGCGCCATCGTGGATAATATCAGTGCGATTGGACTGAGCTTCCAGCATATGGACGACGATGCCATCTCTCCATTCAATATGTCATATCCCAAATTTCGCGGAGATCAGATCCTCCCTGCCAGTCTTTGTCCAACCGCGGCTCAACGTTCCGTGCCTCATCACCCCTGGCTAGATTGTTTCCCATTCCCCCAGATGCGGGACAACTTGATTTTTGTCCCCGATACTTTTGACGATTGTACGCTCTGTGGGGATATCTTTGACCCTGCGAATGGAGAATTTGGGATGCTTGTCTGGGGGGACCCTTACCTTCCCCAGAGCTGGGAAGTATCCGAGTGGTTTATTCGAAAGTGGGCTTGGGTGATTCGCGGATGTCCGGAGCTCTTGCGATCGAGCAATTATTGGCGGGATAAACGGGGCTTGACGAAGCTGAATCTAAAAGGAATCCATTAGGATCTGACTATCAGACAATGCTGGAGCCACAGACAGACTTTGTGTCCTTTCACTTCATATCCAAGGTTTTGTTGGGTTAGCGACCACGATACAATTGTGGGGCAAAAGCTATGCGGTCCCCTACTTATGATTCCGTACTAGCCCGGCAATGGGCTCTGGGCTTAGGGCCCCATTGAAGGCCCGGTAAGTAGTAGTTAGCTCTGGGTTGGGTTGGGCCCTAAGCTCGAAGCCCATACTGGGCTGGGCTAGTGGCCGGAACCTCGGGCCCAACCCGACCCACTGCGGAAGTCTACCCCTACTCATCTCCTGGGAGCCTCTATGTAGCAAGGATTGAGCAAGGGCCATTGTAGTGATGTTCATGGGAACGCCTGTAAAGTATTCCAATTGAAATATTGCATTCCATTATCTCTTTAGTTGAATCTTCCTCAAAAGAAACCTTCAACTGTCCACACTATCGCTGCTATCTTGGTCCTTTAGATTTTGACCTTCAAGTTCAACATCAAGGCGCGCTTTCTCCATCACAGCAAGAGCCTGATTAAGACGCGATAGGGGGAGCGGAACACCACCAGCAGCAGCTTTATTTGATGATTCATTTTCGATGACTTCCACGAGCCTTGAATGCCAGAAATCCCATCTCTGAACGCTGAGCGGGGGGATGTCCGCGCACAATGGCCCGGGCTTCATAGATAGCGAAGTCTCAGAATCCAACTCTTCCTTGGAACTCATGTCCCGGAAGATGATGCTTCCACATCGGATCAACCACTCTGTTGCGGCCCAGATTTCGCATTCAAACACGGCTGCGTCTTCTACGACAGTCTCCAGCCCAGCGGCTATTTCCCAATAAGGAAGTATGAGCCATGGTGTAAAGTCCGGAGACAACAGGCGCGAAGCAAATGAGTTGAACTGCTTCCAGGCCTCGAGGTCCTCAGGTGTGTAGTCGTCAAGTTCTGTGGGGTCTTCTTTGATGTGAGAATGACGGGACAAAATTGGGGCGGGGAGCTCACCGGTCCATTTGTCAAAGAGATACATGCGGAGAAAGGGTAAGTCTTCCCATTTGAGCTTCAGCTGTTACTATGATGTCAGCTTGTCCAATCACTGCTTGGTGGTCACTGACATTACTGGCCGCGACCGTCCCACCTTCCCGCCGAAGCTCATCGACAGTTGCAGTGAGGATATCATGCCACGGATGATCGACAGGCACGTTGAGCACCACTTCCAGTAATATCATCCAGAGATACCAAAGATTTGTATTGGCGATGTTGAGAGATTCAGATCCCTGCGAGGAGGGATATTCCCGGAGGGAATTGGCCAGAGAAACCGGTGCTGCGACGGGGTCGACTTCAGACGTCAAGGCCTCGTTCATGATGTGAAGCATATCCGCTTCGCTTGGAGTCAGGTCATCCCGCTTTGAGGGATCGATCTCAATAACTTCCACCATGCTGGAGAGGTTGGTTCGAAACAGAGCGTGGAAGTGTGGAAGTGTGGTGAGTGTAGAAGGGAAGTTGCGAAAGGGGAGAAGTGTGCGAATTTGGTCGACGCCAGGCATCAAGACTCAAAAAATCATTTGGCTTTCACCTCTCAAAGGGCTTACTGTGTGCTAGAATACTAAGAGTATTGTAGTACGACTAACGGAAGTCGACATTATCCGCATCGACTTTGCCATTGCTGAGTTGAATAACCACTCACTCCCGCATCACTTCTGGAATACCTTCGGTCTTATGAACAGACTAAAAGCCTCGCAATACTCAATCTGCGTTGATTCAGTCATTAGGAGGACATTTCCCCTCTGCTCCCTTCTAACAATCTACTTTAATCCCACGAGAAGCTCAACATCCCTTTGATCCTTCACCAAGCGTGTGCTACCCGTGGACACTTTCTTGACTTACAAAGGCCGTCCACGTTCCAAGGTTGGCAACATGCCTACGTCCGAAAGTCACGACGAAGGTCGTGGGGGAGCTGCTGATACATCCGGTGTGAATGAGAACTCCGACTCACCAAAGCGAACCCCAACAGAGTCCTCATATGTGAATACTCATACTTGATCAGCTCCTTCTAACCAATGCTAACTTAAACTCAGTATGATTATGACGGTGTACTGTACGACGCGGATAACCCCAATGCCCAAGATTGGCACTATGCACGGGATGTGAGGGCCCAGGTCGAGGCAGCCGGCCCTCGATCTGGGTTCAAAAGCAAGAAACATCCCTCACATTTCGGGAGCAAGGGCGATACTCCACTAAGTCTATCGGCTTCGAAGCCCCTAACACATGTACCAATAACACCTCGAAGTTCGAAGCCTTACTCTGGGGGAGATCCAGGGGCTCACCGAGCTGTTTACAATGACAAGGATCGATCGAAGATTGATGTAATCTATCATGATCCACGAAAGCCAAAACGGCCAGGAGGGAAATACTCCGAATTTTCCAAGGCAAAATACGTTCCTCGATCTGCCAATAAACCTCTCACCAGTGTCCAGATAGCGCCGGAGACATCGACTTCATCCGAAGATGAGACCTCAGGGGAGGTGCGCCTCAACAACAAATGAGAATGATCGGGCAAAGATTGACAATATAAGCTGCCAGGGCTGAAACATTTAATCTTCTGCCATGTAAATTAGCAGAATACAATCCGTGTGAGCATGTGATTGCACCCATGTTGGTTCGAATTTCTGTAGTTATCTCAGTATCGAGCCGATTGTATATGTCAACTTCAGATTTTACACGCACTCTTACCTAGGTAGGTATAGTCTAATAGACAGTGCGGCTCCTTTCATATTTACTCCAGCCCCAGCAGGCCAACATTCCCAGGCTCGAAATTCACACTTTTAAAGTCTCAAAACCTTCCTCGGAGGTCCGGGAACAACGGCCGGGTCACCCCTATCGGCGCCCAAGCCCATCACAGATGTTGCAGCTACCTCCAGGGCTACACCCCGGATATCAGTTGATCAAACACACACACACACACACACACACACACACACACACACACACACACAAATCAAGTTTCAAGAGCGCAACGCTCAGTTAACAATGGGATCGATCGTACCAACTTTGACACGATGTACCCTGTCCTCAAAAGCAGCTATTGCCGGGCTCAACATTAACTCCCATCTCAAAGACTCAATTGCGGGTCTCTTCCCAAGCACCTAGATTTAGCTCAGTGAGCTTTATCTCCTCTGTTCCCTTTCTCAACAAGTTGCAAGCCACTTTCCCCTCCATACTCGTACGGCCAAAGAGGCTATGAGGCCCGCGCTGAGTAGCTATCTTTGAATACCTGCCCATCTGAATCAACAAAAGAAGCTGCAGGGATTTCGCAGCCCAACAACAGCCCCACCCGCCGATTCGTACCCGCTCAACTTTTCATGCCCCGGGCGTCGGGGAATAACCGCCTAGTTGCACCTTGTTTGTCGGCTTCGAAGCCTCTCACGCATACCGCACCTCGGAATCCTAGGCCTTACTCTGGAGGAGATCCGGGCGCCCACAGAGCTGTATAAAGTGACAAGGATCGATCAAAAGTCGATGTAATTTATCATGATCTACTGAGTTCTCAAAAGCGAAGTACGTTTCTCGGGCCCCTAGCAACAAGGACCCGACCACAGGGGGCGTCCAGGCCCCTCGCCAGTGTTCTCATGACGCCCGGGACATCGACCACATACAAGGATGGGATCCCACTCAATAGGCAATGAGAATTATTGGGATTGGTGGGTGACGTGAGGTACCATGGCCCTAGCAAGCCACCTGGGCAGTATTGCTGGGCTCATAATCCAGCCAGGGTATGAAAATTTTCACAACATTCCTAAGGCTGAACATATAATCTTCTGCCATGTAGTATTGTCCGAATACAGTTATCTCAGACATATGATTACACCTATGTTGATCCATTACTTTGTATCTCAATGCCAAGCGGCTTGTGCATGCACACTCATCCAATTCCTGAAGCCCGGCGAACGTATTCGTGTTTTGAAAAGCCAGTGGATGCTGCACCTGCTGATGGCAGCTTTTCTCTTTGCTTTTCCCTTCATCATCTATCTGAGTGGGAGTCTATCACTTCTCTCTAGCCTCTTCCTTCTATCGGTAGCTGTCTCATTATAGCCCCCTACTTTTGGCTCGTTTCCCGGCCCTGTGGCTTTGACATGCTCTCAAGTTAGTGGCATAATGCCACGTTTGTGGGTATGGATCTTGATTGTGATTCAAAGCACCAACGCAATCATACTGAGTAGAGGTTAGCCATAGCCAGTCAGAATCAGATATAACTCACTTATGAGCAAGATGTTGGGGCCCGATTCAGAGATGAGCTGGTGTCCATTGAAAAGGTGATATAAAATCTGGAGAAGGCCGTTTAGGGTTAACTTGACCTTGGGAACACTGGAAAGCGACCAAATCTCACGCAACTTCCCTCTCGAATATGATTGGACAGTCGGACACCTGCATTAGCGCCAAAGCTTGTGAGACTCAGATCCACGGACCTGATCGATTCTATACATTCCGACTCCCCTCTATCTTTCATGATCCCATCTCTCATGTCTACAGTAAAGCACTCGGTTCAATCCCGAAGACATCCAGGACCTGAGTGAACAGGCAATAGTCGCAGCTGCGCTTGGGTTGATTGAACCCTCTGTTCTTAAAATAGTCTCTTTGTCTAATACAGGGGGTAAAAAGAAACCCCAAAATCTCTGCCCCCAAAGCTCCCCTGCAACTGCCAGCTTTTTCAACGTTGCCTAACGTGAGTACATGCAGGCTGTGCTAGTCGACCTCCAATGTCAATCTTAAGGTGAGATCTCGTACTCGTACACAGAAATGTTCAAGTGGGGGCTTGTACTCAATTGGGACTAGCAAAATATTAACCTAGAGCCTTCCGCGTATTCGTATTCATCGCTCCCTCTTAAAAGCCTTCATCCACACCCCTTTTCGATTCTGGAATACGGATTACACCATATCTACCTAGTCTGAGGGCTTCCTACCCACTTGTATGGGGACCTGTGGAAATTCACGTACTGCATGGCAGGGTTGGTGTACAAAAATAGGGTAACGGACATGTAGTTCCGATAGGACAGAGTCTATGCGTGCCGTACTCATAGTTATGTAGTAGCCTGATTGCCTGATCCTGGGGCTCTATGGATATTTCTGACATCAAAAGCCGCTGTAGAGCCTATTTGTGTGGGGGTTCTCTACAATCTCGCTGCCTTCGTTTCAAGATCGATCCTGGACCCACACTTGTCTTATACCGACCGTGCGGTGTTTAATGTATTCACAGGCATTCGAAGTCCTCTTCGATATCCAGTGCTGGGAGATTTCACCAATTAATGATGGAATACTAGTGGATAGAGCGTCTTTGTCCGCGTCATCTGTTGAAAAGATTCTGCAATCAACGCTCCAGTTTCCGATGTTGGTCTGATGTCGGCGAAAGGTACTGGGAGTTGTCCTATACTAGTACCCTTTGCTGCATTCTATTTTCGGTTTGAACAGCATACCCACTTCTGTCTTAGATCCTAGGGTCTCAGGGAGTGCTTCTGGTGACATTTAAGCCCCGGTGCGGTTTGATTTCAACTTCCAGTATGTCTGTGTATTCGAAATCATCCAGACAATGAGCTTATTACTTCTTTCACCTGTCAGTACTATCTACAGTTCTGGCTCCGAGCCTTTCCAATTCGTCGGTGATCTCACCTCTTCGTTGCTACCAGTGGTATACCTCTTCACGGTCGGCTCTCTCTTCTTCGACGTCGTCCATTACCAACTTCACCAATGTACTCGATCCTCCCATCCCCTCTTGCGGCGCCTCGCACGTATCCACAACTTCCACCATCTCTACTACAATCGAAAAATGAAATTCGATCATAAATATTTGCGGCAGAATCAATTCCAGGCTTTACCTCTGGAATTGGGCTTCCAGGTCATCGGCAGCTGCCTCGGATACATCGCGGTCTTAGCGCTCAGCGCCGAGCGATGGGTTACTGGAACTCATCTGTGGACTTTGATAGGGATTCAAATTCTCAGAACGGTGTTTGTCATCGCCACTGAAGGTCGCGATTCCAATCATCTCACATACCAAACCGCACCGAAGGACCCGAGCTGGATGTTCGTGGGTCCTGAGTTCCACTGCCTCCATCACGTCTACCCCAAGCGATACATTGGCTCTTTCGTCAAGTGCTTTGACTGGGTGTGGGGCACTGCGTGCTCATTCCGCAGCAAACGATTTGTCGTCACAGGCGCGAGCGGCGCTTTCGGTCAAGCTATGGTAGCCGAGCTGGAACGGGAAGGCGTGCAGTGCATCCGGACTCTCAAGTTCGGATCTGATTGGAACAACGATGATTTCGAGGGTGTGATCTCGACCTTTTCAGAGAGTGATGTTCTCATCCTGGCGCATGGTTCGAAGGGAGAGAACGCGACAGCGTCGAATTGCGACTCATCTGTTCGGCTTGTGCAATTATTCAAGCAACACAGCCGGAGTAGAGAGACTCACTCGACGTTACCGGAGGTGTGGTATGTTGGCAGTGAAATCGAATTCCATCCAGCCTGGGGAATTGCCGAATTGCAACGGTACTCCATTTCGAAACGAAAATTCTTACCATATGCTCGTTCTTTCTTCGATGACCCTGACATTTTGTATCGGCATATTGTGCCCTCGTCTTTTCAGTCGTCTATGGGATATGCAATTGTTTCAGGGACGTGGGCGGCGAAGGTGACGATGTGGTGGATTCATCGTGGTGCCCGATATATTCCTACAACATACACTGGCATTGCATTCCTCAACTATGTCAAGTTCATGTGGTGGGTGCCCCATGCAGATAAGAGTCATACAGGATATAAATAGAGGCTCGGGACCAGCGATGACCTGGGGAAAAATCCCATAATTTCAAGATTTTCAAACATTTACTACTTAGGTACTTCCCATGGTTGTCAAAGAATAGTTGATTAGCGCGGGGGACCAGGAGAGGGCTACGGGTGTGGGCCCAGTGCCGGGGTGGTAAGGGGGCGGAGCCACCCCTTCCTGGAGGGGGCCCGGGGGGCCCGGGGTGGAGGAGGTGATCGCCCCTTTGGGGCGGCAGAGGCGCTGCTTCATTTCCATTAGCTTCCTTCGTCAAGCAAACAGTCAAATTCACTGCCATGGCTGTAATAACCCTCCTTGGCGGTTAAACAAGCAAAATTGGCTACCTAGGTAGCAATTGCGAAGTCTAAGGATAGAATGGGCGGATCTCGGTGTAGTATGAACCTACCTAGGTATCTTTCGGGCGAGCGTCTCTATTCATGTTAGCTACTTTATAGCCACCATAAGGTGATGTGAGGAAGTAAAGGCCGGGTTGTTCGACTAGGTATGAATACTGAGAAATGTAATCCATACCCCGCTTCCTTTCTTGTGCGCTTGCGCTCGAAATCTGTCACGCCTATTTTATAGGATGAGATCTTCAGTTTCCAAATACTGGATTGTATATGGCTGGGCGAGGAATGCTGCAATTTTCCAATGCACGGCATAGAATGATCCCGTGGAAGCCGCTGGTGATATCGCAGACTCCGCTGTCTGATGCCGAACTTCTCTTTGTTTCTGAGACGGTCTGATTCTGAGCGGAATCGATGAAGGGTTGAAGGACGCGATCTTTCTCTTCATTACTATTAAACATTATTTACAGGGGTCCGACCAATGCTATCTCAGGCAACCTGAACACCCTGCGGATTGTGGAAGATGTTCTTTGAGTCGAATTCTCCTTTCAGCTCTTGCAAACGTGGAAGATTATTGCGCCAGTATGCATGCTGGGCATCGGGCATCCTGGGATCTGGGCACCCGAGATATGCGTGTTCCGCACTCTCTGGGACAGCCTCAGCCAGAACATTGTAGAGACCGTCGGTGAAATTATATGTGGTCTGAGAGATCGGCCCAAGCGGGTTGGTTACGAACAATTGGACCCAGAAAAGCACATCGCGATGGCCATAAGCGGTGGCATCCTCAGGCACGGCATTGATAGCCCCGCCCTCTAGACTGAGCGTGACGAACCAGGCTAAAGTGTCGGCGTTGGTGTTGTGGATGTATTCGAAAAAGACATCGAGAGCAGAATCGGGAATGAGTGAACGGGGGGTGAAGCCTAGCGATTTGGCATAGAACCATGTCGGCGAGTCTCCGACTACTCTTAGAATGGTATCTTCCAGCCCATGGCCAATCATGCCCAGCCAGTCTGTCAGAACCAGCACAGTTCCGGGCTCAGAGGTGGGGAATTTCTTCTCGATGTCGAGCACGTCGTACTGCTCTTTTGAGCCGAAGAATATTCCTTCGAGGATGATCTGGCCGTCGAAGATCACCAAATTGGAATAGAATTGCCAAGTGAGGTTCTCTTGAGCTATGAAAGTCTGCCAGTCTTTGACGAGCTTGGCTTTTTCGTGAGGAGTTCCCAGATTAAAGGTGAAGGAATACTGGACAGCCAGTCCGGGTGCTGGTTCCGTGCGCACCTTGAATTCCGTCACGATGCCAAAGCTAGCAGCGGCACCTTTGATGGCAAAAAAGAGATCCTGATTCCGAGTGTCCGATGCCCGCACAATACTCGAGTTCGCCAACACCACCTCCACCTCCTCGACATGGTCCAGCGCCAGACCCCACTGACGCGCCGTTGGACCAAGTCCACCCATTGTCAGATGGCCGCCTGTCCGAATAGTCGGGCAAATCCCGTGCGACATTGCCCTGTTGCCTGAATTGTATAGCTTGGTGTCGAGATCTCCTAGAGAGGTCCCAGGACCGATGGTAGCAATGTGAGTCGATTCCTCCATGGAAAATTGTGCGAAGTGCTTCATATCGACCACAATGGCACCATTTTGTCCTCCAAGGCCTGGTTGGGGGAAATTCTTGTCAATTGAAAGTCACATCGCTCACCCACATGAGAGTCATACCATAATTGCCGAAACTATGACCCCCACTGCGAGCCTGTACCTTGTAGTCGAAATCAGAGGCACATTTGAGTATAGAAGCTACTTCATCTGCCGATTGAGGGTATGTGATCGCAGCTGGCGTGACTGGAATGTTCAAGTTGTACGCCTCGACCGCTGTGGTTTGGTAAAGAAGCTGGTCTTGAAAGGAAACCCCCGCATGACCCCCAACAGCGGAGACTAGACAGTCACGTCCAGCCGCGATACTTGTTGTGTTTCCCATCGTCAGTACGAGCGACCGACGAACTTCGCACGGGAGATGAAGATAGGGGACTTGCGGGGATCAGGTGACCCCTAGTGGGAGATCGACATTGTAGCAATAGTTCCCTGGGCGATTGAGCGCTAAGCTGAAAGAGCTCTAGTTCCAAGCAGCATATTAATTAGTATTCTTTCTCCCAGACAGGAGCGTGTGGAGAACAGTTTTAAACCATTCATCCCGTGGTTGCAAAGCGTATGGCCATACCCGGCCTCTAGTGGGGGATAGGTGCTGGTTACTCATGATTTGTTATTTTCACCAAGTGAATTGCAGGCATGTAATGAGACCGACGTGGAAGTTCCAGATCAGACAAATACTAAAAAGAAAAAAAGAAACTCCGATAGGGGGAATCGAACCCCCGGCTGTCGTGTGAGAGACGACGATGTTAGCCACTACACCATATCGGACGGTCGAAATTCTTTCTGCAAATTACGCTATTAGGCTTGATACTGGCCTTTTCGGTCTAGCGTCATAGCGCCCTGTGCGTCGCCGTGCTTCTATAAAGTCCTCCCCATCGCCCCTTCAACTTTCTGGCTCTCCTGCTCCTCCTTTCTCCCCCCCTCCGGCCCGCACCCCATGCGCGCCTTGCGGATGAGGCATTTTTGCCCCTGGTCCGCCACGCCGACCAGCAGATCCGTCACATCACATGTCGGTCGGCCGGTCCGTCGTCGATTCATTGCGCCCTTTGGTTTCAGTCGCACTAGACCCTCTGTGGACAATCGCCTGTTTGCAGCAGGTTCGTGAATCTGCCTTGGGGCCCAGTACGAGAGTGAGAGCTTTGTGGCTGACGGTGTCCAATCAATTTCGGACCGAGGGGAATGTTGCTTTAAAACGCATCAATTACATATTCGACCGGACGCTCCTCGCTACAATTCGCGCAAGCCAACAATACAAGCGTCTGCGAAAGCTGGATAATATGATCAACTCCTCCTTTCCCTGCTCCTCATGATGTGAAGCTTCCATAGCAGCCATATTAAGGCACCTCAATGATCTCTGAAATCGCTCGCCGTTCTCCCCAGACCGTTTACACACCTCCGTTCCCCTCGATCCTTCGTATCATCATTCCATTTTCACAAATAGCTGAGTGGAACTCAGCTCGCTAAATACGCCTTATCCTTAACAACCCCTTTAACGTGGTTATCTATTAGCAGACACACTGAGATGGACGGATAAGATAGCAGAAGATGAATCTTTTAACATAAGCTACATATGGACTAGAGACGATTAAGCAGCTTTAATCTCTTAGTTAGTACCACATAAGCATCTTATCCACAACCATTAGTTACGGAATAAGTGGCAAGTAGAGCTCAATTGACTGGGCGCCTTATAACCGAACTCATTGTCTTCACAATCGATTAACACAGAGGACTAGATAGAAGGATAAGGAATAGGTTATGCAGACTGGAGATAGAGGCAGCGTGTGTCTCCATGTTAGTCCGCTCTTCCACATTTCTCTTTTGTCTCAAGTTATAGAACGACTAGCAAGCAGAGCTCAATCAATCTAGTGGTGATGACATTAGGCGCAGACGATGCGCATACTTATAGTTCTCCAGGAATGTCAGTATCATTATAGTATGATCTCAGGGTCGCGGTCGTCCTTATTCCGGAGATCTACGTAGTCCCGACCCTTGTTACCGAAAGCGCTCTGTGACTGAAATCCTTATTGGCTTCATGATTGATTGGTATAGATGGCGAAGTGGACCGATAAGAGAATAGGATTTACTCCTATAGTATCTGCGTCGCGTAGACTGGGGATGATGAGGGGGTCGTTAGTCTCTATGTTGGTCCGTTTTGTATGTTTTCGTCTTCTATCTTGGGCTACGGAACGACTAGTAAACAGAGATTAATTAAAACGGTGGCGATGTTACTGGGCGCGGTCGATGAGTAGGTGTCAGGACCCACATATTGAGACGGCTTGATATCATGTATTCCGGCAAGTCATGAGGGCTTGCGCGGTCGGGGACGCACCCCAACGGGGTGCAGTCTACATTGCGATCCCCAGCCTTCCCTTATGCGAAGGCACATGACTCACACACAGTATATAACCCCGTACTGAGCTGGGGACTAGGATCCTCAGCGATTAGTTCAGCAATCTACTCTCACATATTGCTACTCCACTTATTGCCCGAATCCACATAGATACAGACTCCTGCGAAGAAAGGTCTAACAGTAGGAGTGCAGTCCTCCGTAAATAGTAATAGCGCTTTATGATGTTATTGGATTAAATGGACGATAAGCTGGTTATTCGTATGGTATTCTTATGTAATGTGTTGTGAATATGGAGACGATTGATAGGTAGGCCTCGTCTAGAAGCGATCCTATTACATCTTACCGTTTGAAGTTGAGACTGGATAAAAGTACCCGCTATAGCCTATAGGCTAAATAAGGCGTAATCCGCTAGACGAGGGCTATAAAGCTATGTATCTCTGTCAGAGATCGAGGGTTCTTTCCCCCGAGTCACGTGACCTCGTCTCTTCTCTTTTTCGTCTTGCTCAGTCCTTTCTTCCTTCTCTTCCTTCCCTACGCATGCCAGTCTCTACGTTTCGTGATCCTTTCCCAGTATCCTCGTAGCTACTGTCTATCAGGTCCCGAAGAGCCTCGAATTCTTGAGCAGAATTGTCCCCGCCTAGATGATAAAGCAACCAAGGACAGAGCGCCTGGGGTGATGCAAGATCAGTCCGTTGCTCTTTATGGTTAAACTAGCTAAGCGAGTATGTTATAGCCCATTGCTCTTAACATACTTTTCGTTGACCTTTGCTAGAGACTGATCGAAAGAAATACGAAGACAGTAACTATCCGGTTTGCGGTGTGCCGGACACCTGCTCGATAAAGGATCAATCTCTGATGTAGGAAACACCACACAGCACCACGAGATGTATTGCGAGTGAACCACCTCATGGCTCTTATGGCAGATGGTCAGCCAAACGCAAACTTTCAGATGCTGACACCGTCTCCCCTGAACCGAGACGATCTGAACGATTGATCAAAAGGGCCAACCAGTCAGTAACTCGAATGTGAACTCGTCTTGCGTTGGCTCGTTGCAATTTATGGCAATGCTCGTCTCTGAATTATTTTGATTCTTTTTACCAATTCCAATTTTTCCTAACACCACAAACTCATTCCAACTAGATGGCAAAATAATTATTGCTAGCATGAAGTCTGGAACAAAATGTGAATTTGATTTAACCAAGTTGGCTACATCCTCCGCTTCCGTTGTTTGATGTCAATTTAGTGAGATGATTTGTCGTCATGCTCAATGCCATGTAAGGTAACTAACAGGGAGTCCCAGTGAATGTGGACAGTAGCTAGATACTAGGGTCTGGATGATTGATTAAGAAACCGACTTCCAAGGCCTAGCGCACGTCATTCATTTATCGCGCCGTATTTAGTTGAGGGATGTTGTAAAATGCACCGTGTATGGTTCTGTTTGTTACTCCGTAATATCACATCCGGTGGTTTGAATGTTGGCGGTAAACGTTTATAGCCATGGTACTAGCTAAGGAGCATTTTACGGCGGCCCTCAACTAAGTAGGGAGCGATCAATAAATAACGTGCGCTAGGCCTGGAAGTGGGGCCCGAGAAAAGAAAAGTAATTGGTAGGGAGGAAGCTGATCTCGCTAGTGACTGTACCTCCCTTCCATGTTTCCGATTTCCGATCGGTTACAGGTTAAGAGGTCGCCGGGGTTCGATTCCCCGTCAGTGCATTTCATTTTTAGATCCTAAATTTTTGCACCCCACACCGGCACACCGACATCGACCTGTTCACTAACTGTAGAATGCTAAGCACCCACGGAGTAAGAAGATTGCGAGAGTCGAGTGTTTTGAAGTTCAACAGCTGGGCAGGGCACCCACTGTGCAGCCTGGCGCTTTGTTTACCTATTCAATGACCCGGCTGTTTACACCAAGATGTCTCAGAGCGATGCATCGAGTACAAAAACCGGAGGCAAGAAATCGCGAAAAGTCCGGTCGCATAAACAGCATAGGAAAGCGCAGACAAAACAGAGTCAAGGGATCCCTGGTAGTCCAGTGTGTTTTCGCTCGTCCATACGCATCAACAAACTGCTGGGGCATCAGCGTGAAGCGGAAGCTTTCGACACGGATGAAACCACTTTTTGGGACTGTTTGCTGAGGAATTGCCTCGAAAGCCCGTAGTACTCCGTATACGTCCTGCGATCACCGAGGGTAGTACAGATCCATTCCCCCTTCCCGTCGCCAACGTAATCCAGTGCCCTGTGGCATCTGCATCCCAAATCTTGTCACGACGGTTTCAAGATCCGTTCCGCAATGATACATGTGAAAATATTGGCAGACTTGATGCGTAAATTGATGCAAACAAGGGCGTCGAAAAGGAGGTATGAACCATATGACTCGTGCTGGCCCAAGTACCTTGACCTGAGCCGATGTGCTTTTGGAATGAGACGGGATGTGAGCAGAATATATGAGAATTTTCCGACAAGAAACCAATAAACGACTTGATTCTCAGAGCTTGCCGGAGTCTGCCATGCTTCCGTTGGGGCGGAATCAATCATTTAGGATTTTACTGGTGTGTTAGTAGAAACCACGATACAAGTTGCAGCTCCTGGCCCTCGTCCCGATCTTCTGGCTCCTTCATTTGTGCCTTCGCTGTGTCGAGATTCGTCCGTTTCGTCCAGTTCGTCGAAATCACTGTCGTGCGCAAGTATTAAGAAAGTATCGATCAAAATCGATGGTGTCATTCTGAAGGTTTGATTCTATGGTATAGAAGTGGAATGAAAGAAGTCTGAGACCCTATAGAGAGCACTCCGTACTCCGTACTCCGTAGATATACTGCGGTTGGAGTGGAGAGATGATCAGGGAGCCCCGCTACTGCAGGGGCTCGCGGCCCCCACCTGGGAGGATCATCGGCGGTGGCAAATAGCGGGGCTTTGCGGGTTGCCGCGTATAAAGCGGCATTATGCCCCCAACGGACTTCCGTCAACACTTGAGTATACCATGACTGGTTCAACTTTCACGCCCCTACCCCTTGAGCTTTGGGGATTAATCGCAGGTCATCTGTCAAATGCCGATATCAAGTCTTTGCGCCTGACTTGTACCCAAGTGAACAATGCAGTCCCTCTTCGCATCGACCGAGTTTTTCTTTCCGCCAACCCACTTAACATAGAAGTCTTTGGCAATATTGCCTCACACGAGAAGTTCCGTCATTCAGTGACCGAAGTGATCTGGGATGAAGCACGCTTGCCACGGGGCCCACAGCGAACGAATCAAACTGCCCAGGGGCACGAATTACTCTCAGACGATGATGAGCCCAATAACACTAGAGAGTGGGCTCAAGTCTATTCCGAGTATTTCAGAGAAAATCTCATGAGCCAGCATCAACACGACGAAGAGAGCGGATGTCCCAAATGGTTCAAAGACGCCTGTGAAGAAAACCTCCGAATCCTCAGGAGCCGAAAAGGAGCCGATGTTGATAGACCTGGGCATATTGCATGCAGAGAGCAGATCCTCGCTCAGCCTCCGCTAGGGGAGTGCTGGAAACATTATCAGCATTTGCTTCGTCAGCAAAACGATGTCCTCACTGGCGATAGCGATTACGAAGCATTTTCATTTGGCGTGAAACAATTTACTGCTTTGAAAAGGGTCACTATCACACCAGTGGCTCACGGATACCTCTTCGACCCGCTCTACCCGACTCCGATGATTCGCGCGTTCCCAAAGGGCTTTAACTATCCCATTCCGTGTGGCTGGCTATTCAGGAGAGCGATATCAACACCTGCTACCTCGTATCCGTGGAACCACTATCCGGAACTCAGAGAAAGATACCGCGGATTCCGCAATGCCATGCGTGTGCTAGCCAATGAACCAAATTCTGTCTCTGAGCTTGTGATGACTTCCAACTTTGTCCCCACGGGAATCAACTGCACAATCTTCGACGAGCCATGTGAAGAGTATGACAACTTTGCTAAAGTGCTTCAGAACCCGGGCTTTCGCCGTCTGGATATCTCACTGCTTGTTGGCGGAGAAGATGAATCAGACCTTGAACCATGCTGGCGATCTTTTCTCAACGGTCGTTTGCGCTGTGCACTCAGTGGTGCAACGGAAATGGAAGAGTTCAGGCTGCACACCACTTTCGACGAGGATATTCATGCTGGGGAACTATACCCACTGGTTCCTTTAAATGGCATTGTACCAGTGGAAAAATGGTCAAATCTACGCCACTTTGCACTGTCCGGCTTTGTGATCTCACAGGACGATCTCGTCTCGTTCCTCAGCACCCTGCCAACATCCATTAAATCCATCGAACTGAGCATGTTGGAATATCTTTTTGATGCGGACTTGTATACCTTACTGGAAGAGATTCGGCGAATGGTATCCGAGAAGACGTCATGGAGAGACTCGAATGCCGCTTCCAGACCCACAATCACGATCGGAACGTCAGATTCGTATGGGGAGCCCGAGAATTATGGAAGGGCTAGATGGATTGAAAAGGAGGTTCATGATTTTCTATACGGTGATGGGGAAAATCCCATCGAGGAATCATTCCCTCTTCAATTCCCAGATAGGACGGGCATGCTAAAAGACGCATTTGATACCAGTTATCAACGCCCGAACGTGAAATGGGATGATTTAGTATCGTTGAACATTTACAAGGAGAGTTTTGACCCATTCAAATACTGAACAAAACTGATCAATTGGAACGATACTGCCCACGAGCATGGCACGAGCGCATCTGGGCCTCTTTCTCCTACACTGCCAAGATTACACTGTCTGTTCATCTCCCAAGAGCCAATTTTACTACTCAGGCGTCTGGTAAATGTGGTTAGCGGATTTGAAATCAGTTGATCTTCATGTACTCACGAGTTGTAGATTTTGGACTTTGAGTAGACGACGCAGCAACCGATGAGGGACTTTGGACTCTGGTTGTCTGAGTATTGGTCGGCTTGGAGAGCTGCACACAATAAGACGAGCTGCTTTGAAGTTTACAAGGATAATTGTAACCGGTGGCATTCTTCTCGAGCGAGGGGTTCCACATAATGAAGTCCTTGGGTTGTCAGCATCGACATATCGAAAGGGGATTTTGAGATCCCGAGGAATTCTAGTCCATACCTCTTTCGGAACGTCGATTGTCATGGCCATTGTCCAGCAATCCGCGAGCGCATTGTCGGTGATGTTTTTCATCCAAATGTAACTAATCGAAAATGAGCCATTGCCTCAAACAATTGGAAAGCGCACTCACTCGTAACAGTCCTTTCTAGTATCCTTGGCAAGAGGAATGGCAGGGATGGAGTTGTTCTTCAAAGCGCCGGCAAAGTCGGGTCTAGAGGCCGACGAAGGAACGGAGGTCATGGAGACTTTGCTGAATCGATCTGAAGTACTTCCAGCATGGCCCGAGTAGGTTGTAATATCCCCAACAGCCTGCACACAGTAGTACACATCCTTTTGGAGGTTTGTGCAGGTCTCCGTGAGCTCGGGGTTCAAAAACATGCTGCATAATGTTAACTAGACTTTTCAATCTCTTTGAATAATGGTACCGAGACTCACAAGTCAGATCTAGAAATACCGGTTTTCTCTGTGACAGTGTCGCAGGTCTCATCTTTCCCAATTTGATAGTACTTGGCACACTTTGTATTTGTCCCAGAGACAATTGGCGAGGGCACAGGACTAGAATTTCTGTGAGTATGCACAAGTCAACCGCTTTTCGAGTTCGTCAAAAAAGCTTACGCTGTGGTGGTGATAATGCTTTGCGAGCCAGTTGCACCACTGGAGGACGAAGAGCTGGTGGCAGGAATTGCATAGTCACCGGATGGATTACTGACGCAAATATTCTTGCCAGAGAGGTCACCGAGGTTCCTAGAAACATGCAATCAGTTTCATCCCTTCGTCATTCAGTGAGTCTGTATTCACATACGAGCATTCGCTGTTGATATCGGAGTTCCAGGAGAGCAATTGCGCCCATGTCGCTCCACTCGATCTGCCAATACTTACACAGCTATCTCCGTCCTGCACAGTGTATGTTTTACAGTTGTGACTACCGGTAGCCCGGCGGTGGAGAGATTGGTGGCCGAAGTGCGAAGCCTGCACAGAGGCAACCACCGCAAAGTAAACCAAGCCTTTCATGTTGCTATCAATGTTCTCGAAACTCTCCAAATGAGTTTTCTAGTGAGCATAAGAGAAACCTCTCAAAATGGAAATCGAGCATATCTTTCTATATCGTAGAAATTGGTTCGGGTCCACTCTGCGTAAATGCCCAAAAGAGATCTGCAGGAGACTGAAATCCCTCGTTTCAGATTTATGGGCTTATGAAGGCTTTTTTCTAGGTCCAGGGTATTTTGGGGCTGGAAATTCTGCCAGGTACCGGGGACCGGGGGCCAGGGCAGAGATTCGGGCTCGCTAAATGGCTGAGTCTGGGGGCGAGCTAAGCCCACCCGTTTCCGAGTCCTCTCCGTCCTGCGCCCCACCCGTTGTGCCTCGCCAAAAGACCCTTCGGGGGCCACGCTAAAACAATCGTAAATACAGATTAGTTTTCGTATTCGATCCACAACTGCTTGGCACCTTGGCATAGTGCTTGTGTGATCTGTTTGTTCGGATAAATAATGCAACCTGACATTGCTGCACGACTTGAAGGTTGCTGGTCTAATAAATCTAACTTTGGCAACCAATTGTAACTGAAATTCTGGAGAAAGAAAGCCTAGAAAACTCGACAATGAAGCATCAAAGAGTCTTCCTTTTGTTCCTCACAACATGTGATGATAAAATTGGCCCCCATGTTTTAGCGAACCGTCCACAGCGAAATCCGAATCTCGAATCCACCGTTGGCTGAAGCATCTCACTATGTTCACTACCCCTGCATAAGTGCGCCTCAACCTTGACGGATCCACTCCAAGGGACTTCAGGTCGTCCCACTTGTACTTTTTACTCTTCATTCACAATTGAGAGGTCTGAGTGAGGGATTAGAATCCGTCTTTCTCTGGCCCCCTATGGAGAATAAACCTCTACAGGATGGCTTCTACCCCCACTGCATATTTGTTTCAAATTATTCCTCAAAATACACCTTTTAGATTTTCATAGAGTGGATGCTACATTCTCCGAAGCAGAGAAATAGTTGGTGGATAGCCCATTGGGTCCAAACCGACGTGCATCGCTATGCCTGTACTGGATGTTAGAACAATCTCCGTGTCGGCGAAGATAGGTATTAATACTTATCTCCCATGCGTGCCGTATACAAAAGAAAGACCCTTCAGTCCATTGCCTTGCATTTGGAGAATATACTATACACAATGGTCTCTCTGAAACGAGGGCCGAGACCCTTCCTTTTGCTACTGCTTTGCTTGCCTTTCTTACTTTCTTTGATTACATCTACCTATGCCAAATCACTTACCGCCGACGCCATCGCTGTCTCATCCTCCGCCAACGACCCTTACACATGTTCTAAAAGCAAGCCGTGTATCAACGGCGCTTGTTGTGGCAGCAGTGGTCACTGTGGATTCGGTCCAACATACTGCGGTGATGGCTGCATGCACAACTGCGACGCAACTGCTGACTGTGGAAAATATGCAAAGGTTGCTGGACAAGGCTGTCCTTTGAATGTCTGCTGCTCCGAATTCGGCTTCTGTGGAACAACCAGTGAATTTTGCGAGCAAAAAGACGAAAAAGACAAAGGCTGTCAATCTCACTGTGAACAACCAAAGCCATCAGTCAAGACATCCAATGTCCAGGAACGTGTCATCGGATATTGGGAGGCCTGGAACATGGACCATGCCTGTGGTACCATGGAGCCAGGTGAGATTCCTGTTCAAATGCTCAGTCACTTGATTATCTCCTTTGGTTATATCACCCAGGAGTACAAGATCACCAACATGGATGGTGTATCTCCTGATTTGTATAAAATTGTCGGTGATCTGAAGCAACGGAACCCTAAGCTCAAGATCATGATTGCTCTGGGAGGATGGACATTCAATGACCCCGGAGCTTGGCAGAGCGTTTTCCCAACGATGGTGTCAAGTGAAGCAAACCGGAAAACATTCATCGATAACCTCCTCGGATTCCTCTCCGAGTACGGCTACGATGGTGTTGATTTCGACTGGGAGTATCCTGGCGCGGATGACCGTGGTGGCTCCGATGCTGATGGAGCAAACTACGCCAAACTCCTCAAGGAGCTCAAAGCGGCAATCAGCGTCAGCGGTCGTGACTACCTTGTCACTTTCACATCTCCAACTTCCTACTGGTATCTTCGCCAATTTGATCTCAAGGCGATGGCTGACAACGTTGACTGGATCAATCTGATGGCATATGATCTTCATGGTGTATGGGATGGAGATAATCCCATCGGAAACCATGTCCTCGCCCACACCAATTTGACCGGTATCGATGAAGCCCTTGATCTTTTCTGGCGAGTGGATGTCGAGCCATCGAGTATTGTTCTTGGCTTAGGGTTCTATGGTCGAACCTTCAAGCTGAAGGACGCTTCATGCTGGAAACCGGGATGTGAATTCAGTGACCCAGGTGCTAAAGGCCCTTGCACAGACACCGAGGGAATTCTCTCATACAGAGAGATTTCGCAGATTCGCAAGGATACCAGAGGCACTGCATACCTTGACAAGGAAGCCGGTGTCAGGTACATGGTCTACAATAAGGATAGCTGGGTCGCCTTTGATGACGCAACGACGTTCCAGATGAAGATCGACTATGCCAACAAGATGGGACTTTCCGGTCTGATGATCTGGGCGATCGACCTTGATGACAACACTCTCAGCGCCCTGCGTGCTGTGTCCGATTCGGATGCATTGGGCAGCTCTGATTCCGGATATAATCTCGTCGATTACGCTCACATCTTCCCATCCGAAATTCGCCCACAGAATACGACAAAGCCTGTGTACGGTATCTCGACATTTGGATCTGCTGGATCCCTGGCGCCAAATGGAGGCGGTTTTGGCTTCCTTCTTCTTGCTGGCGAGTCTCATGCGGTGTCAAGACTCCGAAGGCGCGACAACGAGCCGGAGCCTTTCCATTTCCTCGACTGCCCTTCAAATGTCACAGGTGCTCCGAAGGACCAGATCCATACCGCGCGTGTTGTTTGCCTCAGTGATGATCTTAATGGATGCTTCCAAGTGATGGAGCGAGGTGTTGAGGGCACAATCGTTGAGATGCCAGACAATGTGAGTTTTCTTTTCCATTTCTATTTGGCAGATGAAACCTCTACTAACGCTGAAACTTCAGTGCGCTCCTGACACTTTTGCCCGCGCTGTTTCTCTTGAGCCTTCTCAAAGTGAGTTCTCAATCAATCTTATCATTCTCCTTTTTGGCATCCAACCTGCCTCCCCTTCCAATCATCGAGGGCAAATAAAACCGGCGCTAACTATTTCCTTCAGACCAAGTGGTATCCGCTAAGATTAAAAAGCGAAACCCTACTTCAAAGGTCTACGACTTCAAATTTGACTACAACATGGACTTGAGTCGGCGTGATACGACCAACCACACAAGTGTCCGCCTAGATTACTCGAACGTCCAGGGCTATTGGGACAAAATAGTGGACTCTCCTGGTATTGACGAAGACGATGGATCAAAAGAAGCTAGATCCCTGGTCAAAAGGTTCTACTCTTCGTCCAACTCAGACTGGAGATCGAATTACGGAACCTCCAACACACATTTCCAATATGAAAACACCAATGCCATCCCCGTCAAGCAAGACCTCAGTGAGCTAGTCTGGTACCAGAAAGCCAAGGAGTGCAAGATTGAGGGAGAGGACTATGGCGAATCCTTTGCAGCTTATGTCACCGGTGAAATCGATGCCCAGATGTACATTGGGTTTTCAATGGTTGGCGCGTACTACCCGGGAGGTGAGCTGACAATCAATCAGGCAAATGGCTTTGTCAAGGCTGCCGGTAAGAGTGACCTGACATATGGAATTCGGGGCTTTGGAGAGGTAGACTTCTCCAAGGCAGACAAGGGTAACCCAAGCCATGGTGCGAAGCGATCCTTCGATCTCAAAGGAGCCACAATCAGTGCTGGCAGCAACAGCTTTGTGTCTTTCAGTCCATACCTTGACGTCTCCTACGAGCTTGCCTCCCTCAATGGAACCAAGAACACCAACTTCCACGACAGCGCTACTAACTTCATCGGTCAGCTCGAGACCCGTGTGACTCAAGACTTCTCCAATGTCACTGCATTTTGGCCAATGAACTACCCAGAGGACAAGAAGCCCGAGTCTGGTTCATTTATGCCAAATGATGTTTCTGTTGGCAAGGACAACAACATCTGGATGAGCGACAGTAACGGCGGAACGCTGGCCGTTGGAACATTTGTGAGATTCGGTGTGAACGTTGACCTTGAGGTCCTTGGGCAGACCAAGAAGAAAACGCTCGACTCAACTGCAGTGGCAGATGTAAGTTGTTCCCCGTTTGCTACTATGACTGAATATTTCTATTCTCAATGCTAATTAACCGATTCTAGATGGCATTGATGTACAACACCTTTGCGCAATTCTCTTACCACCCTGATGAAAACCATTCGAATAAATCTTGTTCTGATTTTACCATCGCGTGAGTCAAAGATTAAGTGCTTCCTTCCGAATTTCACTAACCGCGAGTCTTATTATAGAACGACTGTTTTCCAAGAAGCCAAATCGTGAGTCTCAAACCATGTTGTCTCCGAAATCAGGACATGTCTTCTAACCCGCAATTTATCCACAGAGAGCAGCTGAAATCTCGGACTGGATGGAAGGACAGCGATTCTAGTGAGATTGGGTCTGACAATGTGAGTTTTTCTACCCGAGAGAATTTTGACGTGCCCCTTGCTCATCTCGCTATGTGACAAAATAGCAATCACCCAAGTCTGGGTCTATCTGTTACTACAATAATGTGCTGAAGTCAAGTGGAAAACGTGACTTTGATGATGATGTCTACAACTTGACTGCCTCTGCCGAAAATACCGAGGAAAACGATCTCCAAACCCGTGGTGATTACGTCCCTTCATTTGAAGGAGCTTTCAAATACGGCGCACAGAAGTTCCAGCCTCCCAGCCCGGAAGAGTTGCTCAGCAAACAGGTGTATGGGCAACTCGGGGATGCAACGGAGGGCAAACTTGGAGGCAAGAACGATGGATCCTGCACCGAAATCGAAGAATTAGAAGAGGAACAGCCATGCTGCGGCTGTGTGAGCATGGACTACAAGTATGGGTATAGCGATATCCTGTCTTATGATAGTTGTGACTGCTGCTCGACAAGTCCCACAAACGGAGACTGGCGGCGCGCAACAAGAGGGAATGTCATTCCGTTGAACAAGAGAGCCTCTGATGCATCATTCACACATGACGAAGAGGCATTTGATGGCAACACAACCTACTACTCTGAAAATAGCCTCGAAAAGAGGGTATGGGGAACCGCCGGCAGGGGCGAAAAAGAAGTCACTATGTGCGGCAAGAAAACCTACGCCCGGACTCCTGGCACATATCCCCAGTTCCCCGAAGACCCCAATGCGCCTTGGGCCGGGATTCAAAAAGGCAAGTGGGATCCAATCTCAAGATGGTGGGGCAATACGTCGTCCCATTGCGGCATTTGGAATGTCGGACCAAAGCAGGATTTCGACACAGAGTACACACCTCAGGGAGTCCAAAGATCGATGTACCAGAGTAAGTATCGTCTTCATGATAGGACGGAACTTTGCTAATAGATATAGCCGAGCATGTCTTTGAAGGCCAACTTGTTGGTGACTTTTTCACCCATTGGCTTGCCGAAGGTGAAATTGTGAACCAAAACCCGGCGCCAACAAGTCGAGCACGCACATTGAAATGCGATGATTCTCTCAAATATGTTTTCAACGACAAGCGCTGGCCTAGCACTGACTACAGAGGGAAACCGGTGACACTCACATTCTTCCATATCATGCTTAGAGAGCTTGGCAGCAACGAGCACCTCGACCGACTGACAATTTTCAAAGCACGACCTAATGGGATGAAAGGCGCTGTAAGATCTCTTCCTGTCTAAGCGCTCTGAGGAGAAACACCGCTGACCAGAACGACTAGATGTTTGGAGGGAAACAGGCCATTGATGTTGCAAATAGCTTCGAAGGGAAACCGGCAGATGACCAGCTTTCAGCCGCCAAGGAGATGGGCATGGTCTTCACCTACATGAATGATCCAACCGTATGGAAGATGTTCTGCGACACATATGAAGCCATATATGATCGTCTTGGTGAATTCGACGATTACCACCGACAACAAAATACCGGTATTCCCTCTCTGCAGGATGAATGGCCTAGATTCATTGACGCTGTTCTCTACTCGATGGCCAATCGGGCGCAGGGGACTCTCAAACTGATGTTCTACAAGCGAGCGTGCGTATTTCACCTCTATGTTGCCCCATCATCAATACTAACCAAGATTGCAGGGAGAAATTTAACAGCCATTACATTTACTTCTGGGGACACAACATGCTTCACAATTATTTCAAGCTCAAATTGCCTGGAAAGTGTCCAAACCTGCCTCGGTCTTAGGTTTGCTCTGGACAACTATTTCTTTCGCTTTATATTCACTTATTTTACATTCATCTTACTTCAGCTTTGGATTATTTTCAATTTGCTCTTTATTTTTAACATCGTAAGAGAGTTAGTATTTTCAGAGGTTGCAATTTCAAGGAGCTCAAAGCCATTGACGAGGATGAAAGCCCCCGCCGCTCTATAGTCGAGTGGCGGAAGTTTTCGATGTAATTTCTCCCAGCAAAAAACACAACAGAATATGACACAGATTCTCCAGATTCTCGACAAGCTTACAGATGTCTTGATGTCCAAACTAGCACTAGTGCAGTCGGAACGCGACCGTACGCTACCCAAAATAAAATGAACCCCGATCAGCGCGACATTGATCGACATCTCCAATGCGGTATTCCCGTCCTCGAGATACAAGCCATGTTTGTTCCCCGGATATCACCAACTAGAAATGTGGCTGCTCTGTCGCAGTCTTGTCGGTCGTTACATAGCCTCGGCGACATGCAAACACGCGAGCAGTGCTACAAGATCCGGGTCGGGCCGAAAGACTCCAGCATCAACAAGACTAAAATATTTTGAAGGGTTGGGCTTCTGCCACCTAATTCATACATTTTTATAGCTTTGGATGGGGATCAAATCCCTCTACTTGTCCTCCATGTCAACGCCCTGTAACCTTGGAAGTGCCTGGTATCATCCTCGATTGGCCCCAGTCTGGCTTGGATCAAGAGGTTTCCCTCAACGATGGCCTTCATGGCCTCCAATCCGGGCTTCGTGGCCTCCACATTGGCTTTTTCGGTCGTCCACTTCTCCTTGTTGAGAAGGTATGTGAGGGTCTGGTTCCACGCTGTGTGGAGCCCGAACAAAATTGTTGTGGTCCCCCACACATAGGTTGACCAATGAACCTGAGGCGCCGGAGCCGCCTCGGCACATATATGGAGATCTAGAATTTCATTAGCACGGGGTGTTTTCCCAGCGTGGGACATGGGACATACCCGTTGGAGAAATGAAGAGACCCGCAAAATCAAGGGACATCAATTGGAGAATGAGCTAGCATATGAGTTTAGCGTCTAGTCACATATCCATGCGCCTGAGGCGCATGGGATATAAGCATGACTTACGAGAATTCCACCTCCACTGTCCCCAGGATGGCGCAAGTTGCTGCCTTTTTCCACGGAGGAGGCAGCCAGTGAGTGCTCGACTTGAAAGCCGAATTACAAGCGAAGAGGGCCAAAAGAGGAATGCTGGCCAAGCCGAGCACGATTGTGGCACTGGCGAACGGGGAGCGAGATGAGATGGGAAAGATGAGATGGAAGCGAGAAACCACAGACCAGGCAGGGAGATATCTCGTGTTTCAATTCTGTCCCGCCACCAGTTGTGGAAAGCGCAGTCTACATTTTGGACGAACATACCGAGTTAGTAATATTTCAGTATCCAGAGCCAAGTATTCAACATCCTTACCTGGGCACTGTGCATTGGTAATTTGGGGAATTGAAAGTGAGGTGAAACCTTGGAGGTGAAGTCCACCAACTGAAGGAACTCACTTCACAGATATATTTAAATGTGAAGGTGCGGATAACCATTACCTGAGGTAGGAGCGGGTTAGATGTGACGAAAGGAATAGGTAATGCGAGAAATATATCTTTTTCTTCTCTTTCATTCATTCCAAGGTTCCTGGATCGAGTATTTTTTTCAGGGGGAGAACCTTCCAAGGTTTCTATGAGAGATACTCAGACCTCAACACACGAGGGGAGTTTACCTTCGAGGACCACTGAAGCGGTACCAGGGTGTTCTCCCTGATCCACAAAACACTGCCAGTATTACCACTCCCACTCATCAAGAGTCTTCCAAACGTCGAACGCGGGTGGATTGATCAAGTTGTAATAAGTCAGAACGTCATCCGTCCACTTTCCATCCACTGGATACGAGCCGCGAAACCCTGTGATCCATAGACTGGCAGATGCTTGGTCCCATATAATCTTTGTGATATGCTCCCCCACTGGAGCCCAGCCACAGGACGACATTTCCCTAGTTCTGGGTAAGTATTATCCCGTGGAGTGAGCCGTGCACTTACTCATATGCAGCTCGGAACTTTTGGCGAAGGAGATCGCGTTTTGGCCGTTCCATTGACCAGAAGATGTCCGGAGTGAGGATCTGACCGGGGACCTTTTTCCAAACAAGATAGGTTATGTACCCACCAGGTACAGGTCCGTGGTCCCCTTGCACAGACTGGCCACACCCAAGCAGTAGAGGCACACTTTCGCATCCGTGTTGCCTGAACTTCCTCCGAGCTGTAGCTTCCCACTTCTCAAAGTGAGGATTTGCCTGTTGGGCCCGAACCTCCGGTAGGAGGAATTCAGTTCCCTCATCAGGGCCTTGACAATAGACTCTCATAAATGCTTCGGTGTGTGGGAAGTCGTGGTCGTGACATAGATATTTAGCCGCCCAATTGGATGGTTGTTGCTCTGGATCAGAAATAGGCTTATGTACTCCATCGACTCTGTTCTCATCCAACTTCTCGTCGATAACCCATGTACTCGCATTCAATTGGATAGCCGCGAAGCTAGGAAGGGCGATCTGAGTGCCTTTGAAGATCTGAGTGATATCAGCCATCTTAAGGGTTCAATGTGGAGTGCGGAATGAAGTTGCGAGGATGAAAGGAATGAGATAAGAGGAGGTTTTCGAGAGCACATAAGAGAAATGGAAGGGGAGGTCCCGAAGACAGTGACCTCTTGAGGGGAGATGGGCTTCAATTATTTCCAAGGTCAACTGGTCACTGTGATACACTGTGCCTGAGGCGTCACCACAGGGCATAGTGGATGCCTGATTATGGTGCCTTGATGCCTTGGTGCCCGAGCCAGGGAATCGGTGCCTGCATGCCTGAATTGCCATCTATCTCCAAGGTTCTTTGTGTGTATTCCGTAGTCACCCTGGAATGCGGTTGCTCCTGTTCAAGCACGGCATTGAACTATTTGTTCACCGTTCAAAATGCACATCATATGGAATGATACTAGCGACACAAGAGCATATGATGAGGTGTGTTGGGCCAACGTCTTCAACCTCCGGCGGCCCAAACACAGACGACCGCGGGGTGTGACGAAAGCAAGATGTGACGAGGACATCCTGGCCGCAGTAGAGCGAGCAATTCAACTCGGCCTTCGAATCGCAGTGCGGTCGGGGGGTCATTCGTTTGAAGCTTGGAGCATTCAAGACAATGCCATCATGGTGAACCTGTGCGAGTACAAGCAGGTGAAGGTTGATACTGCCCGTCGAACGGCGAACGCGACATCCAGCGTCACCAGCATCGAGCTCAACGAGATCCTGGCGCAGGATGGCCTGTTCTTCCCTGGCGGGCATTGCCCAGACGTTGGACTGGGTGGGTTCTTGTTACAAGGGGGGATGGGATGGAATTGCGGGGTGAGCACATCCCGACCTTCTGAAAGCGGGACGATCGTGGAAACAGGGCGTTGACTGTTTCCCAGAATTGGGGCTGGGCATGCGAGCTAGTCCAGGGTATCGACGTGACCACGGCCGAAGGCAAGCCGGTCTATTGTGACATTACGCAGAACTCTGATCTCTTCTGGGCTGCCCGTGGCGCAGGCCCGGCATTTCCTGGTATCGTCACTCGATTTCACTTGCGCGTCATGCCATGCCCACAGTCCATCTACTCATCCTGCTATATATTCCCACATGCTTTATATGCGACCGCATTCCGTTGGGCCATTACGCTTGTGGACGACCTGGATACCGACACGGAGCTCACAGCAAAGGCCTACCATCAGGATTTAGGGCCATGCTTCTCCATCATTATCACCACATTCAAGCATAACTTTCAAGATGCGATGCAAGCGCTCCAGCCGGCCCATGAGTCCAGACCTGCAGGGACCCTATCGGAATGGTTCTGTTCTCCCGAGAGTATGTCCAGTCTGTATGCGGCGCTCGCGAGCATAAACCCCGAGGGACATCGCTACTCCACGGACAACGGCTTTTTTCATGATGACCCAAATATAGACCTTGTTTCCAATCTTGAAGAAGCATTCCTCACCCTGCCACACGAAAGCTCCTATGCATTCTGGGCGCCCATGCGCCCCTGGAGCCGACGGAATATCGCAGAAATGGCATTGAGCCTACAGGGCGATCACTACTTTGCCGTCTATACGATATGGGAGGATGAAAAGGATGATCAGCGGTGCCAGGAGTGGTTGCGGCGGACAATGAAGCGTGCATTGAAGAGTTCCATCGGGTCATATATCGGAGATTCAGAATTCTCTCACCGTGATGCACGGTATTGGAGGGATCAAAACACAGAGAGGCTTATGGAGATTCGGCGAAAATGGGATCCCCAGAGCCGGATTGCAGGGGGATATCCAAGCTCACTCGCACTTCCTAATGGTCGTGCTTCAGTTATTGAGGAGCCTAGCAGACTGGATGATGAGCACATGTAGGTAGGAACACATCCATGGATGCCACTGATTAAAGTGTCTTTGCCCTAAACCGCACCTGTCCGTGTTCAAGGAGGTTAGGCCCTTTCTACTTTGAGAAAGAATCTTCCGTCCCGATTATGTGTAAAATCACTACTTCGTTATGCTATGGTACTGCCACATTTACACGGATATTTCGCATGGAATGATTGAGAGAGCCCCTAGCCGAGAAAGAGCTTATACTCCTAACATCCAGTATATCAAATGGCAGGTTTCGCAAGACAGCTGTACCGTCCAAAGTCTATTCAATCATTGGATGAGACAAGAACATTGGACGAAGTGGGCGAATGTGCGATCTTTTGCAGGAATGAATGTCGTTTTGTCTCCCTGGGCGAAGAGCACTGGTGATGATGGCTCGTGGGGACTGTCTTCAGCTAACTCTTACTTCGACTCTCTCCTTTTCTTCCTTTTCTCTTCTCCGACTCCTTCACTCCAGCATCCTTTCTCTTCGTGCCCTTTGAATTTGACTTACCACCAGCGACCTCCAGCTTGGCGGTCCAAGATCGTTCGAGTGCTATTTCGCGGTAAGTACCCTCGCATTTCTCTTGAGTCGCAAATTGTCACTGACAGTGACCAGCCAAACTTGGAAAGGCATCGAATCCCTCTCCGTTTACACCGAGAGCTCAACGCCCGATCGTCCTTCGCTTTCTCAATTCCTCATCGACGCCGTTGCGCAGAGGTGCCCTCCACAATCGATCTCAGCTCACATCTTCAATTTGCTCTTCGCAGGCAATCGCAATGAGCGCAAACGGGGATCCGCTACAGCGTTGGCTCCAAGAGATTTGCAGCCAGCTTCAGGCATGCATAAAATCGGAACGGAAGGAAGCGCAGGATCAATGTCACAATCCGTCCGACTGGCGCGAGGGAGATGGCCCTGGCGCACCTCCACAAACGTCCCCATGCAGGACAGATCTTAGTTCAATGGCCTCATGGAGGGTGATCGCAACGCCACCAAATCCGAACGATATCAAGGCGTACTTGAAAATGATATGGGATCCCTCCTACAAGAGATTGACCGATCTTGGAGTCATCTTTGCACTTCTTACACTGCACCAGAGATACCGGCGGTATTATCTCAAATATGATTTTGACGCAAGAGGCCACATCCGAAAGAATCGAGTCCCACGAGCACCGACCGCTGTGTTGACACTGAACAACGTTCGGTATTTGCCTGTCTTTAAAGACACTTATATCCTCAGCGGGGGATTCCTGCAAGCGGGTTGGCTACTTGGTGACAGCTACCCAGTCAGCTTCAAAATTGGCCAGGAAACAGTCAATTGGTGGTTTACAGCAGGATTGGTAACAGCGCCGCCGTCCGTGGTCTCATCGCCAGGCCTACATGGGCTAGACACAACCCTTCAGCAAATGATTCCGGACACAGCCCAGCCCGGTACTCTCACAACAACCTGGGAATGGGCTCAGCACAACCAAGGTGTGTTTCTCTTGGGCAGACATCCACCAAGGGTTCTTGTTCTCAGTGACTACACCTGCGGCTACGCTACGGCCTCGGCAGAGACCATCACGCCCGATGACATTGCGAACTTTACCCAGATCAAATGGTCGGAAGTTCCTGCCTTGCGTCGGGAAGACACGTTCACCCTTGCACAAATGGATGCTCGTGCCCAACCAAGCTCTGAGCCAAACGATCCCCGATCCGTCGAGTATTCAAACACAAAGAATGAAGTGTACACGCTGGTAGCCACGCAGCCTCTGAAAAATAGCAACGGAGAAACGCGGCCACCCCAGCAAAGCCCCCACGTGAGCCAGCTTTCCAGCGACGCTTCTGTGCAAAATTCAGAAGCCATCTCGCTTGTTTTGCCGCCACGTTTAAGTGTTAAGTTCCGCGATCTCTCTACTCCTTTCATTCATGAAGTAGGGCATCTCATGTACTTGTCACGCAGTGTCTTGAAAGCTCCTCTTCTCTACCAGGCTTGCGTGAACCTGGAGTTGACACTTGTGGCTCTTTTGCGTGTTCCTCTTACAAAGCTTCTTCTTGCATACGGCCCAACCAGCTACGAGTCCCTGCTCCCACAAACGGGGGAACGGGATTTGGCTCAGTGGAGTCACAAAGACCTAGATGCTCTCACTGATCTGGGCAAATTCTGCAGCGACCTGCCTACTTTGTCTGGGGCTATCATGCAATTACCCTCGAATGGCGAGTTCAACGTCTATAGGTCTATGGTGGGCCTTGCACAACGAGGATTTATCCCCCACCAGGGCAAGCGGGATCAATTGCTGACCAAGTACCTTAAGAGCTTGCCCGAGGGAGGTTCAGCAAATCTCCCTTGCGTCGCAGTATTGAGGGAGTGGATATTGTTGCATGGACCGGCGGCGAGTGATGGACAAGCTTTACCTTAAGATGCAAATACAGAGGGGCAAAACGATATCTAGATGTCTATACTTCTGGTTTTCGTCGCTTCAAAGCGTTCCAAGCATGGAGTTCCTTGCACTTCACCCCGGCTCTTGTTCCCGTGGTTCCCTGAACGTATTTGCTTGATTGCAGTACATTCTGCCTTCCTTTCAATGTTTGCTTATGTCCAACGTTCACACTTTGTAATACTATTAGGATCGATTGAACTACCAAATATTCCACTAAAAACTCAGCATTCCAATTCGGAAAGTTTTTCAAACCCACAAAATTGAAGTAGACTTTGGATGATCAAATTAGCAAAGCTATCCATGGGACCAGCACACCCTAATTACTCCGTTTGAGATCTCCAGGCCTTCTCACCCTCTGTATCCTGTTTCATCCTGTCGTAGATCGGTCGCTTGGATGGGGAAATAAATGTCGGAAGAGCTGGGAGGGCTCAATACAAGGCCCATGCTCTCATACATCCCATCTGGCCACACTTTTGAACCACGGAATCGCGCCGCATTGTTGAACCCAATTTAAACCATAATTTTGGTTTTCACCGGAGCCTCTGGATTTCACTCCTTCACTGGCTTCGCTTGGATTCTTGTTCCCTTCATTCACAAAGCTCTCTAAATTGTTTGGTAAATTGTTTGCGGCCATTTGCCACAATCCAAAAATCGCAAATCTAGTGCCTCGTCCCTGGCTCTGCAATATCTGGTATTTCTAAGGTTTAGCTTTAAGCCTCTACAATCTATCAACTTGATGAACACAGATTTCGCCGGGAGAGCCGGAGGACGGGAAGGGTGCCTTATGCAGCCGTCGGCATACATTTCCACTTTCCAAGGTTGCGAATGGATGTTGAGGTTGGCCCTGTATCAGATGTGAAGCAACCTTGGAAGGGATGAGGGCCTATAAATGTATTTTCACCCATTCATGGATCTACTAGTACACGTAGCCAAACAAGACGCTAAAGATTCCAAGAAGAACAGTGAAAACAATGATCGCAGGGCCAAAAACTATCTTCGATAATAGAAGAAAAGTCTTCTCTGAAAACAGAGAAATGAGATGGTCTTTCAACGAGAAGGTTTCGGATTCGTCAGCGCTTTTTGCAGTATACTCATCAATGAGTTCTTGTAAAAAGGACGTTAGCTCCTTGGCTGTTGATGTAGAATCTTGAAGTCGACCAGGCACTGCAGATAATTTGAATAGTTCGTGGTCTGACTGATCGAGGCTTCTCCAATAGCCACCATGGCCACAGGACGAGCAGAAAGCAGTATTGGGGCACCTCCGGCAAACAGAAATCGAGTCCCGTATGTATTCTTCACATCGGAAACACTTGATTCGGAAAGTCCCAACCCTCCGGGACCAGTGAAGTTGAAAGAAATAGGTCGCTCTTTCCTCATCGTTGAGAAATAAAACAAGATGACCTAATTGTTGTACGAGAGGCCACATCCGTTGAATGTTTGGCAGAGAATTGAGGATGGTTTCCGCCAGAAAGAGTACCGAATTACGTGCTGTGAGGTCTTGAGTTTCACGCGGTGTTGGGGGGGGGTTTTGAGCAATGCCGTTGAATCCGATCCATCCAAAACCTGTTCCCTTGTATCCAGTCCACAATGTTTCTACCATAGCCATCCAGAATCGAGGGATCCGCGCCAAGACTAAGAATTTTGATGGCAGATGACGGACGCAGCCCTTGGTAAATAGCTGCATGGAGAGGAGTTCGCAGAAGTTTATCCCGGTTGTCCAGGGCCGACTTGAGAAACGGGAAGTGGGAAATTATTGTATTGATGCGCTCGAGATCGCCTCGGGGGTCTGAAAGTGCAATATGAAGTGGATTTCGGTCAAGTCCATCCAAAGGTAGTGGGTGTGTGGCTGCAGTAACAGAAAATTGATTATTGTCAGGAATTCCAGTGGGTAGTGACTGTATGCATGATAGCCCATTGGTACTTACCGCCTTGGGCGTTAAAATCGACATTGACATCCGACAGAATGCGCAGGATATCAGTTTGCCCCTCGAGGATGGCCGCCTGAATGGCATTTTCATATTTACCACCCTGGGCTTCGACATTGGCTTGGACAGCAAGCAGCATGCGTACTATATCGGTTTGTCCTTTCACCGTGGCTGCTTGGAGAGCATTTCCATATCGATCATTCTGGGCATTAACATCGGCGTGAGTATCAAGCAAGATCCGCACGATTTCAGTACGCCCGCTGCACACGGCAGCAAGCAAACAAGACCCAAAAGGGCCGTCTTGGGCATTGGCATCAGCCTGGGCATCAAGCAAGATTCGCACGATCTCAATATGCCCTTCGAACGCTGCAGCTTGTAGGCAATTTCCATATTTACCGCCCTGAGCATTGACATCGGCGTGGGCATCAAGGAGCAATCGCACGGTCTCAGCCCGCCCTCCGCACGCAGCGGCCTGTAGGCAATTTCCAAAAAAACCGCCCTGCGCATTGGCATCGGCGTGGGCACTGAGCAATATTTGCACAATCTCAACATGCCCTGCGTTCGCAGCGGCCTCTAGGCAATTTCCAAACAAACCGGCCAGGGAATCGGTATCGGTGTGGGCATTGACATCGGCTTGAGAATCAAGAAGTGTTTTCACTAGCTTAATATCTCCTCGGTTCGCAGCGACGATTAGTGCATCAGCCTTTTCGTCGAACATTCCAGCCACTGCTTGTTGGTGTAATAGCCACTCAACAACTTCCAGATTTCCATGAGCAGCCGCTCCGTACAATGCGTTAGAGCCAAAATCATTCTTTGCCTGGCAGTTTGCACCCCTCTCGCAGAGAATTTTGCATGCTCGTACATGACCTTGTTTCGCGGCACAGTGCAGGGGTGTGTTCCCCATGTAGTCCGTTGCGTCAATATGCTCGCCCGCTTCCAGAAGTGACTCTATAATATCAACCAGGTCATAGGTTGCAGCAACATGCAATAGAACCGCGTTGTATACAAATCCTGGTAAGTTATTCCATGGGTAGTTCTCGGAGTTTCTAACCTGAACCCAGTACTCGACAATTGGCTGCAAAATATTCACTTCGTTCTTCAGGATGCCCATCCGACATCCTTCAGCCTTCTTTGCATGTGTAAAGAGGTACTCTGTGGCGTAACCGAAAAACTTCTCTTCTTGCCCATCTTCCATTGTGAAACTTTCTCGTTCTCCGATCGGATCATTTATCGGGTCCCAGGACTGAGCATAGGTTGCCACGGAAAGCAAACATGTCCGATAGAGAATTGCCTGGCATTGGAGGAAGATTTCCCCATGATCGAGGCATGGTATTCTGGCGGTGGTATGACTCGACAATAGTCCAAACCCCTTTTCACCGAAGAAATCATTGACAGACTGGTGTACCACCTGTACAATCCCGTGGTCATTTCCACTTGGGACCACCTCAGCTAGTCCACCAGAGAGAGCCTTGATTCGTGTCCTCATGCGTTCATCATTTTCGATGAAATCTCTAGTACTCTCCAATGATTCAGGACAAGTCGATACCCGAGATACCGGAGTTTGGGATAACGAAATCTGCATGTTCTCAGTGGCCAATGCATATCGCAATTCCTTCACGGTCAGGGGTCGTTCTGCTAAACAGACCCATTGGAACAGTAGCAGTGACTGCCCCCGATTCTGTTTCTCAATCGCATGATCGATGATCCACACGTAGATCTCTTTGAGGCCGGCTGGAACTTCACGCAGCCCGGAATATATATGATCGAAAGGTTCGCAGTCGGCGATTTTTCGTTCGATAGAAGGCACAAGGAGATGAATCCACTGGAACACCCCATCAGCTCGACAGATCAAGTGCTCCGTCAGGTCTTTCAGTCCTTCCTGGTTTTCCCTGGTCGCCATGTCAACAAACACATCTTCGATGCAACTTGCGATGTCACCACGGTTGTGCGCCTCAACGATAATATCAACAGATTGAGCGTCTGTGACGATGGGATAGTGTCGACAAGAGATGCAGATCTTAACGGCTGCATCCATCGTATCCGCGCGGGCAGTGAGTCGATGGAAATATGTTGCCACGTGCCGGGCAGATTCAGCCCCTGCCTCATCGAGAGCATCGACAAATATCATCACTTGGTGCTTTCTCGCGGATTCCAGAATGGCATCTGCCAGAAGCTCTTCTAGCTTGATTTGCGTCCATTCCCAGTGGTTGTCGCCATAGCCATACTTCCGACATCGATCTTCAAAGATTTTGCGAACTGGAGGGCGCACTGTCTCATCGGAGTCATATAATTGATTGAGCAGCGATCGGAGCATTCCAAGCGGTGTGTGTTGTAGCTCAGTGCCTCGGGCACTGAAGAAGAAATCGAGCTGGATGCCTCGATCCCTGGAGGGTGGTTGGTGCAGCTCTTGCGATTCGTTAAACTGATTGTAGAGAAATGCCATCAATGTTGATTTCCCAGCACCCGGTTTTCCTTTGATCCAGAGTAGGCCGCGGGGCTGGAGTGTCCAGTTTTTGAAATCGTCGAGGTCTAAGATCCACCGGCAAGTATCGGTATGGGCTGGCGCGATGTTGTCTCTGCGGTCCAGCATCTGCGGGAAGGAAAGTGATCTCAAGACACCTGCCATCACCATCAGTCATCGCCACTTTGCGCATCGTGATGACACCTACCCTTGTCTGTGTCCTGCTGTTGATTCACCTCACGGACTGAGCATTGTCAGCTGGGTTGACTTCGTTTCGAATGAATTCTTCGACACATACCATGCTGATAGTTTATTGAGCCGTAGTTGATTCCAACCTGAGCGCCCTCGTTGAAGGATACGGACCCTATCATCAAAAGCGGGTTTAGGTAAGACAGTGATGTCGACGGAGGGGAAAGCTCATCTTTCCCACGATCGGGGGCCAGCCTCAGCCCCCGCTCAGGTGACGATCAGTTGCAGTCTTAGGACATCGTGCAGGAATACCAAGACCACGCCTGGTAAGCGCGCGCGAACGGGTGATGCAGTAGGCGATGAACAGGTGGCACAAATGAGAGTCAACCCACAAACTTGGAACCCGCAGACCCTGGACCGTAGAGACTGCATTGGCCATCCCGATGTCCACTTCGCGGGCCGAACCGCTTTGAGCCCCGAAGCGAAATTGGGAATGAGCCGGTCGACTCTCAATCACCGGGATAGCGGCGTGAATGTTTGGCCAGGTCTTTTGACATGATGGTGAAGCAATTGACGGGCTGCTCGATCGCGACCGGGAGAGGATGCGTGACGGTGCACGGAGACGCACAAGGACAATAAGCGCAAATTCCCGGTATCTTTAGCACTTGTTCCATCCTAAATCCCACACACTGCGAGTCGAGGTGGAATCGAAGTCACGGCTGTGGGTGCCCAGGGTGGAGACATTTTTCGTCCAGCCGACGCGGTGGTAGACTTCCGCATTGGGCTGGGTTTAACCTGAGGTCCCGCCCGGAGGCCCAACCCAGTAATGGGCTCTGGGCTCAGAGCCAAGGGCCTAACCCAACCCCGGGTTGGGGTCCACGGGTAGTAGGAATGGGCTGGTGCGGAAGTCTAAGGCTGGTGAAGATCCCAGTGGGGTGTATTGGGGGCCTCAGGCCTACCAGAATTTGGTGTTTGGTGCGCGGACGACGCCTGTTTATTTGGCCAGGGGTTGAGAGACAATACTTTAAGAGACGAAAACACAATGAGTATTAAACTTGTGTCCAGAGATCGGATTCAGAGGTAGCTTGATTGAAGACTTCTGAGGTTCAAACAGTGTGATTGGAGAGCTGTTCGAGAGAAACCGTCTACCATAGATCCAACATCCAAGCTGGGTGTCGGAGACTCAAAAACACCACTCCCAGAACTCCTTCTCTTCAAGATTCAACCAAAATCCTCCACCTCTTCGTTAAAATGCCGAATGTACACTCGCAACCATCAGAAATAGCCTCCAGCTACGACGACCCACCTCCACCGTACTCGCTGAATCCACCAAAGCCACCAAAGCAAATCAATTTTGACCAGATCCTCGTGGAAGTGTATAAGATGAACAAGTGGCTTGAAAGGATTGCCGAGGTTGAAGCCGACCTTGAGACCTTGAAATCGAACGCTCCCGGCACATTGAATCTCTCCTGGTCGGATCATCTTGCGCACCAAGATCAAATACTACGAGACCTCTCTTCAGCTGCTGCCCAAAAGCGCAGACTACTGCACCAGTGTGATAGTGAATGGAGCTCGACCTACGAGAGAATGTCAGCCTATCCCCCTGACGAGATCGAAAGAAGAATAAACAACCTCATAGGGTGTTCCGATGTCCCGAAACGAGGGCAAGCAATCCAAGGGCCTGGACCCATAACCTGATTGGAATCATACGGCGCTCCACAAAGGTATCGTGAAGTTCCTGTCCCACCACCCGATCTCTTGGGGACACTGGGACAGGAGCTCCCGCCCGCCCGCGTGAGCCCGCTGGACGTTGGTAAGAACAAGGCCACGAACAACGGCAAGAATGGCTTTCGGGGGAGCGTTTGGGGGCGCTAAGCTGGGTCCTAGCTCTACAGTGCCCATGTGGCATACAAAAATCGCGTGGCTCTTGTTGGCTTCCAAGTTGAATTGCTGTGAATTCGCGAGAGTGCCGCTTTGGCCAGCTGTGGTTTTGTCTTCAGACTTGTTCTGTGAACGAGAACGACTACGAGCACTGGGGTATTTCTAGAGGCACTAGCGCTAGTACTACTTCGTTTTTGGAGACTACTTCGCGTCGTCAATTTCGTTTCAATTCTCGGGCTACGACAGAAATGAAACACATGATATTTCACCTTAGGATTACTCGAAGCCATTCTAGAGTATGGATTTGCCCAGGAGCGCCGCGAATGCAAATATCTCCGCCGCCGCCGTACAAGTCTGTCTGCGTCGAGTTCTACTGCCCGCTTCTCTGCGTATCGATCCTTCCGATAGAGATTGAGGGATCTTCTAGGCTTTTTGTAATTTTTGCTGTCAGCCACTACGGAGTAGATTACGTCCGATATCCAGGTTGCAATAATTCGGGGTGCATCTCAACCAACGCCAAAAGATTATGATTTTCAAGTGCAGTTATTGCCTGTCTACGAGTGGCAGTGTAGTCTGGAACGGGAGTGCCGTCGGCCGTTCTTTTTGGGAAATTGCATCATTGTAGAATGACGAATTTGGAGGACACAGCAGTGTTGGTTCAAGTTCAAATAAGGTGTCGGACATTCTCTCAGTTTGTCCTCTCCATTAATCCACTCCCAGAACCTACTCTTGGATATTCAACAATCCCTTCGCCTGTTCTCCAAAATGACAGATCTACTCTTGGAACAATCAAAAGCCCCCAACGACGACCCACCACAGTACCAACCAAAGCCAGACCGACTTACTCAGATCATTCAAAATGAGTATAGAATTCGGAAGCTTTGGAAACGCGGTGAACATTTGGCACCTGGAATAGAATCGAGGGCATCAACTTTTCCGAATTCATCGAGTGATCCTGATATTGCGGACAATCTCCAACACGCAATACGAGGATTGTCGGACGTCACTTCGACACTTTCAGAGATCGAAAGTCTTCACCGCGAGCGCGATTATGAGGACATGGAGCTCTATAAGGCGATAGGAAAGCTCAGCCAAAGCGAGTTGGATCGAACTTACGCTTCCGTAACGCAAGGTCACGGTCGGCAGATACTCCAGTCAGGGTGGAATGGGGTGGGGTGCCCAGCTAGGACGGCCGGGGGCTTTTGGAAGAGAGTTTGGAGGCGCATGGTTGGCACTTAGTTCTACAGTGGCATACAAGATTGCGTGGCTCCTCTAATATTGGTGGGATGTTGTGGATTTGCTAGATTGGCCCTTGGTCAGTCGTGATTGTGTCTTGAGAATTTTTGCATTACATTAATCGCAGTAGTAAGGTTGAGAAAAGACGATAATATTTGAGATTGTTATTGTTTTAAGACGAAATTCCCAGACTCGGGGCTCAAAAGCTCTGCGTCCTTCCAAAGTAATTTTCCTTCTTCTCAGGCCATCCAGCTGATGAACCCTCTCATTTTTCAAGAGACCTTCCGTTTGATTACAGGGCCCAGCGTCCGCCGGAGTGGCGATATTCATCATCACAAGATCGATCTGTTGTGTGGGAGTTGGAGTATTCCGAGTTGAGAGTCAGACGAAACGCGTGCATTCACCATGCCGAAAGAAAGGAACAGCACTTGAAACCGTCTCCGTGCTTGCCTTTGCGACATAAAAAGGGCTCAAAAACTTACCTGCTGGGATGAAGGTGCTTCACGGCTTCCTCTCGTGAAGCGTCGCTGCTAGTCAATCAGGACTTGCACGCCAAAATATAACATGACACCAGAGAAGGACGCCGGTGAGAGCACACGACAGATCGCCATCAGACCGCAAGACATGGAGCACGACAGAAAAAAGGTTCCATCGTCCTCGCCGCGGTGAGAATATTGGGAAGAAGAAAAGGGCGAAACAAGAGAGGAACGGCGTCAGCAACCTAAGCTGCCGGCACCCCAGACATACCGGCCACCACCACATTCGCCATGTTCTTGATGCCCGTCCGCCATGTCTTGGCGCTTTCGGTTTCATTGAGACTCGAGAGGGAGGAGCCAATTTCAGCCCAGGGGGCGGGGCGACGAACTGAACATCCCCGACTCTCAAGTCGGCTGGCGTCAGCCTTTCAGCAGTCTGTCCCTCTTCACCGGGCAATCTTTCCAAAAGGATGCACAGGGGGGTTGCCTGTTGGCCTATATGATCCAAGATTGTTGGTCATCTAGAACACCAACACGGGTCGTAGCAAAAACCTACCATCTCTCTCTCTATTTCTGACCCACTGGTCAGTCAATGCAGACTGGGGGTCCCTAATTCATAAGGTCTTAGCCAATTTTGTTCAAGACCGTCTCCAAACCGTTCCTGGAGAATGGTGATACTCGACTCACCGTCGGATCACCCGCTCTTCCCAGTTTTGTTGGGCTTGATCTAGTCTCTTGGTCACCTTTCTCTTGTGGCGAGCCCAAATACAGCCAGCCAACGCCCCAATGACAGTAATTCCTGTCAGCAAAATTAGTGCGTTGATCGCCGGCGGCAGCCTGGCGAGGTCGTCTGTGGCTTAGGAGTCAAAGAAAAGGCCATGGATGATAAAGTGGACAGATGATCGTGCCCCGGTGGTGCTGAAGATGATCAGAGGAACCTTTAATGGAACAAGATGATGAGAAGGGGAAGAGGATGGGGGCAGTTGGCAAGTGATTGTGATTTGTTTCCACGGCAGTCGCGACGCAGCTTCCAACCTTCAAGGTTGGAAGGTTCCCTTCTGGGTTCTTACCCCACAGGCCATTAGTCTATGCGCTCTGTGATCAGTCCTGATCGTGGAGGATTGGAAGTCACTGTCCAGGTGCGATTATGCTGGTTGCTGGGTCTCTACCTAGGTATATCATGGATGTTCAAAATCTCATACTCAGCTGACCATTGAGTTGGCCACCCGTTGGGATATATATTCCAACCTTGGAAATCTAAGAGGTTCCCGAGGTCTGTACCTACCTAGGTACCTAGGTACAACGTAATTCTTTTGGTAAAGAAACAGCGGGACTTTCACCTGGTACCTGGCAAAATGTCGAAAGCTTGAAGTCCAAGCACCCAGTAAAAAGGCGAAAATTGCTCAAAAAACCTTGGAAGCTGCCCATTCCCGCGAAAGGGATTGGCGGGATCAACGATTGACCAAAAAAAGAAAGAAAGCAGCGACCGTGGTACGGGATTGAGATATATTGCAGAGTTGCAATCTCACGCGTTACCTAGTACCACTGCGCCGCCGCTGCAGTGATGGTGGATCCCCCAAATGGTGTCTCTATGAGGCACGCAACACGATGGAAGTTCAACCGTCTGATCTTCTCCCATCTCGATCCTGACCCTACCTAGGTATTTCTCAAATTTAACCCGATCGAAACTCACAGCTTACGAGATCAAGAAATTAGAAAGAAGAGACGAGAAGACCCAAACGAAATGGCTAATGATTTTTTACCTCTTGTATCAAGGTCTATGCAGGATAATTTGACCCTGCCAAGGTTTGGTATGCAAACTTCCAATCCACCTCACTGGCAGTAGTATGAAACGAATGGACGTGAAGGCGAGCACAAGGACCACCCCAAGGTCAAGCGCGAGGAGTAAGCCTGACCCAAAGTGGCCCCTTGTCCCAGATAAGAAAAGCCCGTTGATCGGCCCAGTTCGAGCAATCCTTCGACAGCTCTAAGTCAAAATTCCAAATCAGCAGAGCGAGTATCAGGCTTGCTTCACCAAATGCCAACCTGAAATCAAATTAATGGACTGTCATCCCCTTCACATGGTTCCGGGGATATACTTACCGCTTTCCCGGGCATGCCCTCGGGCCTACTGAAAAGGGCTGCATGGCATCTTTGATATCGAGGATTTTTGAATCACCATCCAGCCAGCGTTCGGGTAGGAATGACTGTGCGTCTGTGAAGTTGGACGCGGACTGATAGGTCGCCCACGACGCAACAGCGACTGATGTCTAGAAATCATGTTAGTCGATATCGTATTCAGTCAGGTTGAGTGTGCCTACCCCCCCTGGTACAAACTTGTTTGATACAATCGACCCTTCAGTAGGCACAACACGCGGCATACCGAGTGGTAGGGGTGGGTACATTCGCAATGTCTCCTGAAGCACAGCTCGGAGGTATTCTTTGTCTTCTAGCGAGGAAAAAGAAATTTCCGAAGAAGAGGTGAAACTGTTCCGAATTTCCTGCGAAAGCTTCTCGTGCACTCCTGGCGACCTCAGAAGAAAGAACGTACACCCCGACAGAAGGGTCGCGGTAGTCTCACTCCCTGCCATCATCATAAAGCTGTGATTTGAGAAAACTTCCTGGGCAGAAAGAGTCGACTTGGGATCTTTTTTAGCCCGTATGTAATTACTGAAAGTGGTTCGATCAGGATCGGAATCCTGCTCGGACAGTTTCGATGAGACTGAAGCATATTTTTTGTTTCGTTGACGGAGAATATCGCGGTAGAAAAATAGTGCTAGGGCGTAGATGATCCATGAAAAGGCTGGGAAATATGCACTCTGGCTGAGAACAGCCCAGGCCTTGATCGAGTCAAATAGCATCCTTACCCATGAGTGATTCGTCTCACTTTCGAGGCAGCCCAAGGATTCACCGAACAGCTCGAGTGCCATGAAATCGAACATGACATGATTGTACCATACAGTCATATCTGCATAGCTATTAGGTTTGCTTGCCGCGTTTTCCGAAAGTCTTTGAATGAGCGTATCAACAAATGGCCGAAGTATCGTTTCATGAGACTTCAGTGCTGGTTCCGAGAACGCTCGGAGAATGGCCTTCTTCTGACGGCTGTGAATTTCATCAGGAGCGACGACCACACTCGGCGCTTTGTTATGAGAGACATGATAGAATCGCATGTCTTTCGGAAAGTTTCTCGAGTGGCCGTGTATATCTTTCCAGGCTTGGTCATTTCGGAAACTCAACTCATCAGGGGCAACCCGCACAACGTCGCCATACTGATCATGGAGATCTTTGATCCGTAGGTGTAGATGTCCACGTGCATATGCTGCTGCATAGGGAACCCTTGACACCGACCAGAATAAGGGACCCGGGTAACTGGCCAGGGGGTGAAGATGTCGGGTGGAGAATATTCTCCATAGGACGAATGAGGCTAGCTGATGCCAATCAGACCCACAAGGCTCACGGTGCGCACAAAAACACTTACCAAGATGGCAATGTGGGAGAAGCCGGGGAATTCCATTGCAGGCATGAAGCAGGGGAGGTCGTTTGGCCGAAGCCTTGAACAGAGCCAATATGATGCACGTAGATTGTACTGTAAGCTAATGCCACTACTAGTAACCAGCAAGTAAATAAGAAGATCGGTTAGTGGCTGTAGATTTCTTCAGACCGATCACACCTCACCGCTCCTTTGCGTCACTTCCTCCACTTCATCTCAGCGACAGACCAATGATCGAAGTAGCACCTCCCGAGATCGCAGATCCCACCAAGATTAGGCATTGGTCTGATGGCTCCAATCCAGCAAGCTGGTTCGCTTTTGCCGATCGAACGCCACTTTTCATCATGCCTGTGCATAGAATACCCTGTCCACGCTGATTGGGTCGATTATACTCTATCACCACAGTCAAACTCAAGTCCAAGAACAAGCCCGTCTTCAATTTTCGGGTTTTGGCCTCGCTTGCAAAGTTTGTTGGATCCACAAGGTTCAGCCGGAGGTATACATATAACCCGTGTCTAATCCAGGGGCGCCACGCTCTACGGGTGGAATGATTATAATCATAGACATTTGTCCCGCTTTTGCGTCAACAACTTCCAATACCTTTGAACAAACTAGTTGCGACAAACCCAAACTATGCACGTGCAACTGCCGACGATGGCAAATTCCAAGCCAAAGACCGTTTTGATAGACATCGGAGCCGTCATCAAGCATCCATCCACCGAGCAGACACTCGGCGCAGGGAAATCTGCTATCACCCTGCGAAGACTCATGTTGACATCAGTCTGGATGGACTACGAATGCGGAAAGCTGTCTGAGCAAGATTGCTTTACACGATTAGCCAGCGAATATCACCTCGAGGAAAGTGAAATCAGGACGATGGCTGGTACTATTCGCGAAAGCACCACGTACAACGCGGATGTTGTGGCTATTCTTGACACTGTCAGAACTTCCGGGACACGCGTTTTTCTCGTCGCAAACATCTCTCACGAGGACCATGCGGCTCTCCGAAGTCGGTGGGGTAATGGTTTCTGGCCCATTTTCGACGGTGTTTTTACTTCATCCGATCTCGCCGCTCGCAAGCCCAATCTCCGATTCTATCGTCAAGTCCTCCAAGCTACGAGGGCAGTTCCCCATGAAACTTTCTTTATCGATGAACGTCCCGAGAATGTACTCGCAGCTCTCGGTCTCGGTATGAAGGGCACTTTCGACACATCTGACATTTCCCGATCACTCGCCAATTTCATCGGCGACCCTGTGGAGCGAGGACTTGCCTTTTTGCGCGGACAGAATGGAAATTTCCCTACGACTACTCAATACGGGGAAACAATCGATGAAAATTATGCCCCTCTTCTGATGAGGGAAGTTTTGGACGACAAGTACGCCACAATTGGACAACGATCCTGGCCATTTGCTAATTTTTTTGATCAGGAGTCTGGTTCGATTTGAAGTTCCTGATCGACTTTGGAATTTCTTTAGTGGTGGGTGACTGAAGAAGACTTTCCTTCATTTATGTCTAATCGATACTCAGGCAAACCGAAATACACAACTGACGAATACCCCCCGGACTTGGACACTACATCACTTGGCATGATAGCTTTCCCTCCAGATGAGGAAGCAGCCCACTCAATCCTGGACGGCATGCTGGATTACATCGATGAAGATGGCAACTTTCAAGCAAGTCCCCTAGCACCTATGTTGGCACATTGGCAACAGAGCTAATCTTCAACGCAGGCGTATTACGATAAGTCGAGACCACGAGCCGACATCGTTATCACCCTGAATATCTTGATCATCTTCCACAAATACGGACGCAGCTACCAATTACCCACCACTATGGAATGGATGTTCAATGTCCTATTGAACAGGGCCTACATCAACGGCACACGCTACTATGCAAGTGCAGAGTGGTTCCTGTACTACATGGTGCGACTTCTTCGCGAGTCCACGGATCCAACCCTCGAAGGAAGAATCAAGGATCTTCTCCGGAAGCGGGTGACCGAGAGAATCGGAGCTCCTGGCGATGCTTTCCCTCTTGGAATGCGACTGCTGGCGTGCAAATATTTGGGTATTGAGAATTATCCGGATAGCCAGAAGCTTGCGGATATGCAACAGGAAGATGGCGGCTGGGAAGCTTCCTGTTTGTACTATTTCCCGGGGAAGAAACGAGAGGTTGGAAATAGGGGAGCTAGTACGGCTTTTGCCTTGAAAGCTCTTGAGGGATGGTTCTAATCATGATCTAGTCCAGTGAATTTCGAGCGTGTTGACAAGAAGCAGAACCAGGGTTTGTGATCTATCACTCTGATGCTTGGCATTGTCGTTCCAATGTTGTCCCTACAGCTCTACGAAAATAATTTCCTACAGATATTTTCCAAGGTAGTAGCAAAGAGCAAAGGAGCACGCGCTCCCCTAGTATCAATTCTTAGTCAATTAGGATCAAGAATGGCTAGAGCCTCCGCGGCAAGTCAAACGGCACTTTCTCACTCGACCATGTAATCTGAGTTGAGTAGGGACGACCTAATATCACTGCTTTAGGTACGTCAGAAGAATGGCCATTGGATAAGTGTATCAACGTACTCTGCAGTAATTGTTTTGAGAGCGTCTCAACAATAGGCCAAAGTCCAAGCACAACGGGCCATCATGGACAACGGCACCCGTGCCATCCAGTAGACGCTTGGGAAAGGATATATCCAGATTGAGAAGTGGGTCTTCTCCTTCCACCATCAGATATTATCAGAGAGTTCTTCTCCCTCTTCTCTCCTCGACCACCTTGTTGACAAGGAAGCTGCATCATCAGCTCAGTTGCTCGAGGGAGTGATTAATGTATGAGAGGTTCTGCCATTGTGGCAATTTTGCTTGGTACGACTGTTCAAACTTCGAAGTCTACCAACAGTGGGTCTTTCCCTCGTTGTCGCAATAGCCACCAGTCCCGGGCAAGTGGGGTCGTTTGAGTCTCACCATTGCACGTCTTGTACCAGGTGGTTGTATGATTCCGACTGATGGCTTAACAATTGACCACCAGTAGCGAGGGCGCTCGCATTTGGGGGATGTCGACTAAGTCTTTGCGTTGCTCGCGCAGACCCGTGGACATCTTGTCGAAATAGTTAGCATTTCGAGCTTCGAATCGACGCCTTTCTGGCGAGGCTCGAACGAACCGGGGAGGAACAGCGCTGCATCCCCTCGAGGATGAGAGAGGCCAGCACACTGGCAATCTCATGAGTCATTCTCCCGAGGTCCGGATGCTTGGAGGACTATTCTGGAACCCCCCCTTCATATCCAGTCTGTAGAATATAAACAGCTCTGCATCGCTGAGCAGACCGTAAACAGTCCAACTGGTCTGACCGCGCTTTTTGTGGTCTGCTTGGACCGTGGCCATATAGGCCAAAAGTTGGCCGTGGCCGTCTGACCCGTCTTGCTTCGCCTCAATCATCACCACATGGCAAGACATGTGACTTGTAATTCGAAATGACGCAGCAGCTGTTGAAACTCACCTGAATATGCTTGAACATGTGCGATCCCGAAACCAGTCCAGGTTCGCCTGAACTTTAAGGCGTGGACAATTAAAACTTCGAGTATCCATCCAACGCCCGCCTGCGATGTTGCTGTTTGAATTGAGGCAGTTTCGATCAGAAATTGACAGTTTTCTGTAGGAAGTCAGTTCTAGAACTCTCCAAGTCGTGATTTTGGAGAAAATATAGGACCAACTTGTTAAAACTATTGATCACTTACGATTTGGTATTTGAAAGTCATCTCAACCACGCTTCAAAGTTCAAAGTCAGCCTGAGTATTCGGACAGTCGACTGCGCAGGAAGCTGCTCAAGGATGTTGTGTGTGTGGCTTGTTGCGGATAAGATGGATCTTAACACCCAGAGTGAAAATGATTTTTCTTTTTTAGCCATTGCCGGGAATTTCCGAGGGTTGTGTGGGATTCTGGATTTCCCATCATTTTGAGGTATAATCGTAATAATAAGAACCAGAAGCGTTTGAGGAGATCGTGGTGCTGTAGAGTAGAGACAGGAGGAACGTGGTTGAACCATGGTTCATTCCCGACGCCTCTTTGGGATGAACCAGAAACTCTATTTGAGTTAATGGTGACAGTCAGGTGACCCATGTTTCTCTCCAGGGCTGACTATCACTCTCACTCACATTCACTCTTCTTCGTATATCTAGGCCCCTTACTCATAGTAAGTGGAGCTGATTGTATTTTCTTGAGTGCATTCTTTATTTCATCAAGAATCGACAATACCATCGCCCATCTTATTTACAATCTACCAAGGTATTTCTTGTTCTAAATGAGTTGGTAATGAGAGCCAGCACCTCTTCCGGAAATATGGAAGTGAGAAGTGTGAGAAAAGTAGGCTTGCGAAAAAAACAATCCCCATTGGCACTTTGCCCCCACCGGCACGGAGGACGGAGCATGCAGAGGCACCATTCCATCCCGAGAAGGCAGAAATATAGGCGGTCAGCAAGGCCCGCTGGTTATTGCGCCGCGGGCAGTCTTTCTCGCCTACCGAGGCATCCCACTCTTCGATCATCCATATTTCAGCATTCCCGTGTCAGCGCCTATTCTCTGCACGATGTGGGAACCAGTGAAACTACCATTTCAGAACACATGGCCTCTACCAGCTCTACCTACAACAGATGAAATACGCGCTTGCACCAATCTTCTCTGGGACTCCCCAGCCTCCAAGGTTGTGGCAGTAAACGATGATATTGTCGTGAAATACGGTGGCCGTGTCTCTGCCCCAGAAGGTCAGGCCTTGGTATACCTCGAACGGCACGTCCCGGATGTCCCAGCCCCTCGACTTTACGCGATGTATCATGACTCCGACCAACTTTTCTTAATCATGCAACGTATTCCTGGCGTGCCGCTGAGCTCGATTTGGTCATCACTGGCACAGTCTGAGAAGGATGATATCATTACAAAACTGCAGCTGGTGTTCGACGCAATGCGGAAGGCCGAGTGCCCCTGGCCTGACTTGTACGGAAGCCTAGAAGGGGGCGGCTTATCCCACTACCTATTCTATGATCAATCCGGCACCAGGAAATTCTTAGGGCCTTATGTTGGGGAACCCGCTTTTGTTGCCGGTCTTGTTGGTAACTATAGGACCTTGGTTGATCGGAATAATCACCCAGACTACAAGTGTCGGCTTTTCGAAAAATACATCGGACAGGTTCTACAAGGTCACCGACCGACCTTAACGCATGGAGACGCTCAGCAGAAGAATATTATGGTCGTGGAGGACACGAGTCGCTCTAATGATAATGGTGAGCGATCATTTGACGTCGTACTAGTCGATTGGGAGGCATCCGGTTGGTTTCCGGACTTCTGGGAATTCTTTTGTGCAGCCCATCCTTTTATCTTTGATTGGGACGAGGATTGGTCCTGGCGAGTTCAAGATTTCCTCCAAGTCTGGCCGGCAGAGTATGCCACCATGCAACTGATTCAAAAGGAGATGTTGTGATAAAGTACGATAATAAATGATCACACCAAAATGCATGCATTTTCCCAGCCACCGGGGAAAACAAAACAAAGCAAAGCAGAATCACTCAGGGACCACCTACTGTACTAACTGTCAATCTAGGAATATGCTTCCAAGTTCTTGAACCCACACTCGTGACATGGTAATAGCGACAAGAAACGCACGACATCGACCACCCGAGAAAGGAAAAAGAAGCAGAGGATCGTTTATCGAGGAGGCACGGTAAATGCCTTTCTCATGTAAATCTATCATGCGACTCAAACCTAAGAACCTTGGAGGTGAGTGCCAATGACCTTGCAGGTCTAGAGCAGACCTACCCAAGAAGCGACGGTTCTCCGATTTCCTCAAATCGAGGCAAACCAAAACCAATACTTCCACTTAGCAATGCAAAATCCCTTCGTCTCGCAACTTGGGAATTGCAAGCTCATGCGTCCATTCATTACACTTCATGATCGGCCGACGCTCCTCGCCCGGCCCGTAGAGCTCCCCATTTTCCTTCGTCCAGGTCAGCTTATTCCGCAGAAGGGGATCCAGACTCCAAAAGTCAAGCCCCTGCTGCTTGGTCGGCTTCGGCAACGCTCTCAAAACAGGTCCAATTCGGGAATAATCGGCTTTGCGAATCCATCCGATTCCTGTGATCTTGTGAAAATAGGTGGACGAGACAGGATCGTAATTTTCTCTTTCCTCGTATCGCATGCCACTTTTCGCGAAAACATCACCAGTCACGTGAAACAGTGTCCCCCTGCCAGTTGTTGGGTCCAGTGCAACGAAGACACCTGTGTGGTATCTTTTAGGGGGATCTAGAAGATCGAAGGCTACTTTGTCGAGCTCTGGGGTGAGGACTCTGTACCACTCGTGTGTTGGAAAGGCGCTCTCTTGCGACTCCGCCTTTTCAAACATATTTGATATTTCGCCGAGTCGATCGGAAGGGAATGGGCTTTACAGCAGTCGGGTGAATTCAGATGCCCAGGGGCTTGACGCCGAGAGTTTGGTTGCAGTCAAGCCAAAGAGGAGTGAACCCCTTTATCTAACATGGATGGGCATGGTCCTCCTTTTATGTGCCCGAGGCAATTCCAGGCGTGCGCGGGTGCTTGGACATGGCCTTCGAGCCTTCAAGGCTAGTAGATCCTAGTCATTATTTTCCGCGCGCCAGCTGGTCAGGCTCCAAGCTGAACAAGAATGAGTGGGCGGGGGTTCTCGAGGAACTGAGTCAAAAAGCAAACATGCATGTTGGAGGACAATGGTTGGTTCAAACTGAGGCCCCCAATCGAAGGTCAGCTTCAGAGTGATTTTACCATTTATACCTGGCGGCAGCAAGGAAATGAGAGCCTGCGGGGTAGTAGCCAATCGCCTCGGGATATTCAGCGTTGGTTTTGGCCTGAATCCTACCCTAGTAGTGTCCGTATCGGTTCGATGGTCCGGGGGCATAGTTGCGGACCCTATCAATACTCCCTAATTCACGGGGAGGGTTGGGCGAATGGTTGGATAACGAACGTTCCGCCGTAACTTCTTTCCCCTCATCCCGCTCACTCTTTCACCTCGCAAACATTCCAAATTGGAAGAAGTATACACTCTGCGTATCATCTGGACAAGCATCCTCAAGCCTAAGGTCTGTCAGAATTGGTAACATCCACATTCTTCGAGCGGTTGTGAAATGGAAATAAGCGCCTTTATGATTGGGAAAATCTCCCAGATCGCGGCTCCATTTTTGCTCGTTTCCGCGCTTCTGATAGTACTGACATACCCGACCTTGTGAAGTCCATTCGCAACGAGTCCCTAACTGCAGTGCAGGCGGTGAAGGCCTTCAGCAAGGGAGCAGCCTACGCTCATCGGTTGGTGTGTTGATGAATGCCCGGGACCCTACGGGCTCGATAATTAATCCAGCAGCTTGGCAGGGCAAGTTCTTGCCTGAAATCGGATTTGAGCAGGCAATAGAGAGAGCCAAAAGGCTGGACGACCATTTCAGAGAGCATCACGAACTTGTTTGTCCTTTGCATGGCATGTGGCCTTTGTATTAGAGTATTGCGCGTGTCGTCATCCAAACCCCGGCTGCGAGTCTGAGTTGTACCCGCTGAAAAAGATGTCGATCAGGGTAAAATCCCTTTCCTGGAGATTTTGGGCTTTCACCTCCCCCCTAGGTATTCGGTGAGCGTCAACAACCTCACCCAGGCGGATATTAGCGGCCTGGTTTATTCGGCTCCACAGGCCATGTCGATGGGCCCCGGGGTTTGTCTTGTCCAGACCCCCTTTCGCGAAGTAGGGGATTGAGAAGATCCGCCCCGTCCGACGGGATAAGTGAGAAGCCGAGAACGGAGGGAAGAAGAGATCAAGAGACTTTGCTTCTCTCTTTGGTAACTTTCTAGAAAACTATCTCTTTTTGGTTATGTCGCACGAGTGCTCCACCCCCTGGGGGGCAGAGCCCTGCCCAGGTGCCCCGGTGGAGGCGAGGGGTGGGTCACGTGACAAATGTCAGAATGAGGCTCTGCGGGTAAACGCTCGGGATGTGGGGATCTCACGACAGCGCTGGAAACATCAAGTAGATTGAGGCTGATGAAGTCAATGCTCAGGTCCACGGGTGCTCTTGTTAGAATTCCTGATACGGCATTGGCGGCGTCGAAAGTGATAACAGCAAAGTCCAATATCTAACCACGTGCCGATCCTGACATGATTTTGGTAACTATACAGAAAGCGAAGCGACAGCGACAATGATTAGGTGACAACGGATCATAGAGAGACATTTCATTCGAATTCGGTCACAGAAAAGAAGTTAAATTCTATTTGGCCACTCGTCTACTCTGTCTGTCGTACCGCCCAATACGAACTTTTGCCCACTCCGCTTCCCATATAATGCGGGGAGGACTGGTCCTGATGGGCTGCTCGGGTGCGGTTGTGGTGGTCGTATTGACCCGATTAGACATAGGAAGCGATTGCAGGAGGAAAATACTATATCATGCTTTTCTCCTCTGTTGTGCCGCACTCCCTAGAGCCATCTTCCGCTTTTTATGTATCTCCGCGCGGAGAAGGGATTCAATCCGGGAACGTACATGGAAGGAGGGTCTGGAGCAGGGGACTCGGAGTACTGGAACAACTAACAGAAAAGAACATCAATGATTGTTAGCGATGAAGCGGAGTCCCCATGACCTTTTCATACCTTGTTTCCATGTGTTTCACGTCTTGTCACCTCTTGACGTATGCGAGGCGAGTCTAACATGACCAACGCCCAATCAACAGCGTCGCGCAGACCACTTGATGCCATGATTGCGCGTCAAATTACGCTACCGGTCCACCGGTAGCAGGCATCTGCATCCATCTTCACATGATATGGTCTGCAAAATTTCATCGGCAGAGGTCAACGAGATTTGCTGGATGTCAGAGGAGAAGCGCGGTACTTCGAGCTTAAGACACATTGGACAACTCGGATGCCCTAACTGTTTGTGCTTTGGGCAAAGACATTAGACATCTTGCTTATCTGAAATTGCCGAGTAGCTGATCCACCTTGTCATCGACGGAGAGCCCCGTGGGCTGACCGCACCAAGAAGTGGGCGGCCTAAACCAAGACACAAGTCTTGGGTCGAGCATGCAAGAAAGCACAGTTGCTCAGATTGTGAGTCTTTTTTGCGCTCGTTGTATCTATGGGATTTGTTATTAGCAGGTGTTCGTTGATGGGAGATGGAGACTTACTCAAATCCGTAGCTCACGGCTTTGATGGCATGTGTGAAAAGTATGCTGTACAGACAGTGGACCGCATAAAACGATATCATTGAACCAATCGCCATCAGCAGCTTCCAAGGTTGTCGCCGAATTCCTTAAACAAGTTCGTTAGGTCCAGACTGAAGGCAGGCAAGGCGGCCCGCCCTTTAGGTCCCCCATTTGGTGTCTTGTTGTTGGCCATTGCCTTTTTCTTGCACATGTGTGCCTGTTCACCTCCAAATTTGTCTGTTAAGAGTGGCAAGATGGTTGTCAAATAGAAGAGGAAAGCAGAAAGAGAAGACCTTGACATTCGGAAACCCCCTTTTACTCTTCAATTGTCAGGCGCGACCCGACCCTGCGGCAAACACGGCCAATATTGCACCATAAGCCTGCCTAAGCTCCTCAAGTGCTCCAGACCTGCTACCCGTTGTCCACTCCCAAGGCTGCAACTGTGAGAGTCTGCATATCTTCAGTTCCAGTTCAAGGAAACAGGAAACTCTTGATGAGCTTTCAAGTTTCGACCTTGGAACTCTACCAATACACCCAAAAATGCCAAAGTTTAATCTCCTATGATCACTAGAACTTTGACCAGGATAGGAAAAAGCAGTGAGAGAATTGATGATATGAAAACTCCCATGAGGATAGCATTGGTGTCTAATACAAAATTTGAGCTTGAGTTGGCTTCGCTCCGAATTGGAGTTACTAGTCAACAGCGCTGCGAAGAGACCAAAATTCGTTGCTGTTGGCCGCACTAGGGGAGCACTAGCTAGATAACCCGCCTCTTACGAAGTTTGAAAAGTGAGCTTTGCTATGTGCAAAGCGCTAAACCGGTCCAGCAGCTAATAACAAGCGGTGGGTCGGTAGAGCAGCCCACTCCAAGTGCAACACCGTCTCAACAGCCGCTCGTCGGCGATGGACTAGTAGAGAGCATCGGACCGTCGCAACAGCTGTAATCAGCGATGGATCTGTCTGTCTGTAGCGCATCAAGCCGTTGCAACAGCTACTAGTCAGTAATGAATCAGTCTGTCTACAACACATCAAGCCGTCGCAATAGCCGCTAGTCGACGATGGATAATAGGGCAGCTGCTACAAACCCTGAGCGCCGACATGTGTTGACAGCTTTCGACGACAACGACCTCTGGCCAGGATGGGGTACCTCATCCTGATCTTGGGTAGATGACCTACCTGGGCTGTGAGCGTTCTCAGCCTATTGGTCGCCTTCTTCTCCAGTGGTGGCTTTGGGACGCACCTCTGGTGGGTTGACACTGGAACCAGGGATGCGCTGAATTAGCGCAAGGATCTGCCGGTCTTGCGCCTCAAGGCGGGCGATCATTTGTTCTCTCCAAGTGGCGAGGTCCAGTTGGATATCGTCCACCCTCCGATCCACTTGGTCGAGTTCAGCCTCGATGTCGGGCTCAACTGCATCCCATTCGCGATTCTCGCGCCTACGGGACTTGTTATCCATGTTTCTTAGTGGGGTATTTCTGTGGCTTACCTTTCAAATCGATTGTTCAACCAGATCTCGGTGCATTCCCATGCCAATGAGAACATGTAATGGACCGGACCATGTATATCATTAGCAGCACCTTAGCGACATCAAACAGCGTCAGAGGCTCGTCAGCCTTGGGTGGGAAGTCGCGAGGTTCGCCATTTTGGTAACTCAGCTGGAAATTAAGAGGTAGATCAAGGGAGAGAAAAGTGAGAGATAGTTGAAGAAGAGAAAAAGAAAAGAGAAGAGGAAAAAAAGAGCGAACCTTGAAAGTGTTTTCATCATGAATTCAGGCACCCAGGCATCTTACACCGAATCAGGAATTCCGTTCACAATACCCATCCATGAATGGATTTCTATGTTTACTTTCGATATTGATTCGAATACAAGATATCGTCTCCCAGTATGGCCTCGACAGAAACTGTACTCCGCAGCAACCTTGGGGTACTGGAGTAAGGTGGCCCATGAGATCGAACTTGTCCAGAATATGTTTCCATAGTAGAATCTGCCAGGGGTTGGATCACTGCGTAAATCTATGAAGTAGTTACTCTATAACTCGATATACCTCGAAATAACCAGTGGAATTTCAACAAATTACAGTAGACCCAACACTTGAAGGGTGATTCTAGAACCCTGATCGACGTAGAATTGTGCAGTGTCTCATCTCGAACAAAGGGCTAGCGCTGACACTGCGGGGGCTGAAACCAACTCGCGTCTCCAACTTCAATCTTGACCTTCCTCTTGCATCTACTGTAAGATCAAACACAGTCCTCCCATCATGGGTAAAATCGATGATAAGTCTGTTGCGACGTGGTCCTTTCACAATGTGGCTGCCTGCTGACCGTGCCCCAGGTTTATTGGCCTCGCACTGGCCGTGCTATCCTCAATAGCCATCGGTTGGTCTTTTCTCGTCGCATTTCAACAAAATACTCACGATCGGAACCCCAGGATCAAGTTATGTTGTCACCAAGAAGGTTCGCCTCTCCCGGATTGTCTCTGTCGCCATGCGCCTCAGCGCTAACACCTCACCAGGGTCTCATCCAGGCAGCCGAGAAATATGGCTTCACCGGCGATGGATTTGAATACATTCGGAGTGTGGTGTGGTGGTGTGGCACGATCATGCGTATGGCCCAACGACTGCACGGACACCGACCGAGGCTGACACGTTTACAGTCGTTACCGGAGAGTTGATGAACACCGCCGCGTATGCGTTTGCTCCCGCTGTGCTGGTTACACCCCTGGGGGCATTGAGTGTGCTCATCGGGTACGTCGGACGATCCTCGATTTCACATTCGCGCTAACTCGAGACCAGTGCCTTGATGGGATCATATTTCCTTAAGGAAGAAGTCAATGTACTCGGAAAATTGGGATGTGCCGCGTGTCTCCTGGGCTCGGTGCTGCTGGTGCTTCACGCGCCGGGTGACAAGGACATCCAGACCATCGATGAGATCCTCCATCTGGCGATTCAACCATGTCGGCAACCCTTAGTAGCGCGTTTTGTTTGACTGTACTGACATTTTTCAGTCTTTCTTATTTATTGTGCCTGCGTTACTATCCTGGCCAGCTACGTTATTTGGAAAATCGCCCCGACGCAGGGGCGCACGAACCCGTTGGTCTATATTTCGATTTGTTCCTCGGTCGGATCGGTGTCGGTCATGTCTGTCAAGGCGTTCGGAATTGCTGTGAAGCTTACTGCAGGCGGCGACAACCAATTCACTCATGCGTCGACGTATGTTTTTGCATTGGTGCTGGTCGTCACGACCCTGACGCAGATGAACTACTTGAACAAGGCCATGGGCCAATTCCCTGCATCGCTGTGAGTTTTCAATTTTTGACTCTTTGATTCATCAGCAGCATACTAAGTCATCAATAGGGTGAATGCGATGTACTACGTCGGTTTCACAACATGTACCCTCTCTGCCTCCATCATTTTCTACCAAGGATTGAACACCAGCAACTGGACCAGCATCCTTTCGATGATATGCGGATTCCTGCTCAACTTTACGGGCATCTCTCTCCTGACATTGTCCAAAACCGCGTCATCCGGCCCCAGGGGTAAAGAGCCTGCAAGAGGAGTTGGTATGCACTCCCTCGACCTCTCCCACGGACGATACGACCATGTACGGACGAGCAGCGTGGAAATCGAACACGCCCGCGGGCGGGCATCGTCGGGGACGCACCTCGAAGCGCAATCATAACTGCACGCCAGTGATGCGCATAATTTCGATGTATTTTCCATTTCATTTCTCGACATTCCCGTCCGGTGAGGCAGGCCTGATCTCGAACAGTCCATATAGACGTCTCACTGAATGCTGTACAGATACGTGTGTTGATGTGATGTCGCATAAGAGCAAAAATCAACCAAGTACCCGTGATCAACCAAAATTTGTTTAATTTAGAGTGTACGATACTTTGCTATTTCCTTTGCTGCGACTGATCTTCTTGATTGTCACTTTCCCAACCTTGCCAGTATCAGGAACATGCGTGCCACCACACGGATATGCCCCGGCGCCGACGATATCAACGGCGCGCACAAGTTCCCCCTCAGGAATTGCAACAGCCCCAGGGACAACAGCACATTTCTCGCGCAGCTCGGCTTCATTCCAGAAATACACCTCGACAGGAAGCTCGGCCGCAATGAACTTGTCCACCTGTGCCTGAATCGCATCCTTGTGTTTACTCTCGATCGTGCCTTGGAAATCTACGAATGCGAGATCAGGATAGTGCTGCGCCTTCAGCTCCGACACGTCAGGAATAGACGAGGCCAAGTGTCGAACAGCTAGACCGACGACGTGTCCGCCCGTGTGAATGCGGGAGTTCATGACGCGCTTTTCGCTGTCGATCGCTTGGTCCACGGTGTCACCTGCTTTGAATTGGTCATTCTCGGCGGCTGAGGCAAATGTGCCCAAGTGTAGTATCAGTCCATCAGCGCCGTTGCGGACTGCTGTGACGTCGAATGTGAGGCTAGTGTTTGATGCGAGAGTCATCTTTCCCGTGTCGCATGGTTGTCCGCCGCCTTGGGCGTAGAAGATTGTCTCGGCAGTAACGACGACGTGGTCTTTTGATGCGTCTGCATTTTTGAAGAGCGGCTTATCGGACTCGGTGAGGGAGGATACGGGTTGGACGGAGAGGACTTTGGTGCTGTGCGTCCGGAGAGACTCGTCTGTTTGGTAGAGAGCGTTTGTCTTGGGAAGGGTCTGGATTTCGTCGGTTTGTGGACTGGACAATTGACTTCAGAGTGTAGGGATACTTACCATTGTGAACACAGAGCGTTTCGAAGATATTTTGCTGGATCTGGTATGCAGCGACTGGAGGGGTGAGTGGAGGGTAGCCGCCAAAGTTCGGGGGCGAGGCCAGGATCGCAGCGGGGGAATGGCCGATCTCGCAGCTGCCATTGTCTAATTGGTACAAGCTAGTCGGTATTTCTCCGTGCTGCGGTCAGCAGGCAGCCCAGGAGTCTACTGTATACATCAAGTCGGTACACTACCTTGCGAGCCCTAGTTAGAGCAACTAGGCCACCCGGCACCTGGACACCTGGGCAAACATTAGCGCTTATGTCAGTTTTCGAAATACCCTGGCCTCTAGGCCCGCAGCAGTGGATAGATCAATTTTGTTTCGATCACGCGTATCAACTCCATGCCTCTGCCCGGAGCAATTCTCAAAGGGATGTTTTGGCGTAAAAGCAGATCCTACATCGGGCCCTGCTCTTGAACAACCGCATCAATCCACTTCGAAGACCATTCTCGTGGAGTCCGCGGTATAAGGTTGCAGAAAGCCGATGCCAAATGTGGGGCTCTGGTTTTATTCCCAACGAGTCTCCACAAGCTCAGCAAACAAAGCCGAGAAATTCCAAGAAAAAGGGTGACATCTGGCATAGCCTCATTTCCGAATCGAGGACTGATGCCGAAGTAATGCCGAGCGAAAATAGTGCAATTCATCACGGGCTAGTTGAGTTGCGCGTTGTGAGTCGCAAATGGGCCAACGGCTCGGCCCGATTCAGGCCACCGGCTGTCCCAATGGAGTTTAGCCTTGTTTTGGGATCTGCAGCCCGTCAGCGCTAACCGTGGAACTCTGCCGTCCTTAACTTCGGGACGCGCCATGTTTGATCTATGCACCTGGAGGCTACTGGGGATATTACTATTAACACTTCGACGATTTTGGAATAACGTGTATAGGCATGAATGAGAAACGGAAGTTGATCTCGCCTGTGGGAAAAGTTGAAATTGGCACAGAGGGTGTAGATAGTTTTGAGAAAGGGGGTTAAAATTGCCCGGCTTTATAGACCGGATATACGGAGTACATGAAAAAACTTCAATTGAATACTCAAACTTTGTGGGACACAAAAAATTAAATCATGCAGGGAACAGCGATCCAGCACAATCTGTAACAAACTCCCCGATTTACGACCACAGAATGATCTCAAATCCCCCCGCAGCGGTTGGGAGAAGCCCAATGAACGAACTCACGGTATATCTCGGGAATATTTCCGGCTGTCGCACCGCATTCACCGAGTGGAAATTCCTAGTATATGTCAGCTTTCCAGTCCAAAGGCCAGTGTATCTATCTACCAAGAATGAAGTACCTGGAATTAAACAATGTCAACTCTCCAACTTCCGGCTGCACTACTTGTACATCACAGCCCTCAACAGCATCCTTCCTATATCCATACCCAGGGCTGGGCTGTCGGAAGGTCTCATCATCACTCTTGCCTTCCCAGAACCGACGATAGATGACACACTCCCCACCCTGGACCTCTCGTAGAAGCACATTCCAGCTCAATTGGGCAGAGATGCAACCGATTTCCCATCCCGGGGCATCGTATGCACCGTAGTCTGCGTGTATAAGGGCGGAGGAATTGATTAGGCGCAAGAGGCCAGCAAAGTATTCTTGGTTTCCTTCGCGGGCAAGTCGAACTGGTAGCGTAGTGACGGTATGGAGGTAGGAAGCGACACGGCCGACGATATCTATGTTTGCCTCTTTGATGAAGCGGTCTTGGAGGGCTCGGGCTGAAGGGACCGATTCGAAGTAGGCTTTCTTGTCTGGTTTGCATATTCTTAGCACGGCATAGAAACTCAAGGGGAAACAAGATCTGGAAATACCATTCTGGTTGTCAAATTGAGTAACTCCTACCTTGCCGATGGGAGGTTGAACATTGGCACCGTATGAGTCCTGTACTATAAATCAGTCTGAAGGAAATAGATTTGGGAGGCAGGTAGGTACAATAGTGTGAGTTCGAATGATATCAACCATCCGCGCACGCTCCTCACTCGAAAGAAAGTTCTTAACACCAAGATTGGAGAGATCGTTTGTGAGAAGCGCAATGATGCTATCAGCTGTTACGGCCTCATTGCCAACTGCATTCCACCGTGGAAAGGGTGCCTCATCAACCTGACCGGTGGCAGCACTGGCAGTAGCAGTAGCAGGAGCACGATTGACCTTGGAGAAGGAGCTGTAACGAAGGGAAGTAGAAAGAGGAAGACGCCGAGATGCAACACGAAGACAGAAAGCCGTTTGGAACATGATGAAATCCTACACTTGACTTTGGCTTCACCCTTTCCCAAGGTTCCTTCAGACTCGGGACCTGGGTATCATAATGGCAAATACATTTATATCTATATGCTACTGGATTTAGCTAGACTTCAGGAGACCACCTCCATACTCGATTTCGGGCAAGGAATCTTCGATTCCTTATGTCAGACCACCTCCGATTCCTGGCAGGTCTGCCTAGCCTCGAATAGCAGCACAAATGGTAGGCATGGCTGTGGTATGGAGGGCTTCTTCGGTTCGTGATCACGGAGTAGCGTCGACAACTAGTTGAAGCGTTTCTGTACATACGTGTATCGTACAGTTCAGAAATGAACTGTTTCTTACGCAGCAATAGCACTGCTGCTGGCGTTATGGGGGCCGTTCGATATCACGACAGCTAGGCTGATTCCAGAGGTCTAGTGACTACCAACCATCGCTTGAACTAGCTCTCTCAGACCTGAAGTCAGCACTAAAGAGATGAAGCTGGAGGAAATAGGCCCTCCGAATTTCCAAAACGGGCATTGTGGAGACGAAGATGGGAAGAGAACCTTGCGAGCGCTAGATACTCTGCAGGTGCACTTGCGGTATACAAACTCGGGCCAGGTACCATGTAGAGACGAATGAGACAGATAGACCAATCACATCTCATGTCAGCGATAAAAATAAGGTGCCATGAAGCCGGGATGCCGCAAGTGGTCTATTGGATGGAGGACTTTTTAGCAAATGCCGAGCCAACGTGCATAAGACACGAAGCCTTGGCGTAAGGCTGTCTCTGGCTACTCATTCAAGCTGCTACCTTGAATCATTTGTCTAAAAAGAGGGGAATTGCGAATTGTTGACATGCTTACTAGAGCCTGTACTTGACCAGTTGACCCGTGGACCCGTGGACCAGTAGCAATCTAGTTCTGAGGCTGAAGAAAAACGAGATGCAGGAAGCTGAGCTCGAGCAGCAATCGCCTCTTGCTGGATGAGGAAATAGGTTTAGGAATTGTTCGCAGAGCTCGACAACATACTCCGCAGCACCCCCTGTAGTCTGGCAGTACGGGTGTGGGATGGGTGATCATTTTTCGGATGGCGTTGTGTTATTCCTTGCCTGGTCAGTTTGCCGAAATTATGTAGATTGAATGCATACAAGAGAAAAAGCCCCTGAAGATGATAATATTTGCGAGATGTAAGTGGTGGAAGTTGCATAGTAGCTAGTCTGACGATGTGGGCCCGGGCCCGTCTGACAACTCGGGTTCTTCGCTCTTCTCCTTCCCCTCCACCCGGCGCCACTCGACGAGCAGCGAAAATGCCCACGCTACGGCCGCAGTTCCGATTCCGATGTTGAATGCCTTTTGGAATGCGTTGGCAAGCGCCCCTAAAACCCGATCGACCGCATCAGCAGGAAGATTCGCCCGAATATGCTCTAGGTCTGCGAGCGCTGCTTGCTGAATCGCAGAGGGGAGATCCAGACTCTCTAAATTATCGGAGAGAATCTGGCTGAGTGCGATATTGGCAATTTGAATGGCAAATGTGCTAGGACATATTAGTCGAATGATGGCACATCGACGGGGTGGGGTACCTACCTGGCCAAGACCTGCAGCATCAGCGTAACGCTATGGCACAACTGGATTTCCATCTTGTCAAGAACCAATCTCGGACAAACTGTTTGACAGAGAACGCATAGCCCGAACCCCACTCCGGCCAAGACCTGAATCCCCACGATGTATGCAGTTGAGCTATCCACTTTGAACGTGGTGAAAAGTCCCGTGGAGATCCAGAAAATCGACGATCCGACGATCAGAAGTGGATTGATGTGTCGCAGCTGGGTCATCGCCGCTACGGCTATGCCCACACCAAGGGCGGAGGAAACAACGTATGCGATGGTGCGGAACCCACTTTGCTGGGCGGAAAGACCTTGCACCGCCTAGGATTGTCAGCCACGGGAATCCCAGAGAGCGAAAATCAATGATTACCTGGAAAAATAATGGGAGATAGTAGAAGATGGCTCCCAAAGTTGCAAAAAGGAATGACAACAGCCCACAAGCTGCCCAAACATTGCGGCGGCGAATGATGCGCAGGGGAAAGAGTCCTTGACGGGTGCGTTTGAATTGTTGGAACAGAAACACCGGCAAAGACGCCCCCGAGACGCAGAACAAGACGATTATGGTGGTGTCATTCCACGGTCGCTGTACGCCATACTGCAATGCCAGAAGCAACGAGATTAGACAAAGCGCCCAAATCGCTGTTCCCAGCAGATCCAGGTGCATGAGCTTCTCCTTGAGTGGCTGCTCTCTCGCAGGTGTTTTGGGCGTTGAGAACGTCATTGATGCAAAGAGCAGTAAAATCACTACCCCTCCAATAGGCAAGTTGATCCAGAAGCACCATCGCCATCCGGGGCCATCAACCAGCAGTCCCCCGAAAAGGGGGCCAAGGACAGAACTGATGCCTAATTCTTGTTAGCTGGTACCATCATATTGCATCAGACCGCACTTACTGATGACAGAGCTCGCAATTCCGACCAGAAGATTCTGCACCTGCGGCTTTGCTAGCGTTGTGAGAATAATCAAACCGCCCACGGTCAAACCGACAGCGCCGATCCCAGACAGCGCACGACCACCGATTAGGGCACTCGAAGTTTTTGCTGTTGCCGCAATGACCGATCCAACTAATTCGGGTTAGAGTCTCGTTCTGGCAATTCGCTTTAGTACGAACCTTCGAACATAGCGAGCGATCCCAAATATACTGGTTTGATACTCCATACCGCATAGAGTTTCCCGAAGAAAGGCTGCAGGACCGCCTGAGGGAGCAGAAATGCTGATCCATATGCCCCGATATCTTGTGTGCTGTTGAATTCTGATGCGATTGTAGGAAGGGCCGTTGCTGGTACGCGTCAATAATTGCTTTTTCTTGAAGATACGCGAATCACCACCTACTGACAATGGACTCGTCAATGCCAACCTATACCGTCGTCGGTAAATGAAATTGAATGGATTCAGGGGAAATTACCCACTGTCAAATATGTGAGGAGAATTCCCGTAGTGACAAAAGCCAACCTCCAGGTCGAGAGACTAGGGACATTCTCGTCATCACCTGTTGTATCGGAGGCAATGGGCGTGTCTTCTTGCGACGACTGATCGACTTTCGGTTCACTCATTTGACCTCTGTGAATTGAAATCGCACCGATTTGCGAAATAGTATGCAGAGCCGAAAATATTGAACGTTGACATTTTTTGCGGACGCAAGGGCTAAAATCTGTGCAGGGATTATCTTCCGTGTTTTCAGCCTCGGGCCTGTGGTCTGTGACCGTTGAAACTTACTGTTTGGTACACGTATATTCAAGTTTGATACGTACATGAAAACGTGGGGGCCGAAGGTTCTGACTATAGATGGCGGCTTTTTTTAGGCTGTCTTGGGTGGCTTGATGCAACCTGCAGAGATTAAACGAGTGACTCTAGCCCTCACAAGGTGTGGTGAGAAATTAGTGCCCAGGTGGGCTATGCAGGAACAGTAGGTGATCTTGTAAATCTTCCAGAACTCAGTTTTAGAGTATAGCCATTTTGGGAGTTTTGCTTCTTGACGTCTTCACAGTTTGTATCTGACCATCGTTACTATCAGACATCCGTGGATGAAAAATGTCATTCCCTCACGTATCTATGACTGAACAACCAAACCGTCTCAACCACAGTACTCTGTAAATAAGCACAAATAAGTATATTCTATGGACTCCGGAGGTTTCGAGTATAGCTTTGAAGGCGCCATGAGCTAAGGTCAGGCCACCATGCTACGCCGTGGAGTTAGTTTGATCCCAGTATTGCTATGTCTGACGTGAGCTCCCCATGCAGAAAATCACTCGTATGCAACTGATATACTTAGTCTCAAGTAGGAGAAATGACCCCTGTCCAGTTGCCCCACATCGCTCACCTGTACACTCGCACGTTTCGTCGACTCAGAAGCAACCTTGGAAGTATATGACTTTTGCAAGGTTCCAACTGCATGTCTGTACTGATTGGCTCAAGTGGCCATACATTGAGATATTGCCCAGCCTTTCTTCCGGTGGATGCTTTCTCGTGTTCTTTTCTCCACAGCAAGTACCATGTGCGGATAGCTTTGCCGTTTGAGAGACACTCTCCCCTAGTAGTGGGTATTGAGATGTCAACCCTATATGGAGTACCAACTACTCGGAAACCATGTAAGCTGACCTGCCTAGTGGTATTGATCTAAACACGAAGTCTGGCCAACCAACCAGGTTTGCAGAATCGATCATAGGTAGCATCGAGCATACTTCTGGCCCATCTCTGAGCTCTTCAGCTGTCAAAATTACGCCTTACCAGAATAGATACGAAGGGGCCATGCAAGAACTGACCTGCGGCTCGTTGTGTACTGCTCACGGTTCGCTCGCAGTTGACCGGAGGAATCACCCTTTTTGGATAGTTCGTCCTCGCCATCCATACATTGGCCAATAGACAACTCCTTCAAGGCAAATTGACACATAGAGGTCGAGTTGGGGGCCAGATGCGAGATGGCTGAATGGAACCATGAGTGTGAGTGTCAGGCTTGCTTGCTAATGCTAGTAGCGTACTAGGTATATTGTTCAGCAAGCCAGAAATAAAACAAGGAGACTAAATTGGGAAGCTCGTTCTGCCTTGCAAAGTAACTTGGACCATCTTTGCTGTATGTCTGGAGTGAAGACAACTTTTTCATTTTCATTCGTTGTATAGACGTCCGCTTTCACATCCAAATTTTGCATCGATACCGGATTTTTCACAAAAGCTTTATTCGATTTGTATTTGGACGTCAATTGTTGAGAAAATTCGCAATGGGACTCGACGTCAAAGGGCCGGAAGGCTTCTCATGGCATCTTCCAGAGATTCTGGTTGTTCTGATGAGCTGCTACCTCGTCCAAAACGACTTTGCGCGACGCATTTTGGATACGGGCATTTCAAAAAAGCTCGTTACACTCGACGTCGGAACCCAGCGCAATGCAATCAATCGAATCGTTGGACTTGTCCACTCGTCTGTTGTTGGTGTGGCAGCACTATGGATATTTCTGGCAGGCGACAGCTACCTTAGCGTGGGCACCTACCAGGAGCGGCTGTGGGGGTACAACGATAATATCTCCCGCCTCAATGCGTGTTGTCTGGGATACTTCATCTGGGAGATTGTCATTCTTCTTTTGGATCCGAGACCTTCCAAGGGAATGCTCGTTCACTGTCTCTGCGCTTTGTTGTTGCTCTCGGTAACGCAATTATCAGTATGCCCTCCATATCCCGAACATGCGCCGTGCACAGAAACTGACATATCTTTCTGTAGCGACCACTTCTGAACCTGTACTCACCGGGTATCGTCATCTACCAACTCTCGAACCCTCTTCTCCAGATCCACTGGTTTTGCGACACACTCGGTTGGACCGGTTCCCGAACGCAGGTGTACAACGGGATCACACTACTTGGGGTGTTTTTCATGACGAGAATTGTTGGGGGGACATATTTGACGATGAGACTGTTTTGGGATATACTGGCTGCTCGGAAGAGCCAGTCCCAGGCACTTCCAGTCGCATCAATCTCGATCGAGGAAGCCCCGTCCATGGGCAACTCCTCGCAGGTAATGTTTGAAGGTAATACTAACATCGCAGCATGGATATCGACTGTGACGTTGATGAGTGTGTTCACGACATTGTTTGTATTTGAAATTCTTAACCTTTACTGGTTTAAGAAACTGGTTCACACTGTTCAACGGCGCATCGAGATGCGAGCGACGCAGATTGAGAAATCTGGCGAAAGCTCGGTGGCATTGCGAACGTTGTGGGCGTCGGTCACAATCCTCGCCAAAAGAACGTTGTTTGTCCTTAGAGAAACTCTGAGCACAAGAACTGGACCCGGAGCCACAAAGACGCCACCCTCCACCGAGAGGGAGGCTCAAATGCAGGCTCTTTGGGCTGAAGCCATTGGCGTGCCACTCCAAGAAATTGGTACCAACGACAACTTCTTCCGCTTGGGTGGTAATTCTCTCCAGGCTATCACATTGGTGGCAAAGGGCCGCGAAATCGGTCTTGACATCAACATCATGAATGTCTTTTCCAGCTCGACATTGGCCGATCTTGCCTGTCTTGCGAAAGATATTTGCGAAGATACCGTCGTGGACCCAAAGCCCATGGAATTAATTCCCAACGGTAGCTCGGCAGAGGATATCATTACCGAAGTTGCTTCCTTGTGTCAACTGGATCAGGAAGAAATCGAGGATGTCATTGTTTGCACTCCGATGCAAGAAGGATTGATGACCATCGCAGCCGGCACCGATTTATATGTTGCCCGCCATGTCATTGCCTTGGAGGCATCTGCGAAAGTCGAGAAACTCCTGTCCGCCTTGAACACATTATTCCAAATCGCTCCTATCTTCAGAACTCGCGTGGTGCAGTCTGAGTCGACTGGACGTCTGCTTCAAGTAGTGTGCAGGGGCCGCCCGCAATGGCAGCGCGCCTCCAACCTGGAGGACTACCTCGAGCTTGATCACCAAAAGCTGATGAACTTCGGCGATGAGTTGATGCGATTCGCGATTATTCAAAATCCCGTCACTCGACAGCGACACTTGGTGTGGACGGCCCATCACGTGCTCTACGATGGTTGGTCTTTGTCGCTGGTCGCTCGTTTGCTCGTGCAGCAAGGCTCTTCTCTTCAAATTCCTCCCAAGTTCACGCGTTTTGTGAAGTATGTCATTGATACAGATGAGTCGGGGGCGAAAGAATTTTGGTCGGGAAGACTTTCTGAATCTTCTCCCTCTGTCTTCCCCGCCATCCCTGCTCCACGCTACCAGCCCAGAGCTGATTCGGTCTACACCTCACTAATCGAATGTGGCTCTCCAAAGGACAAAAAAATCACCACAGCTACTGTCATTCAAGCAGCATGGGGCTTGCTCATGAACCAGTACGAAGGTACCGATTCGATCACATTTGGACTCACGGTTGCGGGCCGAAATGCCTCGCTCCCAGGTATTGAGGACGTGCTTGGTCCGACCATTGCAACTGTCCCGGCCCGTATCCAGTTTGATCGCAAACAAACATTGCTCGAATATCTTCAGGCTGTGCAGACACAAACAACGGAAATGACACCCTTCGAGCAATTCGGAATGCAGAACATCATGGCCATTGACGCGGAGACCCGATCTGCATGTCAATTCCAAAATCTCCTCATCATTCAGCCCAAGGTGTGGAGCAACGACATCAAGGGCGTAGGATCACTCATCGTGGATCCGTCTCAAGTCGCCAATGACAAGACCTTCCCACTGGTTCTTGAGTGCATACTCGAAGGCTCCAGCATTGAGCTTCGCGCCAGCTTTGACTCAACACTGGTCCAAGAGGCGCAAATAACGCGTGTAGTCGCCCAGCTGGAACAGGTCGTTGACCAAATGCTCTCGGTTGACCGGTCGACTCAGATCGGGCAGATCGAGACCATCAGTGCAGCGGATAAGGTCGACATTGCTTGTTGGAATACAGGCATACCCGATGCCATCAATGCATGTGTCCACGACCTGATCACGCGTAAGGCTCATCAAAATCTTCAAAAGGTTGCTGTCACTGGATGGGATGGAAGCTTTACATACGCCGACCTCGACCGACTGTCTTCTGCGGTCGCCGCCCACCTGGTCAAGTCTGGGGTCAAACCAGAGACGCCTGTTCCAATCTTGTTTGAGAAGTCCACCTGGACAGTGATAGCAATGTTGGGTGTACTCAAGGCAGGAGGAATCTGCACCGCACTTAACCCACAACATCCCCGAGAACGTCTCGAAGCAATTATCAAACAGCTTGGCGCCTCGATTCTTCTTTCGTCTGAGATGCATCAGCGCCTTCTCAACGACAGCATAAAAACCGTAACCATCGGACCCGAATCCACTTTTTGGAACACAGAAAAATCTCAGGCTCTGCCAGTCTCAATCAAGCCAGGAAATGCCGCATTCATCGTCTTCACTTCTGGCTCGACGGGAGTCCCGAAAGGAATCATCCTAGAACACAAGACGTTTTGCACCAGCGCCCGGGCTCACGGTGCGGTAATGCTACTTGGTCCCAGCACGCGTTCACTTCAATTCGCTGCTTACACTTTCGACGTGAGCTTGGGTGAGATTTTCAGCACTCTCATTCACGGAGGCACTGTCTGTGTCCCCTCCGATGAAGAGAGGATGAGTGATCTAGCGTCTGCGATCACTCGCATGGACGTCAACTGGGCGTATTTGACTCCCTCTGTAGCAAGCCTGCTCAACCCCACAGAAGTTCCCTCTCTCCAAACTCTATCAGTGGGTGGAGAGGCTGTCTCCCAGGGCGTGGTATCTAAGTGGGCTGATCAAGTTCACTTGATCAATATTTACGGCCCTGCTGAAACAACCGTCTGGTCAACAGCTCTCTCTGGCCTTCAGTCTGATTCGGCGCCCGAAAACCTTGGATGGGGTGTGGGCTCACTCTCCTGGGTTGTTGATGCGAAGGACCACAACCGTCTTGTCCCCATTGGCGCGATCGGAGAACTTCTTCTTGAAGGTCCGATCCTTGCCCGAGGATACTTGAATGAAGACGAAAAGACAGCTGCGTCCTTCATCTACGACCCGAGCTGGAGTGAGCGCTATGGAACCCAACGTCGTCGGTTTTACAAGACAGGCGATCTCGTTCGTTATAACCAAGATGGAACGGTTGCTTTTGCCGGCCGCCGTGACAACCAAGTCAAGCTGCACGGTCAACGTATTGAGATGGGTGAAGTGGAGCACCATCTTTCTACATCTTCTCACGTCCGGCATGCAGTGGCTGTCGTTCCCGATAGTGGTCCGTTCACGCAGCAGCTAGTGGCTGTACTGTCGATGAATGAAGAAAACCCGCAGAATGTCAACGAGGAAAGCGAACAATCCCTACAATTGCTTCAGTCGCCAAGCATTGTGGAAATTTTACCTCACATTCAAAACCATGTCTCAGCAAACCTACCCTCCTACATGGTCCCCACCGTTTGGGTCGCTGTTCAGAATATTCCTCTTCTGGTCTCTGGGAAGCTGAACCGTAAGCAAGTTGGCCAGTGGGTCTGTAGCCTGGATCAAATGATGGAAGCAGCGATTGATCTTGCTTCGCATGGTTCCGTTGAAATCGAGCGCCCGCCCACTCCTGTCGAAGAGAAGCTGAGAGGCATCTGGAGCCAAGTCTTGGGTATCCCAATTGAGCGAATTGGCTTGACTCGTTCCTTCATGAGTCTGCGGGGAGACTCCATGGCTGCTATGCAGGTGGTTGCACTCAGTCGACGAGAAGGCATAGTCACGACATTCGCCGATGTCTTGCATTGTTCGTCCATTGAAACTCTAGCAACGCGAGCGAGTGGAAATCAAATCAATCAGCACGTCTTCCGCGACGAAGCGATTGAAAAGCCGTTCCAACTGTCCCCCATTCAACAACTGTTCTTTGGTTTGGTTCCCCAAGGCGAAAATCATTTCAACCAGAGCGCCATCTTCCGTCTGTCGAAGGATATCGGTTTGGACCAGATGAGAAAAGCTTTGGATACAATCGTCCGTCATCACTCGATGCTCCGCGCTCGATTCCAACAGGAAAAGAATGGTCAATGGCTGCAAAGGATCACCGAAGACGTCGAAGGATCTTATCAGCTCAATGAATCAGTCGCAACCGATCTGCAGCTTCCTTCGCTCGTCGGCTCTGCTCAAACCGCATTGAACATCGAGACTGGTCCTCTAATCAGAGCTGAACTCGTTGAAGTCCAAGGCAAAGGAAAGCACCTGTTATTCGCGGCACACCACCTGATCATTGATTTGGTTTCATGGCGAGTGTTGATCTCTGACATTGATGAATTCCTCCAAATGGGCTCTTTGAGTGCAGAGAAACCGCTGTCGTTCAACGTATGGCAAGAACTGCAAACCGAGCATGCCTCTCGTCACCTAGCTCCCAGCGCCATTGGCAATTTCGATATTCCGGTCGAGAGCTTTGGCTACTGGGGCCTGGAAAATTCGGAAAACACGTACAAAGATTCGATCTCAACCGAGTTTACTTTGGATGAAGCGACAACGACCTTGCTGCTTGGCCCCGCGAATGCAGCGCTTCGGACACAGCCGCTGGACATTCTTCTTGCGTCGTTGACCCACTCTTTCCGTGAAGTATTTGCGGAGCGCCAGGCGCCCGCCATATTTACCGAGGGCCACGGTCGCGAACCATGGAGCGATGAGATTGATCTTTCTAGGACCATTGGTTGGTTTACCACCATCGTGCCTATTGCGATCCCTGTCGATAACGACTCATTGCTTGAAATCGTACGAAAAACCAAAGACCTTCGCCACTCCATCAAGTCAAATGGCTGGCAATATTTTGCATCCAGATTCTTGCATCCAGATGGAAAGCATGCATTCGATGGACATGGGTCAATGGAGATTCTCTTCAACTATGCCGGCGTCTATCATGACACCACATCTTCAGAAACCGTGTTCCATGAGCCGCGCTGGGTTGCCCCTTGTGTGTCCAACGGCATTGGCTCTGTGAATGAGAGCATGCGCCGTATGGCGTTGTTCGATATTACCGGTGTGGTTGAGCAAGGGGAATTGAAGATGACTCTGACCTACAACAAGAGAATGCAACACCAAGATCGTATTTCATCGTGGGTGGAAGCGTACAAAACTTCTCTGTCGGATGCCGCTCACGTCTTGGCGGAGACGGAGCTGGAAATCACGATTTCCGATTTGCCGTTGCTGGATCTTGATGCCTCAGGCCTCCAACATTTGGTTCGAGATCGCCTGCCACAGATTGGGATCAATCATCCTTCTGAAGTTGAAGATGTTTATCCTTGCTCGCCTATGCAGACAAATCTTCTCCTCGGGCAAGCTAAGTCCGCCGAGAATTACCAAGTCCGCCTCATGTGGGAAATCGCTTCAACTACAGGTCAGAAGGTCAGCATTGAACGCACAGTTAAGGCATGGCAGCAAGTGGTTGATCGCCATTCTATCTTGCGCACGATTTTCATCGACGCTGTTTCAGACAATGGGCTCTTTGCTCAGGTGGTCTCCACGGCTTCCGAAGCTCGCGTCTCTATCTTAGAGGCCAGTCAATCTGCCTCGGAGACTTTGGAATCACTCCCTGCCATGGAAGTCAATGATTCTGATCTCCTACACCGACTGTCTCTCTGTCCGTCTGAAGACGGTTCGCTCTTTTGCAAATTGGAGATCTCCCACGCAATCATCGATGGGTCTTCGCTCCCGATTCTTCAGCAAGAGCTCTTCCGCGCCTACCATGGTCAACTTTCACAGCAGCCAGGACCTAAATACAGCTCTTACGTCGAGTATGTCACCAAACGCGATTCTCAACCCAATCTCGATTACTGGTCGAAGTATCTTGAAGGTGTGGAGCCGTGCAATTTCCCTCCATTGAACGAAAACTTTAAGCTTTCTCGCACATTGAAAACGGTCCCGGTCAAAATTGAGAACGTGTCTCGAGTTATTTTGGCGTGTGAGACTCAAGGATACACTGTAGCTAGTCTGGTGCAGACAGCCTGGGCTTTGGTCCTCCGGAGCTATGCTGGCACAGACAATGTTTGCTTCGGCTATCTTACATCTGGTCGTGACGCGCCCATTCCTGGAATCGAAGAGGCAATCGGTATCTTCATCAACATGCTCGTGCACCGCCTCGACTTCACGTCCACCATGACTGTGTCAGAGGCTGTCGGCCAAATGCAAAATTCTTTCGGCCAGGGCCTGAAAAACCAGGGCCCATCTTTGGCGGATATTCAGAAGGCTTTGAATATGTCAAACCAGAGTCTGTTCAACTCCATCGTTTCTTGTCAGACCTATCCCACTTCAGCTGATCCTCTGAGGGGCGAGATTTCCTTTAAGGATTTCGCTGGGCACGAGTCAACGGAATATGACGTGTCAGTGAACGTGCGACAGTTCGGCCGTGAAGATGTCCAGATTTCGCTGAGTTACTGGGAGTCTCATATCAGCAACGAGATGGCTGTTCATGTGACCAGTGCTTTCACGCGCGCATTGGAGGTCATCGTCGAGAATTCCGATACTCCAATTGCTGAGCTTGACCTAGTCAGCTCTTTCCATCGCCAAAGTATGCAGGAATGGAACGTTGAAAACGCCGAGCCTGTCGAAGGATGTCTACATGAGATCATCACAGGGCATGTCCTGACTCGTCCTCACGCTTCAGCAATAGAGTTCTGGGATGGGCAATTCACGTACCAACAACTGGATGATCTTTCGACTCGCCTTGCCCAGCATCTGATTGGGCTTGGCGTGATCCCCGAGTCACGAGTCCCCCTGTGCTTCGAAAAGTCACCATGGATTATCATCACTATGCTCGCCGTTCTCAAATCAGGTGCTGGGTTTGTTCCGCTTGATCCAACTCACCCAGAAGAAAGGAGGAAGATGATCATCGACGACCTCCAGACAAACTTCCTGATTGCATCTTCTGCTCAAATGGACCTATGTAAAGGCCTAGTAGACACAATCGTTGAGGTATCCCCCGAGCATGTCGCCACCATGGGCTCATCTATCAAACTTCCAACGGTGCAACCCAGGTCTCTTGCATATATCATCTTCACATCTGGAACCACCGGCAGACCGAAGGGTGTCATGATTGAGCATGAAGCGTTCTGTACCAGCATCATGAAGCACGGCAAAGGACTGGGGCTCGATTCCAATTCCCGAGTTCTTCAGTTTGTACCTTACATTTATGATGCAAGCTTGACCGAAATGATCGGCACTCTCGCTCATGGTGGTTGTGTTTGCATGCCTACAGAAGAAGACCGCTTGTCAGATATTGAGGGTGTCATCAACAGTATGCGGATCAACTGGACTCTTCTCACCCCATCTGTCGCTCGGCATATTGACCCAGCCAAGGTTCCAACATTGAAGCACATCTTGGTTGGTGGTGAGCGTGTTGGCGAGGACATTGTCTCCATTTGGGGTCATTCCTCTACCACTATCGTGGTGGCGTATGGGCCGACGGAGACTACCATCATCAGTCACGGAAGTTCCGCAAAGACACTGGACTTCAGAGCTGATACCATTGGTCGCAGCTATGGCTGCAGCTCTTGGATTGCCGACGCGAAGGATCCACAGCGTCTGCTTCCTGTTGGGTGTGTCGGAGAATTGCTGATCGGAGGTCCGATTTTGGCTCGAATGTATCTCAACGACCCCGAGAAGACTGGGGCATCTTTCATTGAGCGGCCGACTTGGGCCCAAAATTTCGCGGGTGGACCGGAGCGCGTATATCGGTCTGGCGATCTCATGCAGTTCAACTCCGACGGAACGATGCATTATGTGGGCCGGAAAGACCAACAGGTCAAGTTGCGTGGTCAAAGATTTGAATTGGCTGAAGTTGAGCACAATCTTCAACAGCTCGCCCCCAGAGAGTGGAAAGTCGCCGCTCAAGTCATCCAGCCCCAGCACCGAGGCGGTGATGCTATGCTTGCTGGGTTTGTCGCTGTCAACCACAAAACTTACCAACCCGACCTAGTTGTCGACCTCTCTGCTGTGGACAGTGTGTTTGAATCTACTGCTAGCTATGCAAAGGAGCTGGCTCAATGGATGCCATCTTACATGATCCCCACAATCTACATCCCCCTGGAGCACATGCCATTAACAGCTGCTGGAAAGACCGACCGACGAAAGCTGCGGGAATTTGGGAACCATCTGACTGCGGAGGACCTGCTTTCTTGTTCAGTCCGTAAGCAGGACGCCCAAGAGGTAACCGACCCGAATCAAAGGCAGCTCCAAGCCCTATGGGCTTCATCCTTGCGGCTAGAGGCTAGCCATATCAACCCCAACAGCCATTTCTTTGAATTGGGTGGCGATTCTATCGCTGCCATTCGCATGGTCTCCGCTGCCCGAGAGCATGGAATCAAACTCACAGTTCCTTCGGTCTTCGAAAATCCCATTCTTTCTGAAATGGCACAGCTCATTGGCCACACTACGGAGATCGCTCAGATTCAGCCTCTCGCACTGCTGCCAACAGTCGAACAACCAACCATTTTGGAGCAAGCGCGATCTGCATGCAAGGCAACAGATATTCAGGATATTTACCCATCGTCGCCCCTCCAGGAAGGATTGATGGCGCTATCAGTCAAAAGGCAAGGCGCATACATCGTCCAAATTCCTTTCCGTCTACCATCCGACATCAATATCGATCAATTCCAGCAAGCTTGGACACGTGTCGTCCAAGAAGTGCCAATTCTTCGAACAAGACTTTTTGAAAGCCCGAAGTCTGGCTTGTTGCAAGCAGTCCTCCCGGACCAAACAATCGACTGGATCATGTCTACTGATTACGAGGCGTATATGGCGACTGACCGCATGCTTCCAATGGGCACGGGTGAGCGGCTTACCCGATATGCATTTGTGGCCTCAGCAGATGACTCCAAGTACTTCGTTTGGACCTTGCACCATGCGATTTATGACGGATGGATGCTCCCTCTGATTCTGGAAATGGTCGAGTCTCAATACTCCGGTCGAGGCACACCGTCCTTTACCCCATTCAACTCTTTCATTCAGTGGCTCCAAAATGCCGACCACGACGAAGCCAACAGCTACTGGACAACCGAACTATCCGGAACAAGCGGTGATCAATTCCCACGTTTGCCTTCTGAAAGTTACCACCCTTCGACAGATTCAAGGCAAGATCGCGAATGCGAAGTTGCATGGGGACGAACAAAATTGGATGATCTCACCCAATCAACCTTCATCCGAGCCGCATGGGGCTTGGTCGTTGGCCAATATTCGAACTCCGATGACTTCGTGTATGGTCTCACAGTGAACGGAAGAAATACCCCGCTCACAGGCATCGAGAGGGTTCTCGGTCCAACGCTGAACACAGTCCCCGTTCGTGTGCGACTCGCTGCTGGGAGCTCCATCGATCAGTATCTGCATGCTTGCCAGACTCAAGCGACGGCGATGATGAATTATGAGCAGATGGGCTTACAAGAGATTCGACACATCAGTCCAGAGATTAGCAGGGCATCGGTCTTCCAAAACATCTTGGTCATTCAACCACAATGGGATGGTAGCCAGGATTCCCTGCTTTTCTGCAACCCTGTACGAACCAAGTTGACTGATGGGTTCTTCGAAAACCCTTTGATTCTTGAATGTGCCATCACACCCAGTGGAATCAGAATCACTGCTCATTTCGATTCCAGGGTGATTGAAGATTCTCAAATGGAACGTATTCTGCGACATTTCGAGTACACTCTTGGTCAACTCATCTTGTGCGATAGAACCAGAACGCTTGAATCAGTCCTCTCGATCAACCCGCATGATACCAGAGAGCTTGTATCTTGGAACGGAGATTGCCCAGAGGTGGTCAATGCCTGTATCCATGACATTATCGCGGAGCAAGCCTTCGCTCATCCTGATAAACAAGCCGTCTGTGCATGGGACGTTCAATTCACATATGCTGAACTTCATCGTGTATCTAGCTTTGTGGCTCAAAGGTTGCGGGTTGCATCTGTGGGGCCTGATGTTTATGTTCCGCTGTGCTTTGACAAATCCGGGTGGACTATCGTAGCAATGCTTGCTGTCTTGAAGGCAGGAGGCGTTTGCATTGCGCTGGATCCGAACCACCCAATCTCCCGCTTGCAGGGATTGGTGCGTGACTGTGAAGCAACTGTCGCGGTCGCTGCACCACAGCATGCTGCATTGATATCGGGCATTGTTGAGAAGGTTTTCTTGGTTGATTCGACGGTTCTGGACGACATGGCAACCTCATCTCCAATCGTTCCGCTTGATTTGAATCGCCGCGTCCAGCCGCACAACGCCGCTTTTGTCCTATTTACATCTGGAAGTACAGGCACGCCGAAGGGTATAATCATTGAGCACCGAGCCATGTGCTCAAGTGTCCGCTCCCACGCCCCAGCTCTCGGAATTAGCCTCGAATCACGGGTTTTCCAATTCTCTGCTTACACCTATGATGTGAGCAACGGTGAAATCTTCACCACCCTGATGGTCGGTGGTACCATCTGCGTTCCTTCGGCAGAGGACAGATTCAACAATCTTGCCAAAGCAATCAACGATTTGGAGGTTAATTGGGCCTTCTTGACACCTACCGTGGCAGAGTTGCTACAGCCTCGCGAGGTTCCGAGCCTCAAGACTCTAGCTTTGGGTGGAGAGCACGCGACTTTCACCAACATCTCCACCTGGCATGACAAGCTTCGTTTGATCAACACCTATGGCCCCGCGGAGTGCTCAATCTGGTGCTCTTGTAGGCCTGGTTTGGAGCATGACGCAGACCCGGCAAACATCGGGCGACGTGTCGGCGCCTCCCTTTGGATCGCAAATGTGACCGATCATAACAAGCTTGTGCCGCTCGGGTCAGTGGGCGAGCTTTTGGTGGAGGGGCCAACTTTGGCGCGAGGGTACTTGAATGATCCCATCAAGACAGAGGCTAGCTTCATTACCAACCCGACATGGTCAACCTCACTGAGCAACCCGTCCGCTGCACGTCGATTCTACAAGTCTGGTGATCTGGTACGCCAGAACCCCGATGGCACTATCAGCTTCGCAGCCCGAAAAGACACCCAAGTCAAGCTCCGTGGTCAACGCTTAGAGCTGGGTGAAGTTGAACATCATGTCCAACGACTACTTCCATCTCACTGGCAGTCGGCTGCTCAGCTCATTCGTCCCAAATACCGGGAAGGCGAAGGCGTGCTCGTTTGCTTTGTATGCCCAGGCTCCAGCAGCACACACGGAAGTGTTGAACTCGATCTGTCAGGAATGGAATCAATTTCAAAGGTTTTACCTGAGCTGGAGGAAGGCCTCATGGCACAACTCGCGCCTTACATGCTGCCTTCTGCATACCTTCCAGTGCGCGCATTCCCGATCACTTCCAATGGAAAGACCGACCGCAAAACACTTTTGCAACTCGGCGAGCGACTGACTGCAGAGGAGCTGACAAGTTGCTTCAACGACGATGTGCCGAAGCGGAGTCCATCTACTCAGATGGAAGCTACTCTGCAACGTCTTTGGGCGGACGTTCTTCACCTCGATATCAAGATGATTGGACTTGACGATAATTTCATGCGCTTGGGTGGAGATTCCGTGCGAGCAATGCAGCTCGTAGCAAAGGCCCGCGAAATCTCTCTCCACCTGACAGTTGCAGACATTTTCAAAAGTCTTGTCCTTTGCAAGATGGCACTGATAATTCAGCCGATTGCAGAAAATGGTGACGAGATCCTATCTTCCACTGAACCCTTTGCACTGCTTCCGACTTCGGTCCCAGTAGCGGATCTGAAAACAACGGCTGCCTTAGCCTGCGAGCTTTCCGTCGACGAGGTTGAGGATATTTATCCATGTACCTCGCTACAAGAAGGCATGATGGCGGCTTCCCTGATGCAGAGCGGCTCTTATACGATGCAAAGCGTCCATCGTTTGTCTGCCACTCTTGACATCACAAGATTCCAAGATGCATGGGAAAAGGCCCGTCAAGATATCGCCATACTGCGGACGCGTCTCATCCAAGGAGATACCGACGGTTTCCTTCAAGTAGTTACTGCGAGCCCTCTGGCCTGGTCTACATCGCAACACCTCAAGTCTTATATCGATGACGACCGGAAAGTTCCTCTTGGTCTGGGGGATGAATTGGCTCGATACGCCATCATCGCTGAGGAGGATGCGACATATCTCGTTTTCACTGCCCATCACGCCATCTATGATGGTTGGACGATCAAACTGATTTTCGACCAAGTCGAGAGTTACTATAGTGGAGCAGTTCCATCGCTCCTGAGGGGTTACAATGAGTTCGTCTGGAACCTCAGCCTGAGTGCGGAAGAGGATGCCCTCAACTTCTGGCGCTCTCAATTCAAATCAGACACTGCTCACTTTGTGTCTTTCCCCCCTCTGCCCCACGCCCAATACAAGCCAGTTGCCGACACACATTATTCGCACTACGCACCTGTGAAATTCAATGCCGAGTCCACTGTCACTAGCTCTAATATCATCCGTGCAGCTTGGGCATTGACCCTGGCGCAATATTCGCGCTCCGATGATGTGGTTTTCGGCACAACGCTTAGTGGTCGAAACACTTCAATGGATGGCATCTTGATGGTCGCTGGCCCCACACTTAACACCGTGCCCATTCCTGTCCAAACCGCGATTCATTCATCTGTGGCCGACTACCTTGCCGCCATGCAAACACAAGCTGTGACAATGATTCCCTTCGAGCAGACTGGTCTTCTCCAGATCGAGCAGTATCTAGATCCTGCAGCTCGTTCGGCTTGTGAGGTGCGCAACATCCTCGTTGTGCAAACTGAATTGGGCCTTTCCACAAATACCTGGTTTGGCAGTGAAGTTTCCCAAGACAGTCAAGGTTCCGGTTTCTTCATACACCCACTGACGGTAGAGGCCACTATAATCGAAACTGGGGTCCAAATCAACGCGTACTTTGACAGCCATGTGCTCTCGAAAGAAGAGATGGAGCACATTTCTTACACGTTTGCTCATTTCTTGAAGCAACTAGCGGAACAAAACGATCAACGCGGTGAGGATCCAAAGCCTTCCTCCATGCAAGCCCTTGATGCAGTCAGTCCAGAGGACCGAGCTCTGATAGCGTGCTGGAATGCTAAATGTCCTCCTTCCTCCAACGACACGGTTGTTTCTCTGCTTCAAGCCTCGGTCATGGCCGATCCTCGTGCCCCAGCTGTCTCTGCATGGGATGTCAACTTTTCTTACGAAGAGCTGGACCGCCTCTCAACATCCCTTGCATGTCATCTGATCTCTCTTGGTGTGAAGTCAAACGAAGCAGTTCCTCTCTGCTTTGAGAAATCAGGATGGTACGTTGTATCAGCATTGGCAGTTCAGAAAGCCGGGGCGGCATTCGTGTCTCTTGATCCCATGCAGACCCCAGAGCGACGCCGTGCAATCGTTTCGGAGCTTGGTGCCAACATCATACTCACAACGCCAAAACTTGGCAGCTCCATTGATGGACTTGTTGAACATATTGTCTCGGTCTCGGCATCAGACGTCGCCAGTATGCCAACTCCCACTTCGCCGACCATCCCGAACATCGCCTCTGATGACCTCGCCTACCTGATCTTCACATCCGGAAGTACTGGAAAGCCCAAAGGAGTAATGATTCCACATCGTGCGATCGCGTCAAGCATTCTTGCGCACGGTAAAGCGCTTGGGGTGAACAGTCAAACCAGGGTACTCCAGCACAGCTCATATCTCTTTGATGCTAGTGTGCTAGAGATCCTCACAACCTTGTGCCATGGAGGTTGTGTCTGCGTTCCTTCGGATGAGCAAAAGTTGAACAATTTGGAGGAAACCATGAATGCAATGGGTGTGAACTGGGCGCTCTTTACGTCGACGTTTGCCCAGATCATTGACCCAAGCCAGCTGACATCTCTGGGGACTGTTGTGTTCGGTGGTGAGCCTGTTGGTCAGCATGTCGTTGATGCATGGAGCAAGTATACCAACGTTGTTCTCGCGTATGGTCCATCTGAGACCTCCATCGTCAGTCATGTGTCTGCTTCGGTTGGCGGCTCTTCCCAAGTAAAGTCGGACCACATTGGACGCAGCGCTGGATGTCTTTCATGGGTGGTTGATGTCGACGACAGTGACAAGCTTGTGCCTCTTGGTTGCATCGGCGAGCTTCTTATTCAAGGGCCTATCGTCGGACAGGGCTACTACAAGAGGGATGAAAAAACCCGCGAGTCATTTATCAGCGCACCCGCTTGGGCAGCGAATCGTCCGAACTCCGACTCCAACGGTTCCTTCTATCTGACGGGTGATTTGGTTCGGTATAATTTGGATGGTACGCTCAGCATCGTGAGCCGCAAAGACGGCCAAGTGAAACTGAGAGGGCAGCGTCTTGAGCTCGGAGAGGTGGAGTATCAAGTTCGACGTCTGCTCCCTGCGACCTGGCACTTAGCAGCAGAGATCATCAACCCGACCGTTGAACTTGCGACGATTGACAATTCTACCCTTGCCGTCTTTGTCTCTGCAGCGCAAGAGGTGGACACAATTACCTCCCTGTGTCAAAGTCTGCAGGGACAGCTGGAAGAACACCTTCCATCATACATGATACCTTCCGTGTACATTCCGGTGCCAGAACTGCCTTTAACGAGGAACGGAAAAATTGACCGTCGTGCGCTGCAAGCCATTGGAGCGCAGTTCAATGCAGCGCAGCTCGTCCAGTATCGCCCGTCCGCCATCGAGAGGACCAAGCGTTCTCCGTCTAGCTCTGTGGAGATCCGATTGCTCGAATTGTGGAGTGAAGTCTTGCACATTGAGCCGTCCAACATAGGAATTGATGACAATTTCTTCAGACTTGGGGGCAACTCGGTTAAGGCCATTCGTCTGGTTGCGATGGGTCGCAAAGAAGCGATATCCTTCACCGTGGCGGATGTGTTCAATTCTTCTAACCTTGCTGAATTGGCCCTCAAGACTCGTTCTGAGAATTCCCAGCCTATCTGCTCTGTCCCTTCGTTTAGTCTCCTAGGATTGGATGGTTCTCATGATTTCGTTGTACGGCTTTGCGCAGAGTTGTGTGGTGTGGGTGAGACCGCCATCGAAGATATATATCCATGCACGCCACTCCAGCAAGGCCTGATGGCCTTATCAGGCAAAAAGAGTGGGGCCTACATTGCTGAGCATTCATTCCAATTGTCGGAAAGCGCAGATCTTGCCCGGTTCCAGCAGGCCTGGGAAATCACAGTCAGGAATACGCCTATCCTACGCACAAGAGTTGTCCATGCAGCAGCGCACGGACTTGTCCAGGTTGTAGTTGACGAGTCTGTTATCTGGAGGAACTCAATTGATCATGAGAGTTTCACTTTGGGAAAACCTCTCACGCAGTATGCGATTGTCGATGCAGATGAGGTTATTACCACTCCTGGAAAGGCAGCCGGAAAGAAATTTGTGTGGAGTGCCCACCACAGTGTTTACGATGCGTGGACAATGCGATTGGTCCTGGAATGCGTCGAGGCCGCCTATTGTGGAGCCGAGCCGATTCCCTTGACCCCTTACAATCAGTTCATCGAGAAGACCGCCGCGGAATCCACCCCAACTCAGGACTTCTGGCGACTGCAGCTGTCTGGTGCCGAAGTCGTAACATTCCCACCAAAACCCACCCAGGCCTCCATTGCCGATGCAGCCCGCAGCCACTCGGCCTCGATTTCATGGGGTGACTGTGATGTCACAGCTTCGACCTTCATCCGCGCTGCTTGGGCATTGACTGTGGCCGAGTACTCAAGTTCCCAAGATGTGGTGTTCGGTGTCACTATCAGCGGTCGCAATGCTTCGATGCCAGGCATTGAACGTATTGCTGGCCCGACCATCAACACGATTCCCTTGCGGGTCAAGTTCTCTCGATCATCTCAATCAGTCAAAGATTATCTTGGGATCATTCAAAAACAGTCTGTGGAGATGATCGAGCACGAACAAATAGGTCTCCGAGAAATCGCGAAACTGGGATCGGCCTTTGAGGATGTGGTCAACTTCCAGAACATCTTGGTGATCCAGGACTCCTCCAATTTGACCGCATTGAACGAGTCTGCCTTGTTTGACAACCCAATGACAGAGCAAGAGGCCGGCTTCTTCACCCATCCTTTGGTTATTGGTTGCACCATCCAGGACCAGTGTGTTGAGATAGTAGCCAATTACGATTCCAAAGTGTTCTCCGGGCGCCAAGTGGATCGCATTCTTATGCAACTCGACCTGACACTGAATGAGCTTGTTCAGGGCTCCAAGAATGAGTCCAAACTCAAGGACCTGAAGAGAGTCAATGCCATTGATGAGCAAGATATCATGACATGGAACAGTGGATTTGTCGCTCCTGTCACCGAATGTATCAGCGAACGTTTCACTCGCCAGGCTCAGAACTACCCTGCCGATCTAGCCATCGAGGCCTGGGACGAGATATTCACCTATCGGCAATTGGACACTCTGTCGACGCAGCTTGCAAACCGCCTTTCCCAGCTCGGTCCCCTAGAGCCAGGCACATGCATACCTATTTGTTTTGAGAAATCAGCTTGGGCACTTGTTGCCATGTTAGCTGTCATCAAATCAGGTGCAGCTTTTGTCCCACTCGATCCCACTCACCCCACAGAGAGACTTCACCAAATTCTTCAGGCTGTTAAATCACAGGTCATACTGGCCTCAAAGCCCTTAAAGTCTTTCTGTCAGCAATTTTCAGAGGTTATCGAGGTTTCTCAGTCGACAGTCGATGAGTATTCATTGGCCGCGAAGCCACAACAAGCCCAATCTCCTGCAATTGATGATCTCGCGTACGTGATATTCACGTCCGGATCTACTGGTGTTCCAAAGGGAGTCATGATCCACCACCAGGCATTCTGTACTAGTATCGTGGAGCACGGAAAGGTTCTAGACTTTGGTCCCTCGAGTCGAGTCCTTCAATTCGCATCGTACACGTTTGATGTCAGTCTTGCGGAAATCTTCACGACTCTTCTCTATGGTGGATGTGTCTGCATCCCGTCCGAAGCAGACCGCATGAATAACCTGGCAACCTTCATCAGCAAAACCAGGGTGTCCTGGGCCTGTCTCCCGCCCACGATGGCCACCTTGGTCCTCCCAGATGAGGTCCCCACACTTCAAACACTAGCGATCTCGGGAGAATCGCCAACAAAAGAGATCATTGATAAATGGGGCTCGTCAGTACACCTTCACAACCTTTATGGCCCTACGGAAACGACAATTTGGTGTGTGATAGCAAAGGACATCAAATCCTCAGATGCGCCAACCACCATCGGAAGAGCAGTTGGATCCAGAGCCTGGATCGTGGATCCTTTCGACTACCAGAAATTGGTCCCGATCGGATGTTCGGGTGAAATGTTGGTTGAAGGGCCTATCTTAGCGCACGGCTACATCAACAATAGCGCACAGACCGACTCCGTGTTTGTTACCAGCCCAGATTGGGCTACTGGGAGACGGTTTTACAGAACGGGCGACCTGGTCCGGTACAACCCGGATGGTAGCATTCACTACATTGGCCGAAAGGACACACAATCAAAACTCCACGGAAGGCGACTCGAGCTGGGCGAGATCGAATACCATTTGCGGAAGATTTTGTCCAACGAGTGGAAGATCTTCGTGGACATCATAATTCGAAACAACCGCCCTGTTCTTGCGGCCTTCCTTTGCATCTGGCCTCAGCTCACTTCACATGATGTGATCAAGTTCGACACCAACGCTATAGGAGTGGTATCTTTGCTACTCCCGCAGCTGCAGAAAGAACTCGCCAAGTCCCTTCCTCATTACATGGTCCCTACTATGTACATCCCCATCAATGCGGTCCCTCTGACGAGCTCAGGCAAACTGAGCCGGAATGCACTCAAGGGACTCATTGCCCAGCTGTCTCAAGATCAAATCAAACAATGTTCTCTGAAAAGAGAAAACGACACGAACCAGCGAATGTCTGTGACCGAAAAACAACTCCAGGCCCTGTGGGCTGATTGCCTCAGTCTAGAAATAGCCTCAATTGGGCTCAACGACAATTTCTTTGACTGCGGCGGTGACTCCATTGGAGCAATCAGACTTGTCGCTGCTGCCAGAGATGAAGGAATGAGTCTAACAGTGGCCGAAATCTTCGAGCACCCAACACTCAGCGATATGGCGACTCGTTTGTCCAAAATGTCAGATTCCGAAATGTTGGATAGCAAAGATACCCACCTGGCCTTCTCGTTGATTGACAACGATATGGTGCCGGCCATCAGGTCCGAAGCTGCATCGGCCTGTGGGGTGGCAGAACATTTGATTGAGGACATTTATCCCTGCACTGCACTACAAGAAGGCTTGATTTCATTGACTGCCAAGCAAAGTCAGGCCTATGTTGCCCAGAACTCATATCTGCTGCCGGAGCATGTCGACATAAGCAGATTCCAGCAGGCATGGGAAGACACTGTGCAATCTACCCCTGTTCTGCGAACCAGGATAGTCCAAAGCGAAGACAATGGCCTTCTCCAGGTTGTTTTACGTGAGGACATCGCGTGGCCTGTCGTACAAGACCTGGAGACATACTCTTTGGACGACCACAATGACATGAAGCTTGGACGGCCTCTCCAGCGGTTTGCCATGGTTGATCGAAAATTCATTTGGACTGCCCACCACGCTATCTACGATGCCTGGTCAATGCGTCTGATCTTGCAGACTATTGAGCAGAACTACCAGCATCTTTCACCCGAGCCATCTCCACCATATAGCCTTTTCATAAATGGACTCATGAATGTGGACCAGAAAGCGAAGATGAGCTTCTGGAAGAGATATCTTAGCGATGCTAGCGCGATCCCATTCCCAGCTTTGCCGTCAAACCACCATCAAGTCAGCGCAGACAGCAAGTTGGAGCACATCCCCTCAAATTGGAACTGGCAATTCAACTCGGATGTTACTCAATCCTCGCTCATCCGTGCTGCCTGGGCCTTAGTGGTCATGGATTACACCCAGTCGACAGATGTCACATTTGGCATGACTCTCAATGGTCGAAACAGCATGGTCGGTGGAATTGAAAGAATCGTCGGGCCAACTATCAACACTGTTCCTGTGCATGTCAAAGCGGACCGCACGCTGACAGCTAGGGAATACATTCAAACAGTTCAAAGAGAGGCGGTGGACATGATTCCATACGAACAGACAGGCTTACGGGAGATCCATCAACTGGGGCCAAAATACCGAGCAGTCTCTAATTTCCAGAACCTGCTAGTGGTGCAGTCCAAATCTGAAGACAGAGATGGGGAGGGCAGCTCCATTTTCAAAGAAGTCAGCTCGACGTCAAACCAGTCTTCTGGCTTCTTTGCTCACCCATTGACTGTCGAATGTACCACTGGGCTGGATAGCTTGGAAATGACAGCTTACTTTGACTCGCAGCTCATTCCCGCCGATCAGATGAAGCGGATCCTTCTGCAGTTTGAACACATACTTCAACAGCTGATACTTCATGGCGATAAGCCATTGTCGGTTATCGAGACAATCAGTCCAACAGATCTACGAGATCTGAAGATATGGAATACGCCATTGAGCAAGTCGCAAGACTCGTGCGTTCACCACATCATCAACCGACAGGTCAAAATCCGCCCAGAGGCGGAAGCGGTCTGCGCTTGGGACTCAACGCTTACCTACAGGGAGCTGGACAATCTTTCCAGCCAATTGGCCCATCGTTTGGTTGCATTCGGCGTTGGACCCGAAATTCTGGTTCCATTCTGCTTTGAAAAGTCCGGATGGACGATAGTGGCCATGCTCGCCATTCTCAAGGCCGGAGGAGCATGCGTTGCACTTGACCCTCGTCACCCCGTGGAACGCATAAAGAGCATCATTCTTGATTGCAAGCCACCGGTGGTTCTCGCTGCGCCCAGTTGCTCAGAAATCGTGTCTCCCCTGGTTGAATCAGTGTTGATCGTGGAGTCTACTCTATTTAAAGAGACAACGATGGAGTCACCCAAATCAGGAGCTCGCCCAGAGAACCCCATTTTCGTTCTATTTACCAGCGGGAGCACAGGAACCCCGAAGGGCATTGTTCTAGAGCATCGCGCTCTCTGTTCAAGCGCGCGCGAGCATGCGCCAGTACTCGGTATCAGCGAAGAGTCGCGAGTTCTGCAATTTTCGTCATACGTCTATGATGTGAGCGTCGGTGAGATCTTCACCACACTCATGGTTGGTGGCTGTGTGTGTGTGCCTTCAGTGAACGATCGTTACGACAATCTCGCCGGAGCAATCAATCGACTCAATGTCAATTGGGCATTCCTGACTCCTACAGTGGCCGATCTTCTGAACCCCGCAGACGTGGTACCCCAGCTCAAGACACTCGCTGTCGGTGGTGAAGCTGCCACTGCTAGCAACATCGCTCAGTGGCATGATAAAGTTTGCTTCATTATTACATATGGGCCCGCGGAATGCGCCATCTGGAGTAATATGGTTGTTGGCGTCGGCAAAGATGCGGATCCGACAAACATTGGCCGACGACTTGGAGGGTGCCGTCAATGGGTTGTGGATGTCGCAGATCACCATCGGCTCATGCCCATCGGGTGCCCTGGCGAACTTCTAATCGAAGGACCCATTCAGGCTCGGGGGTATCTCGATGATGCTAGAAAAACTTCTGCTTCCTTCGTGACTGACTTGAGTTGGGCCGGTTCTGGCCGAAGATTCTACAAAACCGGCGACGTGGTCCGATACAATACCGATAGCACGATCGGCTTCGTGGCGAGGAAGGATAACCAGGTCAAGTTCCGAGGCCAGCGCCTGGAGCTCGGCGAGGTCGAACATCACCTCAAGAAGATATCGCCAGCTGAGTGGCAAGTTGCCGTACAAATCATTCACCCTTCGCACCGCGATGGCGACCCTCTCCTTGCTGGATTCATCTCGTGCGAGGATGATCCTACTTCGGAGGATGGGCTCCAATTCTGGTCTTCCAGGCTCGCGGATGTGCATGAGCATCTCCCGAAAATTGAAGCGGGTCTGACATCTGCATTGGCATCATGGATGATCCCTTCAATTTACCTTCCCATCAACTACATGCCAATCAATACTTCCGGAAAGACAGACCGGAAAGCCCTTCGGCAATTCGGAAACCAACTGACTCCTGAACAATTTGCATCTTGCTTTTTGAATCAAACCCGAACCAAAACTGCTCCATCTACTGAGATGGAGAAGATAATGCAAGGCCTGTGGAGCCAGATTTTGCATCTGGATGCCGCTTTAATCGGAACTGAGGACAGTTTCTTCCGCCTTGGCGGTGATTCGATACAAGCGATGCAGCTTGTATCTCGTGCGTCGAAGGACGACATCGTTCTCACTGTGGCCAACATATTCCAATCACCCACTTTGTCAGCTTTGTCGGAAACTTGCCTCCAGGGTAGTGGCTCAGCCATATCGGACCTTGAGCCATTCTCTCTTATAAAGAACCCAGAGAGTGACGTGGAAGCAGTGAAAGCTGATGCGGCTGCTGTTTGTGGGGTAACCATTGCGAACATTATGGACATCTACCCCTGTACGCCTCTCCAGCAAGGATTGATGGCACTCTCTTTGCAGCAACCTGGCTCTTACGTCATGCAAAATGTATTCACTCTCCCCTCTGGTCTTGACATGGATCAATTCAAGTATTCTTGGGAGTCGACTTTTGCAGCAAGCTCGCTGCTGCGAACACGAATGATCGAAACAGCTAATGGACTTGCTCAAGTGGTCCTGGATGAACGTATCGATTGGATTGTTTTCCGAGATCTGGATGTCTTTTTGGAAAGTGACCAGTCCATGACCATGGGACTCGGGCAGCGTCTGACGCGATTTGCATTGGTGTTGACCGAGGACGCCAATTACTTTGTTTGGACTGCTCACCACGCAATTTACGATGGCTGGACGGTTTCGCTTCTTTTCAGCGCGGCAGAACGATTTTACCACCAGCAGACACCAGAACCTTTTGTTCCGTTCAACCAATTCATCCAGAGCGTCAATTCCTTGGACAAAGAAGACTCTGCGCGCTTTTGGCGCTCCCAATTGGATGATTCTAACATCACTCACTACCCGCACCTGCCATCATCAACATATCAGTCACGTGCGAACAGACAGATTGAACACTCAAGTACGATCCCCTGGAAGCAGAGCAATCATGATGCGACAACTGCAGTCATGATTCGAGCAGCCTGGGCATTGACGCTCATGGATTACTCGGGGAATGACGACGTCGCGTTCGGCTTAACCTTGAGCGGCCGCACGATATCGATCCCCGGTATTGACCGCATGGCTGGTCCAACTATAAACACCGTGCCTCTGCGGGTCTGCCTTGAGAACTCTGAACTATCGGTCGGAGACTTCCTCACCCAAGTTCATGATCAGGCTGTGAGCATGATTGACTTTGAACAGACAGCACTTCATGAGATCAAGCGTCTAGGTGACACCATCAGTCAAGTTTGCGATTTCCAGAACATCCTCATCGTGCAAGGTGACATGGAGAGTCAATCAGCCATGTTTGGATCCCCATTGGGGGCTCAAGGGCAATCCGGATTTTATGTCAATCCTCTTACAATTGAGTGTTTCATCAAGAGTGACGGTGTCCGATTCGAGGCTCATGTTGATAACAATGTTATCTCAGAGAAACAAACCCAACATCTTTTGTCGCACTTCGAGCATCTTCTGACCCAGCTCGTCATTCGGTCGCCGGATACCACTCTTTCGGGAATTCGCTCTCTCAGCAACAAAGACTGCCAAGTTATCATGGATTGGAACAAATTCTGCACTGAACCAATCCACGAAGTTGTCCACGAAGTCGTCCACAAGCAGACTGCCTTGTTCCCAGAGCAACTTGCTGTGCATGGCTGGGACGCATCATTTACATATCAGCAACTGGATGAACTGTCTGATAATCTTGCAAGCCTTCTCGCTAGCCATGGCATCAAATCAGGGTCCGATCAGTTTGTTCCGCTCTGTTTTGAAAAGTCCGCCTGGACAGTCGTCTCCATGTTAGCCGTTCTCAAATGTGGAGCAGCATTCGTTCCAATCGACCCCATGCATCCAGTGCAGCGACGAGCCACTATCCTTGAACAAACAAATGCTCATATCATCCTTGCATCTTCTAAGAACATCTCGTTGTTTGAAGACGCAGGTGCAATCGTCATCGAGATCTCTGACTCCAAAGTCAAAGGTCTCCGACCGTCGAATGTTGACTTGAAGCTGAGAGGCAAAGTCTCCCCCAGCGACTCAGCGTACGGGATCTTTACTTCTGGCAGCACAGGCAACCCTAAAGCGGTCATTGTTGAGCATTCGGCTCTCGTGACAAGTGGTCTGCACCATGGGGAATTGGCGGGCATAGATTGTCGCTCTAGAGTCCTCCAGTTTGCCGCGTATACATTTGATGTGAGCCTGAGCGATATATTTTCTACCTTGATGCTAGGTGGCTGTGTGTGTGTTCCCTCGAAGGAGGAGTGTGTCAATGATCTTGCTGCTGCAATCACTTCCTACCAAGTCAACTGGGCATGCCTCACACCAACGGTTGTGCGAATCCTTCAGCCAGAAAACGTGCCCACCCTGAAAAAGCTGATTGTGGGAGGTGAAGCTCTTACACGGAGTATCATCCATGATTGGGCCGACAAGATTTACTTGGGCAACATCTATGGCCCTGCAGAGTGCACCATTTGGTGTGTTTTCTCGGGTGCATTGAATGTTGACTCCAGTCCCGAGCAGATTGGACGTGGAGTGGGAGCGGTGACCTGGATCGTCAATCCCAATGACTACAACCGACTAGTACCAATTGGCTGTGTTGGCGAATTGGTCATTGAGGGTCCCGTTCTCGCGCGTGGTTATCTCAATGACCAAGTCAAAACTGATGCTGCATTTGTCGAGAATCCAACTTGGGCTTCCGAATTTGCCCCCAGTCGACGAAGACGCTTTTACAAGACAGGAGATCTCGTCCGCTACGACATAACAACCGGAACTATCCACTTCATTGGCCGCAAGGATACACAAGCCAAACTCCGCGGGCAAAGACTGGAGCTCGGCGAAGTCGAATTCCACGTCCAGCGATTATTCCCCACAGATCAAGAGTGGCAAATCACGGTGGATATCATCAAACCCGATGAACGCCAGGGCTACTCTGCCTTAGCTGCGTTTGTTAGCTCCAATGGTCGCTGGGTCGGTTCGGACGATGCTCAGATCGCCCTTGAGCAGCTCGGTGCCCTACGAGGCATCTTCCAAAGCGTTCGATCAGGCTTGGAACAACATTTGCCAGCATATATGATTCCATCGCTGTTCATTCCCATGTCCTCTATTCCATCGACAGCATCTGGGAAGACGGATAGACGCAAGCTCCTTCAGTTGGGGCAGAAGCTAAGTGAAGAACAGCTTGCTACATGCTCTCTCGAGGAGAACACTTATCGCGAGCCAGCCACGGAGACAGAATACAAGCTGCAAAATCTGTGGGCGAAGGTGTTGCGTGTTGAACCTTCCGCTATCGGCGCTTCAGACACGTTCTTCCGTCTGGGCGGCGATTCAATTTTGGCGATGAGGTTAGTTGCTGCGGCAAGAGACATGAACATCCAGCTCTCAGTGACCGATGTACTACGAAAGCCACAGCTTTGCGACATGGCAGCTACTGCCGACGGTAACGCCTTTGACAACTTCCCCTCGAAACCCGATGACATGGAGGCTGTGCCTCTTCACATTACCTCTTCACTCGCCGAAACGCTCTCTTCGAAGACCCGCTTTGCGGTAGAAGATGTTCAAGATATCTTCGAAGCCACTGAGTTCCAAACATGGGCACTCACTTCGAATTTGCTCAAACACAGGGGCTACATGACTTACTTCACATTCACCTTTGACTCTATTCTGAATGCAGATCAATTGTCGGCTGCATGCGATGCTCTTGTTGCCAATCACCCAATCCTGCGGACTGTTTTCCTTGTTCACAACCGTCAGACTCTGAATGTTGTTCTGAAGTCTCTCAAATGTGAATTCCACACATTCGAGTCCGACGGTGACTTTGTTCAGCAGATTGACCAAATTGTGGAAGAGGACAAGCGTCGCAACATTTCTCTGGGTCAGCCACTCACTGGATTCATGTACCTTTCCAGTGATACCAACAGATCCTGTCTGGTGCTCCGTCTTTCTCATGCTCAGTATGATGGCGTCAGTCAACCGATTCTCTATCGAGACCTACAAGCCGCATATACCGGCGTCGACATGCCAAAGAGCTTGCCGTTCTCTCGCTTCGTCAGTGGCAAGATTGCCGCCGAAACAGAGGATGCCATCTCATTCTGGAAGACACATCTTCAAGGATCTCAAATGACCCGGTTTTTGTCGAACCCGCGGTTCGTCACCCGCAACGACACCATTCGAACCATCTCTCAAACTGTCACTGTGCCCCATCTTACCCGACACGGAATCACATTCTCTACTCTCATGAAAACTGCATGGTCTCTTGTCCTTTCTGAACTCTCAGGCGATAAAGATGTGGTATTTGGTCAGCTCGTCTCAGGCCGAAATCTGCCAATTCACCAAGCAGAGACCATCCTCGGCTGTTGTGTGAACATCGTTCCTGTGCGCGTCGCTCTGGGCAATACAACTGCGCTCGAGCTGCTGGAGCAGGTCCAGAACAACTACCTCGCTTCCGTGCCTTATGAGAACATGGAATTCACCAAGATTGTCGAGAAATGTACCAACTGGCCTCGCGAAACTCGCTTCAGCTCGATTGTTCAGCACCAAAACCTCGACGATGTCGTCGAATCGATTCCCTTTGGGAGCACAACTTGCAACATCGACGCTTCAAGCTCGCCTACCTATGCCTCTGACATATTTGTGTTCTCCGTTCCCCAAGGCTCAGACATGGAAATCAGTCTCTCGTGGAATGACGATGTGATCACACAGCCTTTTGTTCAGCAAGTCCATGCCAGAATGTGTGAAGTGCTTGTTGCTATTTCTCAAAACCCCCAGGGAAACTTGATTACAATGGCTTCATCGAAAGCGAAGATGCCTTCCATTCCTATCAGTGTACCTGATAGTAATCTTCCCGTTCTTGCGACATCTTCCACGGACCGAATTGTTGATGAAGCATGGGAGACTATTCTCGGTTGCTCTGACGACATTGGGACGGATGTGCCATTCTTTGAGACTTGGGTAGAGGGTATCTTGGGCGCTCAGCTCGTTCGTTTCTACCAAGATAAAGGCATCATGGTGGAAATGGATGAGGTCCTTGAAGCACCTACCAAGCGCGCGCAATATTCACTCATTTGGCAAACAGCCAACCAGTGATCTGATTTCATCTGTATACTTTCTGGGAAACCCCGTCTTTTGCTACTATTTTCTTTTGTTTTGACCATTATATTTGTCATTGTTCTCTTGTGCCCAGGTGTTCATGAACCTTCCAATGTTATGCCATTTGGGCTTTCCTGTCATCTGTATGTTGTTCTTTGCTATTGTTTTATATTTGCCAATCTGATTCTATAGCAATGCATTCTTTCTTACTTCACAGTGTTATCCAGTCATACTGGTTTCAGCATCCCCATCGTCTTGATAGAAATCCTTCACAACGTCAAGCTACCTGGGCTGTCAGCGATAGCTTGCATCAGATACGGAGAAGACCAGGTGACTATGGTTAGATTTCTACTAGGTAATCACCCCCAAGGAGCGCCCAAGCAAGCAAACTGAACAGACTGAGCAGAGCCTTCGAGACCTTCTCGACTGGAAAAACTGGCAACATGTCAAGATCGCGTTTACCCAGGTATCAAAGCACAGAATCCACGGAGCCTCGTCAAATGGGAACATCAAGAAAAATATCCTCAAGGTCCCTGCCACGATGGGAGAGTGTTGCTACACACCAAATGAATCTACTGAAATATCTTCTATGGGAAGAAAAGATTGATTCCGATATCCCAAAAGAAAGAGGGAGAGGGAGAGAGCGAGCTAGCTATCTAGGAACAAATATAGTCATTCTTCCATAACAAAAGCCAACACAGTGACGGACAACACTTGGCTTTCAAGTACAATACTCGGAATCGTCTGAAAGAGATTCGAAAACCGACAGGACATCACCGAGTACTGGGAAGCCAAGAGCATTTCCCATAAGGGTAAACAGAGCCCAGAGCAGTCTGCCTCCATAGTAATACAACTCCTCTTACTCTACGGTGTGATCCATGAAGGCTGAGTGCCCCAACTCTAAACTGTAGAAATGTAGATGTCTTCCACTCTTTTCTCCCGGTCTACTTGTTGATCTCTTCTTTCACTTTCACTTCCTCTCACTCTCTCTCACCCACAGAATTTCTCTTCTCTTGCGTGTGTGTTCTACACCATCGTTTCCACCCACATCCATCTTACTACCTTGTCCTCTTGGTATCAAGCTCAACACTCATTGCTATCATGTCTCGAAAGAGAAGCCGTAATTACTGGGATCTGTCTGTACTTCAAGTCTGGTTGCTAACCATGCCATCTCCAGATCGGTCTGCATCCGAAAAGACCACCCCAACTGGTGATTCTTCCCAATTGCCTAATGAGCCCGTGCCAGCCAAACACCCAGACTCCGGTACATCGAAGCATTCTCTTTCTGGTAAGGCACATAACGACGTTTTCCCCCTACGAATCCAAGATCCCAAGACTAACAACAGTCCACAGCAATGAAGAGTACAGATAAAGCACTTACAACAGTTGCAGTCGAGATCACCACGCCATCAAAGACGAGCTACAAAAATCCTTCCAAGAAACAAAAGAGGTCCAATGCTTCTACCGCTGAAGTAACTCTCGCCACCGCCCCGAAAGAGTCACAGGGAAACCCCAAGCTTGAAGTCAACCCAGCAGCCGAGGCCACCCCAAAGCCAGGAAAGGGAAGTCTGGACCACTTGCTTCTTCAAATGGAGCGTCTAGATGATCTGGAGTATGGACAGTCTTCGCTGGGAAGGGTCGATTGGGATCTGAAAGCACGCAAGGGAGAGCTCGCACAGAGAATCTTCGAGAAAGCCGAACGCGTGGGATGTATCTGAGACAATGACTCTCTTTTTAGCAGTCTAGCAAGTTCTGATGCCAAACCATTCTTGGTGAAGTTATTCCATCCGCGCAACGATCACTCTATACACCAACTATAATATTAGACCGGGAAACACATGAGATTTGTAGAAGAGCTGAATGAGTGTGAAATTTCCAATATGTCCAACCTGGGTTTTGTCATTGCATTTGTTATGGGATTATATATGTCATTACAGTTGCTATACTTCCACCTCCCAACTCCTACTCATCGTCGCTCTCCTCCCTCTCCAGCTTCATTTTCATCCATCGGTCACGTGCTCCCTCGGGATCCCAGTCCTTCTTGCGACAATTCGCCTTTGCCTCGGCCAGCCATCCATCCCAGTTCTTTGTTGCCGGTGCCGCATGCGTCTTCTTGATCCAACCGATTCTTCCCGTGGACTGAATAGCACTCCACAGCACCTGGGTGAAATTGGCGTTGGGGCGATCCTCCAGAGCCTCCACGACATATCGATCACCCATATTCCACATCTGCGATGGCTCCGTCAACAACGCCATAGCCCAGTATGCAAGATTGAGAATGATATACGCCAGACCGACCGCGATCTGGACCTTCCAGCCCGTGTTGCTGAAGAAGATAATAGCAGCCATGAGGAGCACCGTGCTCATCGCGAGCAGAACCTGGTGATACCGACCGGTAAAGACATATTCGCAGGCTTCGGTACCAGCGTAGAGCTCGCGTGCCACCTCTTCGGTGCATTTCACACAAACGAAGGCACCGGCCCGCGTGCGGATTACCACATCGCCATCCGCTACCTGACCCTTAACAGTGCGCACTGAGAGTTTGGGGCGCCATTGCGCAGACATGCAAGCCATGCTGGTGGATAGTGACATTGTTCCTAGACCGAGCAGACCCACTGCCTCGTGTTGAACGCCGGCCCACACGAACAGGGCAACTGTAATCAGGATCGACCCCAAAGTCACCAAGTTCAACAGACAGAACCTGTGAAGTGGAATGACAGCCTTCTTGGGGGCGTTGATATTCTCGATGTCTGTTTTGATATCCTCGTTCGCGTTTTCTCTATGCCGGATTTTGAATGACTGGAACTGGAATGGAGGCAAGGACTCGACATTGTGAATCACGTTGGCGAAAAAATTTAGTTCGCTGAATTTGTTGCCCGAATACACGCCGACAACTGTCACATCCTTGACAGCGGGTAGTCGCGCTGGTCGGTCGGTGTTCAGCATCATTTCGGGAGCCGGCAGCAGCCGAGGAAAGCTGCCAAACGGCGATGCCGTGATAGCCTGTGCATGCTTATCGATCGCGGATCCTCCAACAACCGCGAGTAAACCGACAATATCAAAGCTCCAGGAGACCGAGTCATCGTCGACATTCAGTGGAAACCAGACCATGTTGGCCTTATTGAGAATAAGATCAATTTTGACGGGATGCGAAGCCCGAGTGACAAAATGAACAGGAAGAAATACTGTCGTGGGAGGCTGGAAAGCTAGCGAAGCACATCTGCAGGATACTCCGTATTCGGGTGATTGACGCTCGAGATGGTGGAGACAACAGACCCCCGGGCGTCTGTCACGGCGTGAACGGCATGCTCAGTTCGCGCGTTCCATTTGTGAAGACCAATTACAAGCCTTTGATTCAGCCAAGAGGGAAGACTTGACATGAGATCGTGTTCGACAGTGCGGATTGAACAGGGTGCATTGCCCAAACGATCTCAGCGGCTAATTTGGACCCAGTCGCCGACCCACATCGATGGACGCTGAGTTCTTCTTTGTTGGCAAACGGCAGCACTCAATTTCATGACATTTGACTATGCCTTGTTGGGCTTAGACCGGGGGCCGACGTGAAGTGGGGTGAGGACAGGTCAGCCAGCCACGGAATATCGATTCCAACGGCCTGTCTCAACTCACGGGGGTATAAGTAACCGATGGCCAATGGTAACTCGCCGTGGAATTATCCTGCTGGTAACCACAGAGTTTAATCACAAAGAACCATGGCTGAGCTGATGCTTCCCGAGACAGCAAGATCTAACTACAGCACCCTCGACATGTCGATCACGGATTGCAGGACAATACACATGCATGAAAACCTTCAAATGACAGTGCGCTATCAAATACGGAGTACTCTGTACGGAGCGAACGATCTTATCTGTGCGGAGTACTCCGCGCATTGAACTAAGTTATCCCGACCGTTCGGGTGTCCCGATACTAGATCTTTTCATTCGACAAAGCTTGCCGACCAGCATCATTCCCTGATGTCAATCCTGCGAGATATTTCTTCGTTGTGTCGTCCAGACGAGACCCCGCAAGAAGAATGCCCATGATATGACCCGCCAGTTGGCCCTGGGTGATGAGACCACAGCGAATCACATCGCCCATCAGGTCATAGGTACTGTGTACTTTCAGTCCTCGCATGATACGCTCTGCGGTGCTGGTCAGCTCGCCGTCTCGGGAACTTAGCAATTTAGGTTTTGTGGATGTCTCTTACTGCTCAACCCCCAGCTGGCCGGCTTGGTGATCTCCACCTTGTAGCTGCGAATCCATGATTTAGGATACGAGGCGCGCAGTCCGATCGGATGGCCCAGACTCTTGATGGAGAGGGTGCTAGTGTTCCGAACTTCGGGCACCACGGGGTCTTCATTTGATTGTTCGGTGGGTTGACCCTTTTGTGGGCCAGTCTCCTGGTCACTCTTTGCCTCGGCTTGCTTTTGATCGGGGTCTGCATTGATGGCATCTCCGGCTGCCTCGATGTCTGTCAGGTCTGCGAGTCATAAGTAGCTGTATATTCGTCCTAGAGACCACAGGGCCTTACCTTGATCTGGCTCCTGGGGCTCTGTCATGTTGGCTGCATCGTGATCTCCCTGTGCATTGGCCTTGGAAGTACGAGTTATTCCAGTGAGTTCCTCGAGGGCTAGCTTGTCCTCTGAGAAATCATCAGACCTTCATCACAGGGCACAAAGATAAGGGAAAACGCACTATAAACGATAATGCCGTGCTCGAATCGGGCATTGGCTGAATAGGCGATGAGAAAGAAGACGTCTATGAAGCCGATAAAGCGAATCTTGCCCGCCCATTGCTCGCCATTAACAGCCAGCTCCCATGGGTGTATATCACTGAATTGTCAGCGGACAATCCGAAAAAATCGCTATATCGCACCTGGTGGGAGGATACACACCAGTCGCACTCTAAGGTATTGTCCTGGACCGATCTTCCAAAGGTTTCCACCACTCGGTGGTAGGATGCCATGAAGGATTGATTGTGTCTTTAGGAATTTCCGATCAGGCAATATGAAATACAGCCAAATCGTGACAGTTAGTGCACTATGCGGCTAGCGGGGTTTAGACACTAACGGCGAGTACCGAGATGTGGACATGCAGCTGAAACCTGCAATTGTGAGTGGATCGTCGGCTCCATTGCCTCGTATCCGCTCGTGGGATAGGTCTTGCAAACCAATGTGCTGACGTGTTTGTCACATTCGCCTGTCCACTTTCCCTCATGGGGTTCGCCTGTGGGGTCTGCGACGACAGGCCCGAGTGTCCTGCAGTGGCTGTTCAGCTGGGGACGCGACGCATTTCAATGTGCTGCATTCTCTGGGGTCGCTCATTTCACATGGGCAGTCTGGTCTTGGTGCTTCTATCGACCTCCCGTCGCCTTGCTGAACTCATTTCTCAAAGCAATACCTGGGCCTTAAAAGACCATGAATTCACTGGGCACAATCAGATCAGCCTTGTCGGACTCTCTCGTCTCGAACTCGACACTCAGGGAGGCATATGACATCGCCAGCTTCCTCGCCGATCGATCCAAACGGTTCAAAGATGTCGCTCTTGACGATACCCAAAAGCACAAGCTTCGCAAAATTTTGAATCACTTCCTTGTACCAACTGTCAAACCAAAATTCGTGGATGGCGATGAGCTCTTCACACCTGATGACGATCGAGTGCCAGACGACTGGCTAGCCAAAACCGAAGAGGATCTCAAGACCCCGACGCGGATGATAGACGTTGACACCATGAACATGGTCCCAACGTACAACCTCGGCTTGCAAGATCAATACTGCATTGTGTCCCACAGTTGGAAAGGCTCCGAGCTAACCTATGGGTGTTTTGGAGAGGCGAAATCATTCGGGCCTAAAAGCGAACCTGGAAATACTGGATCCAACCAAGCCTCAAATGATGTCAGCAACATTGTCAGAAAGTGCAAATCCGACATCGAAGAGCTCGAGGCAAAGATCACAGCCGCGCTTCCACGTGTCTGTGCGAGATCTGATGGTCAGCGCCCTCAGGATATCACAACCCTCCTCGAGTGGTATGCCGACGCCAACGGAGCGGAGTGGCTTCTGGGGAGCTCCCAGAAGAGACTTCATGATGCAAAAGCCACAGTCGCAAGCGCTGAACGAGAAGCAGAGTTCTACACAGACCTTCTGAAAAGTATAAATGTTCTCACCAATGTCAATGCTCCCAGCGACACGTCGAGACCTCCGCCAAGCAGCCCAGAAATGAAACAAGTAGACTTAGCCATCCAGTCGCTGAAAAGGGAGGCCCACGAGAACTCTGTGTATGCAGAGGAGAAGTACCTTAAGGCCGTGACAGGGAGAAGAGAGGTGGAGAGCACCATTGTGTTCTTCGACAAAAATCGCGAACTGTGCTACGGGATCGAGGCACTCCTGGTAGCGCTGCAGCACATTCGCTCTTCCCGGAAGATTTTGGAATCGATCGCGCAGACCAAGAAGCTATTTGATGCGCACTTTCCTCGTGGCGGGAAACGCTACGTCTGGCTCGATACATGCTGCATCAACAAGGCCGATAGCTTTGAGCTTAGCGAGTCACTGTCCCTAATGGGGGACTGGTATGCGAATGCGGATCTTTGCTTAGTGCATCTGGACACGCCGCGAAATGAAAGATCCTGGATCGAAGAATGGAAGTACTGGAAGGATCCCTCCCATATCCCTGTTCCACTGAACATGGCCAGTTTTGAAAAGATCGGCACGGGTGTTGACGAAGCCGAAAAGACCAAGAATCAAGTCGAATGGGCGACTCGTGGATGGACGCTGCAGGAACTGGTGCTGAGCAAAGTGACCTACTATGTCAATTCACATTGGCAAAACTTGCCGCGTCCTATCGAAGTTCTGGGTCCACTGTACTTCCTTCGTGCTTTCATGCCGAGTTATTTGAACCATCCCTATGTTCAAAAGCACAAGAGGGTGTCTTCGCAGCGCATGGGTGGTCTCAGAGAGCTTCTCTCCCCAGAGTACATAAAGCCGGAGATGTCCCAAGAACAAGAGCTTACCGTTATGCTTCAGGCTCTCGGCTTCACAGCGCCCAGAGGACTCAAGGAAACTATGGCCGAGGCTCAGATTGGAAAAGCGGTTCTCTCGGCTTCCAGACAACTACCGCGTGTACTCACAGATATCTTGTCTGAAAAGAAAATATCTGATCCCGATTTCTTATCTGATCTCAGAGATGACGGCCACATCGCGGAGAAGGTGACACTTTTCAACCACTTATTGTCTGCACTGACGGATCTCACGAGCGGCAAAGTCCTCCGTGATCGACAGTTTATTGCCGAATTCAGCAATGTCAAAAACATGACCAACTGGATTGGCGGTGATCTTGGCGACTCTTCCGCCAGCACTTCGCTTGTCGCAGCGTCCCAACGAGTGACTACAGTTACCACCGATCAAGCCTACTCTTTGATGGGTATTCTGGGCGTGAGGTTCCCAGCCTTCCCAGCAGAAGGCCTTCCGAAAGCTCTAGCTCGCCTTCTAGATGAAGTCGTCATTGCATACAATGATGTCTCGGTCTTTAATTGGAGTGGAAAGCACCGTGGTAGTTCTATACAGGGCCGATCCTTGTATCCCACGAACATCGATGCTTTTGTTGATCCCACCAACAATCCACTCGTCAAATCAAAGGCACGGACTAGCAAGCACATTCTAGATCTCTTCAGAGCTCAGCGAGTGCGGCAAAGTGAAACCGCAAGAGATGTCAATATGCTATTGGCTGAAATGCTTGCTCTGAGCAAGAAGCTACCGGAGCAATGTTCGGTGTTCGTCAAGCTGAGTGAGCTGGCTACACAGATCAAGAATACTAGTTTCGAGAGACTAGGAAATGAAATGGCGATGTTGAAGGGGATCGTTGGGCAGCTCAGGGACTTTTCGCCTGAGGAAGCGGATGAGGCAAATAAAAACAATTCTCTTGCTGGCCGACTCAACAACACTATGGAGCGGGTGGATTCATTCTCCAAGTCTTTGAAGCTTGAGACCCCCAAAATCGAAGTTCCCAAGTTCGAAGTTCCTAAGATGTCCTTTGGGTGGAGGAAGGGAAGTGCACAGCCGAGTACAGAGTCTCAGTCAAGCAAGGCTGCCGAGCTTGTTGCGCCTGTTGCTACCGTTACCGAAACAGAGATCGAGGTCCCAGCTGAGGATCAATACGACCTCCTTAGCAAGGATATCCAAAGCCTGATTGATGTTCTGAGCCAACCCAAAGATTTTGAGGCGAGATCTGACAAGGAGCTTCCGTTGGACACACAACTTGCCACGACTGACACCGCAACAACTATACCTGGAAATCCTATTGAGCAAGAGGGTAGAAGAATGGTATGTCCAAACCCGATCACAGTCAGCAGTGGCGGCATTCGAGGTATATTCGACATTCAACGAATCATCGTCACGATGATTGAGCCTGAAGTCCTACGTTCCCGAGTGCGGTCTGCAGTCCGAGGGCAGAAGATCGACGGGTGGTGCACCATCAGCACCGGTCTGGCCGTGACGTTGGTCGCCTTCTCCGTTGAACGAGATATTTTGGACCAGCAGCTGGATCTTGCAGAGGTGGTCAAAACCTACATCGAGCCCGATGAGCCCAAGCCTACCACAGAGACACAAGCACAGCCCCCAAAAGACGACGACATCCTCCATGAATTCAGGATGGAAAAGACACCCGAGCAAATCAAAGTCGCACGCATGATAAACTTCGTCCAAAAACCCGACCTGAATGGCATAGCCGGAGAATGGGTCCTAGCCCGCTTCTCAGGCGTCCCCGGGGCCAAGTGGTTCCTCTCCCAATTAGTCTTGGGCGCTGGAAACGATTTTTACGGAAAGCGCATCGCCACAGATGCATTCAGCTTCGAAGATGCTGCGCCTGAGCAAGGACTAACCGAGTACTGGCATCAATTTACCATGGCGAAGAAAGCGCGAACTTGCGACACGCTCGATATGTATCTCAATCGCCAAAAGATGTGGCAAGCGGCTGGGAATCAACTCGACCAAATGCAGAAGATGGAAGCACCCTCCCAAACAGTTGGGAAAGAAGGTTTCTCGGGCGACTTAGAGACTGCGTGGGAGATTGTGCAGAATGTCTCTTTGGAGAAAGTGGTCAATCTGGGCAAGATGTCTGGCTTGGGCATCGGTGGCCTGGGCGCTGAGCTTTGGGCGAATCACTTGGAAGGCCGAATTGAGAAGGGTGCTTTGAAACGTGTGCCTGTGTCTTTGCGCACGCCTGTCCGTGATCTCGATCATAATCGAAAGCTGTTACCGGCTATGTTCCATGCCGGGCGTGAGATGCACATGTTCTGATGGCGCTGCACAATGCGATTGTTTTTGATTTCAGCTGAATGCTTCGCGTGGCTCTGCTGAACCTTGTACACGAGATTGTCAACGTCAGCCGAGCTTAGGGCTCAATTGCGATTATCTCACTGTAGTAGTTAGGTGACTCCGGGGCCCAGAATGACACGAGAACCCAGTCTGATCGCAGGCAGCCTTTGGGGGAGAATAATCAACATATCCCACTTTTTTCCAAGAATTTCGTATCACATCGGGGGTCCCGCGCTGGTGTCGGCCAATAATATCGGCGTGTAGCCTGTCGAGCAGAGTTGTGTAAGTTAAGCGCAGAAAGGGCTGAGCGCTTGCGGTGGCGCAGGCAGAAAATAAAAGCGGGGAGGCTTTTCTATCAACCGTCCCTTTTCTTTTTCTTTTCTTCTTCACCAAGTCATGTCATATATCAAACGACTCTATCGTGCGATCGCACGAAATGTGCCACTCCAATACAAGGTGGACTCGCTCGATGGAATCGGCATCGATGAGTTCAAGCAAATGTCAGACCTGGCCGCGGTCGAGCTATTCGGAGCTGTTTTCGCCGACGAGCTCTCACATTTGAAAAATGCATCAGTCACAGTCGAATCAACTGCTGGAGTCCCATTCGGCCATTTGGGGAAGAACAAAGACCAGACGCCGTCAAGGGTCCTCTACAACAAAGACTTCCCAGAAGTGAATCGCACTCTCGTCAGCATGCTAGCAATCAAATGGGTCTTGAACAATGAACATACGGCGTTTATCTTGACTCAGAAAGGCAACAAGCTCTCGGAAAAATCATTTGGCCAGTTGCGAGATTTCTATAGGCGTCTGGTGTGCACCAAGGAAGACTTGCATACATTGTTGGTTGCCATGGCGATTGACGATATAGGTAAAGATCCTGAACTTTCAGAACAATTGAAAAAATCCGGCGTCGACGCAACCTACGAGGACCATTCTGATTTGGTCTACAAGGCTGCCCAAGCTGATCTGGCCAAGAAGCCAAGAAAAGCGGAATTGGCTTACAACATAGCAAAGGAAAACCTGATTCCCTCTCTGCAGATTGTCCCGCCCGAATCACAAGCTGTGATTCTCGGCTGTCTCCACATAGGTTCCAAATTGAATATATCGCAAGTCGTCCAGGGAGAATGTCCACCAGCCAGTCTGCAGATTCTGTCCACGGAGCATGCCCAGGGAAAATCAATCAATCTCCGGGCTATGCTTACATTCCTGGACGTGGCAGGAGCTGCAGGACACGCAGACAGTCGAAGCTGCATCGTTATGACCGAGCCTGTTTTCCAGGCATACATGTCTGCCCTTGAAGCATTCAAAGAATTTTCGGAGGGAACCATCGCTTCGCCGCGTGAATGCTATGACCATATCATAGAGACTCGGACAAAGAATCTCCAACGGCTAGGCCTTGAGCTCCCATCTGCAAACGAAGGACGGGCTCTCTCTCGATTGCTTTGCATGGGCCGTGTCACTACACTCGAGCAAGCGAATCAGTTTAAACGGGCGCTCGAAGAGCTCCCCGCATCAACTAAAGATAATCTCATAAATGGATTGAATGTGGATGGCATAGATGACGGAGTTGCAATTCTGCCCTACTATGCCCCAGGATTACTTGCCGATGCCACCAAAAACACAGATAACACAGATGGAATGGTAGTTCCGATACTATCTGCGTTTTTCCAGTTCCTGGCCAGGGTCTTCGACGGCTCAAAACCGACACCGGGGCCTGTTGGGGGTATCGTTGAGCGGGATCTGAGTTTTGCGCAGGAAACCATTAAGAGTAGGGAGTTTTTAGATCATCCGGAGATCTTGGATGGAGTTGCACTTCCTTGGAAATAGTGGATTGAGCAATTATACCATTTAATAGTTCTTGTTAGGCGAATCAGATGGTGGTCGCTCCCAAATTATCCTAGCACGGGCGGATCTGAGTAAAATGACATTGTGGATTCTTTTCTCGATGTGACTCGAGGAACCTTGGAAGCTTGAGAGCTGTTGTAAAAAAGAGACGAGGGCCCAGAAGAGCGTGTATCCTAAGACCATCGAAACGGAACCTCGAAATCGCAAGACGTGTCTTGGGATTGTTCTAACGCACACATGGTTGCAAGGGTTTGGCAAATATTGCTCTGGGCACCATATTTCGACCTAATTCCAAGGTCCCTTACACTGGACAAGATATAAAAAGTCGAACATTCAAGCAAACAGCATTTAATTGATCAAATACAAGCAATTTAAGCTATCATTTCAGAAGCAATGTCAAAATGCGCTGTCACCGGCGGTTCCATTGAAGCTATTCGAAACTTGATTGTAGATCCTTTTAGACCGAGACAATACAAAATGGGAAAGGCAAACGAGATGATAGGCTCGAAGACTAAGTCTAGATTCAACCTTCGCCAGTTGAAATGGCTCCGACGCGATTCACCGGCACTCGGCACTCGGTAGGTGATGGTCTTTGGAGGATCCTCAAGGTCCAACACAACGTCCATACTTGGTGCTGCAGACGTTGTTGGTGCAATCGCTGTTTTGACTGCAAAGCGGAGCACCTGGGGAATGACAGTCAGTATTGACCAAAGTCTGGAATGAAGGTGGTCGAGTGGAATAACCATACCAATGATGAGGCGCCTCTCTAGCTCGCTGATCTCAGGCTCGGGTTGGGCAACGGCAGCAGCACTGGCGAAAGCCGCCAAGGTAACAGCAAGCAGGGCAGTGAGCTTCATGGCGAGGGATGGTTTTGAAAAGGGTTGAGAAATGATTGATATAGAAGACAAGGTTTGAATCTTTCCAAGTTGATGATGTGTATCCTTCAGCTGGCAATCATAGCATTATATATCCATGGATGTTCAGGTACCTCGCCTTGTCGATCATCATATCCTTTCAATTTATGCGGGATAGCATCCGATGCCTTTCAGGGTCACGCCACAGTGAGACACGGACCCTGACCGCCGAAATCTCAATGGAAGCAATTTATGAAACTCGGACAAAATCCCCTTATCTGATGAAGAGTGGGGAAGGTTACCACCTGCACAAGCCCGAGACGTGATCGACACCAGGCATTTCCCAATATAGTTGGATTCGGTTCTTTCGGATCTGATTCCTCCTCTCGAACTCGGACTCGCCTCTGGAAGTCCGTAGTTCAGTTTGCAAATTCATGAATGATTGGCAGAACGGCAGGATATCAAAGCCAACAAGTTAGAACACAATCTGTAATTATATAGTTGATGTTGTCGAACAGATTTAAATTTGCATGGAGGCTGAACATCTCGCAATTCGATTTCGTCACTAGATCCTCGCTCGTGTGCACCAACATCGCAACTCATGTACTGCTCTATTTAGTTCTGTCACAGAAGCCGGTCCGGGCAGCTTCTTGCTAAGCTTATTATGTGGAGCTCCCTTTCGTTGGCGGTTTGGCGACATATTTTCCAGAATGGGCCTCAACTCAATGATCTCGGCTCTTTCAAAGTCAAAAAAGACCACATTTTTGCTTTCTGGGTTGTACAACCAATTTCGTGGGGCCGGATCTTTATGAAGAACGTTTAGACAATGCATCTCTGAGAGCGACTCCTTCATCTTTGTGATTAGGTAATCTCGACTTATCTCTCTGAGTACCAGGTCAAGAGGCTACACCCCTAGACTTAACAGCATCATATGTTCAAGATACATAATCCCGTTGTAGCTGTACGGATAATCTAAGTCGATGCTTCCGAGATAGAGAGGGATGTATATACCTTAAATTAGACGAAGTTTGTCGTATACAGAAGCTTCGTATCGGAGTTGTTCTAAGAACTCTGGTACGGCGCACTTCGTAGGGATAATATATCTGTGCGAAGAGAGTATAACTTTTAAAAGGGTACCTCGAGAACCGTATATACCCAAAGTCTCACAACTAGTATTAACGGTCTTAGATAATTAATGCCGTAGCAGCCTAATAAAAGTATCTGTATTAATGATGTGATACGTTATTCCATGATCAAGGATGTTTAGGCAAATATGATTTAGCTCCTCGCTATACACTTTCCTATATACCATTCCGCGTAGACACTTTAGCGTACAGTAACGCCAATGGTTTTCTTCTGTATAGTGTCTCTATGTAGCTGATATAGGCTTTAGATTTATTATTAGCTATCTCCGTCCTAAGTTATAAGAAGCTTATGGATCTCGGCTCGGTGTATCGGGATCAGATTGGTTGTCTTCTGCGTTTCTTTGTGTATCTAATAACTGACAACCACTTATACTATATATATGTCTTCTACGACGTATTTATACTAGAGACATCCGAAGATCGCTATTCATCCGGGGAAGATAATATTCAGAAGATAGGATCTCCTTATCTGGGATCTTATTAAGACTATCCTAAATATCTACTACTGTAAATTCCTACTTTAGTAATGAGTTAATTGCTTACTGTCTCTAGGCCTAACTAAGAGGCCATAGCTTAAGCGCCTAAAGAATGAAAGCGAGCGATTACCCCACAGCGGTTAAATACAGACGATTTGAGTTATTTATATCAGGGTTCTAACTAATAGAGCTTCCAATATCATCCTTAGGAATAGAGAGATAGTATAAAGATATCTCTAGGTTATCCCTAAGCTATAAGTAGATATCAGTTTTCTCAGTGCTCAGAACTCCCATTACCGTACCGGCGTAAATCATATAGTTATATAGCTATATAAGAAGCCTAGTAATCATACAACAGTACCGAGCTTTTGGGATCTCATCTTCTTTCTACTAAACTACTTTATTAATATCTATATCCTCCAGTCCCTTATAGATATAACCAAATATCACCTTGTATGGAGATTTATACTCCTTTATATAGGTTACAATATGATAGATCGATTTAGATATTTCGCTGGGAATATTATAGATATAGAATTAATCAACACAAGGTCTATTACTTTATACTAGAGATAGGGTTCGTGGGTCCCACGTTGCTGTAGTTTTTGATACACTAGGTTCTCAGGCAGCTAAACTTATTAACTGTTGTCGAGGCTAACTGTAAATATCAATATTATATATCCCCTTAATAAGTTCCTACTTAGGGCTTAATATATTAGAGTGGTTTTTAAACCGTATAGACCCTCTTAACCCAAATATTTATCGTAATATTAGGTCATTACAGAGCTCTTGGATAATTCTCGAAACATGATACTCGATATTCTAGCGAAGAAAATGGATAAGGTTAAGTTCCGAGCTAATACACTACCGCCAAACGCTTTCTCCCATTTCCTCTAAGGTATAGAGTGAAGTAAACAGTCTGGTTTCAACGAGTGAAGATTCCATCAGAGACTGCTAAATCTCCTCTTATTCTCTTGCGAAAGAGACCCAGGCTTTGAGCTTCCGGGGGCGAATTTTGTCAGTCATATTTGCAGGGTCTCCGCGGGTGGATTATGTATTGTCGTGCTGAACTTCTAGACCAAGGAAATGGTGCTTATGAAGGCTATCGAGAAAAGTGGGAAGACAAGTTTTGGATGTCCTCTCCCTCTCCTCTGCACGGAGCCGTTGCTCCTCTGCTAGATTCTCCCTGACCTCTGCACGGAGCCGTTGCTCCTCTGCTAGATTCTCCCTGACCTCCGCACGGAGCCGTTGCTCTTCCGCAAGGAGACGCCGCAGCTCGTCAATTTCTGTAGACATTCAGATAAAGGAAAGTGTTGCGAATGGCAGTTTCGAAGTTGCGGTCCTTTGTTTACCGCGAGGTACGTCGCGCTATCACGTGGCGAAGCGCCGAAGCCTCATCGGAATTCCTTCAGTTCATACAGCCCTAGACAACTTGGGAACGGTAAATGCGTGCGCAAAGCTCTGATGCACCTTTTTCATTGATTTTTATTTAGCAAATCTTGAATGACTGCTTACATTCTTCTCTTAGAAAATGTATGTTCCCCGAGCCAGAGCACTAAGCTGTGTTGTCTTCGAAAGCCGAGATCTCCAAATTTGCCAGCAGTGGAGAATTCGAGACTTGAAGTCTAAATGTATTGGATCTTGCAGAACTCTTGCTCTTCCAGAGTCCCAAATTTGAGTATGAAAGCATGGTTATATTCCTGACAATGTTAGCGTGTGTCAATGTCACTGCAATCAGTGCCATGTCCTGCAACGACAGCGACTGGGAACGTACGATTCCCTCTTTTGGAGAGCAGTGCACTCCTGTGGGATCGCGAATATAAGATTGTCCGCTCACAGGATCTCTACACTTTTGTTTCAAAGTCATGAAATCTGATAAACTCTATAGATCTTGGTGTTAGCGAAGGTATGCAGATTCAGAATTCAAGTTCCTAATATTTTATTGGATTCCCTTGTTAACTTCGGGACAAAGTTTGAAGCGTGCTATGTGGAATACTTCTATTTCGAGTCGGGCTAATGTTAACTGATGAAGATTGAGACAGGAGAACTGGGAGGTCCTCTAGCCTAGTATGTGTAGTGAAGTAATGTCTCTGAGGGTACGGACTGATGTCTACGGGTTGCTCCGACGCTAAGTAATATGTGTAAAATTGGAGCTCCGGGATTGTCTTTTAAACTCGCCGGAAGTCGTTACATACCTCGCCTCGTTGATCATCATATCCTTTCAGTTTATGCGGGATAGAATCTGCAGATACATTTCGGGGTGACGCCACAGTGAGACACGGTCCTTTTGAAGTTGCGCACGGAATCTCAATGGATGTGATTGATGAAACTCGGACGAAATCCCCTTATCTGATGGATAGTGGGGGGCGCTATTGCTTGGCATTTGCTGAAGTTTCTCCGCCGTTGGCTTGGCAGGCTGCTAATGCGCCGTGTGCCCCCTCTATGACGAGGATGGTTAAATGACCATCTGAAACATGTCCACTTGACAGGATATCTCCGCGGCCTGTCGATCGATTGCACCGCAAGTCACGTGACTAGAGGCCCTAGATATAGTTCCCAATCGGGTTAGACTCGGAGCCTTCGGCCCCAATTTCTCCTCTCGGAATCGGATCTCGGACCCCTTGGCCCGAAGCTCGGCGCCGTGTCACGGCCACCAAAAACTTTTTGGCAAGGGCTTGTCTTCAGAGTGATATTTATGGGGTGGGGTCGTCTTGCTGGGAAACCTTTAGACATGGTCCATCGGATGAAGGTCATGAGCGTGGAAAATTGAGGGACTTCTGGCTCCAGGATCTTGTTGATCAATCCCCCAAACGGCAATGGGATTATCTCTTCATTCTGGAACCTTGCGAATGCCGAGCAGACACCGACGGAGTTGTTTACCTAGGTATAAGCTGTCTCTTGGCTGAGTTTGTTGACAAGTCAAACTTCACGTCTGTTTGTTTCATAGTCCCAGCTTACTCCACATTACTTGAATCTTTTATTGATTGAATTTTGATGTTCAACGGCAAATTCGGTACATCATCATCTACAGATTCACAGCCAAAAAGGCAAACTCGCTCGGTATATACCCGTGCATTCCAGTCCAAGATGAATCATCGGTGTTGAATCTTGCCAATATCATCTTCACATCCAGCCTGTTGTGATTTCTATGACATACGGGCTTTGGGGGATTTAACCACTGCTTACTGCTAGTCCTCACAGTACCAAGCCACAGTCCCGTACAACGGTGCCTCTGGAATACGCAAATCTCACATCAATCAACATTGCACAGGACTTCGCTCGAAAGGGTTCACCGGACAGGCTCTGCGAGATGCTGCAAGATCGGCGATCGAAGAAACCATAGTGTGGGTTATTGAAACCCAAGGGTGCTTTCCTTCGATTCCGAATGACACAGATTGAATTTTATTCAATCCCTCGTGGGGACCTAGATATGATCGTTCGGGTTCGATTCAAATGAGTCTGCACTCCGCTTGGCCTATGAATATTTGGCCAAGATTCGAAAAGCTCGAAGGAAAGAACAAAGAAGCAGAACGTTGGGATGCTCACTTCCGAATGGAAACCAGCCTATTCAAACTCACCCATGGCCTTGCCTCCACGACTCCCCAGAGTTCGCTGAGATCGATGCCGAAATGTGCAAATCCGCGTGAACCGGAAGTGTCGTTTGCTGGTGACCGAGGGCACAAACTCTCAGTTAGGGTCAACCGAGGTTTGATGTCTTCGTCGTCATTCCCGTCTTGACGAACAGAAATGGGGTAGTATTGGAAGTCTCTCCGTTATCTTGACATAGCCAAACTGGTGGCATTGCCATGTTTGCGCGCATGAAGTTCAGAGACTACCTGGAAGAGTTGGACCACCTGGGCAAGCATTCAGCATGACTAAGAGTCACCGCACAATCGATACGGAATACATTACCCACAGTTGCCTTGGCAAATGACAACTGAAATGATTGCACGGGTCATGTATGATCGTTCTGGCAACGTGCGTTGATCAACGGCAAGTCACATACATCGATCATACTGACGGGACATGCTAACAGGATCTTCCAGATGTCTGCTTATCTTGCACAATGGTTTCCATATCTTCCTGGCATTTGGCATCGATGAGAAACACTAGAGAGACGATGTAAGCACTGGTTTATTTCGAGAAGAATGAAAACGCAGGTTCCTCTTCGATACTGATATATGGACTAGGGCATCTGGCATCTTTTCCATGAGGATAGCCGATTTGGAATGAGACCTCCCAGCCTCAAAGGGTTTGCGGTAGGACATCGAACTGCAATTTCTAGGGTGTAACCGACACACCCAACGCAAGCAGTATGGCGAGATATCCGACTCGGTGACACTCAATAGTGCGGCTGCCGAGCTCATCGGACTGTCCCAGAGCATCTGAATAGCCCCGGGCTCTTGCTCAAGCTTTGTTACTCCTACCTTTACAATCACTATCTCCCAAGGCAGGAGACTGTGTGGAAAAGCAATGGCAATCCCTCAATCCGGTTGGAATCGTCTGCTCAAGCCGAAGCCACAGAGCTTGTCGACTTGATCTACCTAGATTAGGTGAGCATATCTGAAAGCGTCTTGTACCATTTAGTCTCCTCAGATTCACGACGACGATCGAAAGTGATAATGCTCCCCGGTTTGAGGAGTGAGAATTGTGGTCAGATGTTGATTGCTTTCACATCCCAGGCCTAGAATGAGTGGGATGGGTTATATCAGAGTAGTTTGAACCTGTGCTGGCAGTGATTGGGCATCTCAATGAGCCTCTGGCCGCCAGAGCCTATCATTGAAGGTGGGGTTACCACGGAAATGACCGTGGTAGCCAATATCAAGGCTGGGATTCAGGACTTGATAGAACAGTCACACCTGGGCTGTCCAGGTATGTGCAGTTGAGCAGGTGATGCTCAGGGCGAGTGACAGAAAGTGAGGAAGGCGCGAGAGGGGAGCGAGAGGAAAGGGAAGGAGCTCCAGAGATAAAAAGGGCCTCTCTTCGCTGGGTAGAACTTCTTCCTCTAAGCAACTCTCTCCTCTGCCTTGCTTTCATTGTTTGACTCCTATCCAAACCAACATGCCTCCCCTCTCCGAGACGGTAAGTGAAGAAGAATCCACGGTCCACCTGGACACTACACGATGATGCGAATTTTGCCCATTCGAGATAACCCTCATCCCCAACGTGCTTGGTTGTGAATATGGACTTGACTGACAAAACCCTGAAAATATTAGATCTTCTTTGGCAACTTTTGTCAAGGGTACCATGGGCTAGGAGCTGAATGCCCAGCCATGGCACCCATGGCGGCGGTAGAGTTTTGGTACTCCGCAGTATTATTCTCCGCAAGCCTAAATTCAAGACTAATACTAACGTATCTACAGGTTGCTTTTGGGGCTACCTCCTACGTCCCTGTCCCCGTCCCCGGCCCCGGCCCCGGCCCCATCCAGCATATCGGCAGGCAGCGCCGGACTACGCGCCGCCGATCTCGCCAGTTTAGACGCTGGATTCAAGGTAAGCCATTGTGATATCTGCATCTTGCCATCCATCCCAGATCTCCACTAATCTGAAGCTCTTGCGATGAGGCCTAGCTGGTTTCTTTTCTCAAAAAAGCGCACATTGCTAACAATTTCATAGCTGACAGAGCACGGGAAGCTGGTATGCCCACATACCCTATACATCTCGAGACAAGAGTAAGAGACTGATATGCTTAGCCGCGACCGAGCCTGTTTTACTCGCACCCGTTAATCGCACACCCGCCGAGTATCAGGCTGGGGCTTCGGCCCCTCAGGGACCAAGTAAGTCACCCATTTCTCGGTCTCTTCGATATTCCATGCAATGAAAGTCTGACTTAGCTGTAGTCGAGCCCCTGGAGTCCGACACCGTGGACCTGGCGGAGGACCAATTATCTTCCGGCTCCGGTAAGTTACTTGATACATTTCACAGCTATTTGGCATCATGCCAACCGCCCTCCCCTTCCATTCCAATTGTGTTTGTCTGGACATAAAGCTGTCCAATTCTACAGGATATACTAACACCTTTCTCTTCAAGCCGCCACACAGAACATTGATCAGGGCACCGAGGCTAACGGCGAGACTAAGGCCGAGAAAAACACCGAGAAATGAGACTGACCAACAAGTGACAACGTCTGTGTCTATTTCTCTGTACGAAGAATCTCTGGAAGTGATACTATGCGTATCTCTATCTGTCTGTACTTTGTTCCTTTGATTAGAAAAGATAAAATCAGGGAAAAAAAAGATTGATCTGCCTGCGAATCTACTTCTACTTCATCTCTAGTCACAAACTTAAGACTTTGAATCGGTATGATTGATATGTCTGATTTATGATGCAGACTGATTGGACTGTTGTTCGTGACGACCGTTGGTACCCCGGTCACAGGTAGGGATCCCAAGCACATGCTAATGAAATACTAAAAGATTTTTCTTAATGATGCCGAGCATCAGACTGCCAAGGAGATTGATTGCGCTACATCATCCGTGGGACCGAACCAGGCCCCCATCTCGAGCTAAATCTTGGCCACGGAGATACCTCGAGGTTGATGCATTTGATATGTCAATCAGTATTGAATTCGACCCCAAATATTTGCATCATCAGCTGAATGAGGTGCATTTAGAGAACGGAGTCATATAAGGCGAGGGGGGAGAGAGACGTGAGAGGAAAGGGAAGAAGCTCCAGGCATAAGAGGGCCTCTCTTCGCTGGGTAGAACTTCTTCCTCTAAGCATCCCTCTCATCGCTTCTCCTTCTTTGGCTTTCCTGATCAAAACATGTCTTACTATCAAGAAGTAAGTGAAGATCAATCCATGCTCTAACTTGACCCTAGATGCTGATGCGATGTTTTCCCGTTTGGGATACACCTCGACCCTAACGTGGAATTGACTGACACAATCTTGAATCTATTAGGCATTCGTGTGGGGATTTGGGGGAGTCGAGTGGCGGATTACGGTATTCTTCTCTGCAAACCTAAAGTCGAAATTGATCCACGGATGCTATCGTATCTGCAGGCCGCCGATTACCCCGTCGATTACCCCGTCGATTACCCCGTCGATTACGCCCCCGATCCAGGCCCACAGCCAGGCCCACAACAAGGCCGGCGGCGCCGGGCTAGGCGCCGCCGATCACGCTGGGTTCGCCAACAAATCCAGGGTAAGTTATTGCGATGTCTGCATCTTGCCGTCCATCCCAGCTCTCTGCCATTCTGCAGCTCTTGCTATAGGACCAGCCGGTGTCTTTTCTCAAAAAAGCGCACATTGCTAACGGGTTTATAGAAGCTAGGGCCCGTCTGGCGGGTACAGCGCATGGGACCACCCCCCCTACGCGGAAATAACACATACCGTGACCACTGCTGAAATGAACCATCCGACGACAGTCCGAGATGAAGAGCGCGTTCATCTATATACACACCTCAAGATATAAGCCGGAGAATGGCTTGTATACTTAGCGGCCACCAATCCAGTTCCACTAGCCCCCGCTGAATCCATCACGGCTCATGTGAACGAATAGCACGTCCGTGCGAACTCAGGTAAGTTACTTAATACATTTCACGGCTATTAAGCATCATGCTAATGTGTATCGCTAGGCACTGCTCTACACTCTCGCTCGCCTACGCACCGCTTCACTCCCGCGGGTAAGCTCCAACTGCCCTCGCCTTCCGATGGTGTTTACCTACCTAGGTAGTTATGAAGCAATCCAATGGTGCTGGAAATACTAACACCTTTCTGTCAAAGCTGCTGAGAATGACAATGAAATTGAGAGCGCCAAGAAGGATTCAGAGAAGGACTCGGCGAAGTGATGCTGTCTATGTATCTATGTGGATCTTGCTGGAAGTAATACAATCCGCGTGTCTATATCTCTCCCGAGGTGGGCTTTGCTCTATTTTTTAGAAAACAAAAAAACAAAAAATAAAAATCGTCGAGCTGCGGATCCAGTTCTACTCCAACTCTAGTCACACACTTAAGACTGATTGAATCGGTGTGATTGATGTGCCTGATTTGCGTGATTCAGGCTCATTGAACCGCTGTTCGTGACGATTTCCTTCATCTTGTGAATGAGGTCCTGAATGAGGTACATTTGGAGAACAGAGCTATACATAGTAAGAAAGAAGTAAGAGAGAAGTGAGAAGAAACCTTGGAAGGGAAGAAGCTCCAGAAATAAAAAAAGGCTTCTCTTCGCCGGGTAGAACTTCTTCCTCTACCTAGGTAGACATCCCTCTCATTGATTGCCTTTCTGTTTCTTTCTCTTACTTAAAAAATGGCTTACTACTGCTAGGAAGTAAGTGAAGATCAATCCATGCTCCAACTTGACTCAAGAGGATGATGTCCATGGATGTTGTTTGCCATTTTGATTCACCCAGTCCCCACCGTGCTCAGTGGTAAACATGGATTCGACTGACATAATTCCGAAAATACTAGACTTCTGTCTGCAACTTCTGCGGCTGGCCGGCTGTGGTATCATCCCCAGCAAGCCTAAAGTGGAATTTGATGCTAATGTATCTGCAGGCTGCCTTTGGCGCCACCGGTCATGCCCACGGCCCCGGCTCGCATGGGGTCAGACGCCACCGGACACACCGGGCGCGCCGCTCCCGCCGTGCCCGACGACGAATCCAAGGTAAGTTACTGCGGTATCTGCATCTCGTTGCTTATAACAAACTTCCACCAACATCTCTTATTATCATCCCCAGTTTTTTTCCTTTTCCAATAAAGCGCATATTGCTAATAAGTTCATAGAGGCCCAGGCACGGGAAGCAGGTATGCATACATACCCTATACATCTCGACACAAGACTAAGAGAGTTGAAAAGTCCAGCAAACTTTGAAAGAGCCTAGGAAAAGAGTACTGCCAATCAATTGAGCTGGCAGATATCCATGATATGACAAGACTCTCTTTTTGAACAGAAACCAGAAGTATCATTCTGGATATATAACTCTAATATAAAAATTACTTGCTCAAACACTTTGCAACGATGTCCTGGAACTGCTTGTCCAGAGCAGTAATGCCGGCGCATAGACTCTTGATGTCCTTCTTGCTCATGTCTCTCCGTGCAGCGGTCGTGGCCAATGGTTCCTCTCCTTTGTATGAGTCGGCAACCTCCACCACCTCCTGTATGTTGGTGTGGCCTGGCTGAGCATGAACCCTTCGAGAAGATTGATTGTACCACATCATCCGTGGGACCGAAACAGGCTCCCATCTCGAGCTGGATCTTGGCCATGAATATACTGGCCTAGAAGTTTGATGTATTTGACCTGTCATTCAGGGCGAATTCGGCCCCGAAGAGTTGCGTTATTTCGTGAATCCTCAGAGGCCCTGAATGAGATGCACTTCGATAACGGTGCCATCAGTGAAGGTATCTATGGATGTTGAGGAGAGAGAGAGAAGTGAGAGGAAATGGAAGGAGCTCCAGGTATAAGAGGGCCTCTCCTCGCTGGGTAGAACTTCTTCCTCCAAACATCTCTCTTATCGCTTCTCTTTCTTGGTCTCGCAAACATGTCCTCAAATCATCAAGAGGTAAGTGAAGATCAATTCATCCTCTAACTTGATCTTAGATGATGCGATGTTTTTCCGTTTGGGATGAACTTCGTCCCCAATGTGCTCATTGCTAAACATGAAATTGACTGACACAATTCCGAAAATATTAGATCTTCGTTTGTAACTGGTGCCACGGCACCCACGCGCCCTGGGCTGAGTACCACACAATGCTTTATCAAGCTGGAGCGGAGATTACCGTCTGGTCATCAATGGTATTATCCCCAACAAGCACAAAGCCGAATTTGATGCTAAAGTGTCTGCAGGCTGCCTATGGCGCCACAGTTCCCGGCCCTGGGCCACGCCGGGCACGCCGGATGCGCCGGGCCCGCCGGGCCAGCCGGCGAGTTCAAGGTAAGTTGTTGCGATGTCTGCATCTCGCCATCTATCCCAGATCTCTACGTTTCTACAGCTCTTGTTATGATATCTAGGGGGTGTCCTTTCTCAAAAAAAGCGCATATCGCTAACAAGTTCATAGAGGCCCAGACACCGGAAGCAGGTATGCATACATACCCTATACATCTCGAGGCAATAGCGAGAGACTGACATACTTAGCTGCGACCGAGCCCATCGTGCTCACCTCTGCCGAATCAGTCGCCGTTTTTGCGAGCGAAGGGCATCTCCCGGCTGGCACCATCACGGATCTGGTGAACCAAGCGCATGTCCCGGCTGAATCAATCGCCGTTAATGTGAGCGAAGGGGCCTCTCCCTTCCGACGGAGGCAAGTTACTTGATACACTTCATGGCTATTGGGCATTACACTAATAGGTATCGCCATCGCAGGCACTGCTCCTCTCCGGTCGCGATCGCGCTCGCCTCCACCATCTCCCGCTCCCGCCGGTAAGTTATAACCCACTCCCGTGTTGAAGAAATACTGACAACTTCCACTTGAAGGTAACGAGGGCGAAACTACGAAATAAGCCCTAGAATTGTCACCATTGCTGTCATGATCAATGGGTGTTCATGGGGGAAACTGTCTGGTTCCATACTGAGTGTGATCAACAACTGCGTTGATTGAAACTAGCATCAAATCGCATGTTGGACGTTCGTGATATTGGAATGAAGATGGAATGATGTACTCAATATCCCGAGATCCCTGTTCAGGCGGTGCCCGTAGACTTGGCCCGAGTACGTACATAGGTAGTAATGGACAGTAATGACATGAAAAGCCTTGAGCTGACTGTTCTTCAAAAATTCACCCCAGGGCAGTTGAGAAACCTAGCAAAGACCCCAGAAGAGGACGAATACCAATCAATCAAACACAAAGCGCGGGTTCTTTTGGGAGAACAAATTGGAATATTCAATTAATACTCCGCAATGTGGGCGACACCCCGGGGCTTGGTATTGGGGCCCCGGAGTCGGGCTGGTTTCATTTCCCATTTAATCCTTCTCTCTACCTTTCTTAGTTTGGGCATTTCGACTTAGTCTCTTCACAGAACCCAGTGGGGAACTCTTCGATTCCAACTGCCCTGAAATGTCGCCTCTCAATAACGACGGCCATGGTCCGCTTCAAGTCCCGGGATTCAACTCACTGCCTCTGGACTTTCAACTGCCTCTCGAGAGCCGCTTTGCCCATGGGTTGATTGACTTTCGCCACTCACATCGGCTTACCTTGCGAGAGATGGCCATGCTCCGACTCATGTTACATATTACGGAACAGCCTGAGTGGGATCGCGTGATACTGGACCCAGATGAGGCTCGACTAGCGCAGTGGCACCAGGACGCCAAGGATGGATCTGAAGGCTTCCTTATCAGCCCCGCCACATGGGATTGGTGTCTCGCCGAACTACGCGACAAGGCAGAGATCTGGCAAGCAACGGGTCATCTCTTAGTTCTCGACAGCTCCTCCGCTGTTTGTCAAGCCGATTTGACCATGCTCGCGGGAGACTTGGAGGCGGAGATTGCCCGGCTGGGATCACAAGGCCATGCTTCCCACCTGGTCGACCCGTCTCTATTCCCACTAGTGTACGACCGTTCGCCTGTACTAGTTCAGGGTGGAGAGGTCTCCTTGGAGGATTTATGGAAATCACCCGGTCAGGTTGCCAAGGATCTGCCCAACCGCCGGACCTTGAAGAAGAACTTTAGGGAACCGGGGTTGGAGGAGTCCCGCTACATGAGATGGGAAGATTATGAAAGTTGTTGGTCTGGTCGCTTTCAATGGCTTCCCTGTGAGGTGCGGTTCGAGCCCGGGTCGCTAAATGATACCTCTGTTCAGATCACGTCCTATGTGAACAATCTCCACCCGGAGCGCCACAGGAGCCTGTACAGACAGCTTGAGCGGCTCATCGCAAGCGCGGTGCCTTCATGGAATGATATTCTTTTTTACAGCAACTCTCGTGGACGCCGTCCGCCCCGAATTCTAACTTATGGCTGCGAGGTCCACAACCATAACGAAGAACACGAAGTATTCGATCTTATCTCGACCTATTGTCCCACTTACGAAGAGTGGCAGAGGCGTTGCAAAATTGCCCGCCAATACCTCGCAGAACCCGAACCACCAGAGTGGAAGCAGGCCTGTGTGAGCTATGCACCCCGATGTGAAGACATGGACCAAGCGAAGTGGAACGCACAAAGCATGTGCGCATCGCCATCAACGCGAAGCGAAGACGAAAGACTTGGTTCGACCATCCCGAGCCCGGTGTGTCGTTTTCGTATGAACAGTGGAAACAAGGTCAATTCAAAGGACGTGCGATCCACCCGCCGCGTTTTTGGAAGCGCCCGGATCCACAACACCATCACCATATCCCTGTGAAACTGGAGCAGCAATTCCGGGACCAAGGTCTCCAAGTCGTGGTGGAAATCACTCGCATCGAACTCACGCCCAAAAATCCCGTGTATGCAGGTGAAAGCCACTTCCACACCGAGGGGCTCCGCAACGACCACATCGCGGCCACCAGTTTATACGCGGTGGAAAGCAACAATGTGACGCAGGCCCGGGTGGCGTTCCAGCATGAGGATAAGGTCGTTAGGGAAAAGCTTCAATGTCAGGTCCTAAAGGCCCTATCGCGTGTTCTGGACGTGGATCCCCGGCCAAATCCCAAAGAACCCCATCGCGCACTCCATACTTTCGGATCAGTCCGGACTGCACGAGGCCACCTCCTCAGCTGGCCTAATACCTATCGGTCGAAGCTAGAGGGATTCAAACTCAGTGATGCTACTCAGCCCGGCCATTTGACCCTTGTCAAGCTTCGCCTGGTGGATCCTCACTATCGGGTCTGCTCCACACGGAATGTTCCACCTCAGCAGCATGAATGGTGGGCCGCAGCGGCGGAGGAAGCATCCGATCTGGATAAGCGTTTGCCAAGAGAGTTGATACTTTCGGTGATGGCACAGACGGACTGGTGGCCTATGTCGGAGGTTGAGAGGCGCTTGCGGGAGGATTTTCACGCCGATCGTGAGCGCGCTCGTGAGGCGATCGATAGATCTGTGGGGTGCAATAATGCTGTTTTCTGACACAGATTTAAGATCAATTGTAGTGATATTTGCCAGTACAAGTTTCCTGGATGCATTGAAACTTTTTGCTACTTGCGAATGAGACCCTTAGACCCTCAAAATTCTACAAGCAGCCATCACCAATTAGGCTAATACCTCTGGCACGCCTCTTTTTTCTGCTATGATATAACGGGGCACTGTAGCCTCGGAAGAACCAATAGCTCCTGATATTTACGCTCAGTGATTTAATCACAGTGGCGACTAAAATCTACTTTCCCCAGTCTAGAGGCAAGTCCGAAATTGCAATCTCATCGTGCTTGGCCCTGTGAGGCGACTATGTAGCTAACCGAGGCACCAGCGCTAGTGAAGCATAGCCAAAAGTGATGCCCAATTGCATCCCTCTCCGGGGACCCTCCGTTCCTAGCGGCTTGGCGCTTCAAGTGCCTTAAGTATTTCAAATGCTCAATCCATACGGAGTATATAGTACATCTCGTCGAGCCTCTCAGACAACTCTACCTGACAATATGTTTTCCTTCTGGGCCATGAGTGCCCTCTTTCTCCAAGCAACAGCAACGCCACTATCTGGTTCATCTTCGAATTGCACAAATGCAGTCCAACACGACACAATATCGTTTTATAGTCGTGCAGCAATGACTTTCTCCTACGAGATCCCCGACTACGCTGCCTGTGCTTCAAAGTGTGCCGGTATTCCCACATGTCGCTCCTGGCTGTACACGACCACTGGACAGATGTGTGAGCTCTATCCAGTGGATCCGCTCTCTCAGGCACCTGTGCCAAACTTCGTTTCGGGAAGCTGTAATTGATTTAATTGTCGGAGACTGCCATTTCATTGGTTATATCAGCACCAACTCCTTCTTTGGTAGGTTTCTTGTCATTGTCGACGTACTGCGCTCGATACAGATGTTAACCTTCATAGATCCATGGGCAACCCGAGCCAAGTCTCCACGTCAAACATGAACGGTCTCATCTTCACTTTTGCCATGGCTATGTACACGGCCATTAGCAAATTGGCAAAATGAATTCTCCTGTAAGATATTTGGCGAATTGCAGTGGGAGGGAAACGAAGCAATTTTGGTGGAAATCAATACAACGCATCATTCTACGAAGCAGTGTAGGGTCTAACTCGCTGAATATGCCTCATGATTCTCTATAAATGGATGCAACCCCGTGCAATCTTTTGAGCGAATGTATCCATAGTATGAACTAACATCTTTCATTGTGTGTTAATTCTTGCCTTAGTTATCAGTACAATGTACAAGTTACCCAAGGAAAGATTCAGGGGAGTTGAAACCTAGCTTCACAACAATTTCAACGCCACGGTCCGAAATTCGGCGCCATAATCAAATTATGCGCCCCAACGTCCATTGACAACCCCGTCTAAGGCGAAGTTGAGCGTAAGGCACGTCCAGCCCCACGGGCTCGCCCGGCCCCGGCTTGGCGCCGGTCAGGGTCCAAGATGGGCCAAGTCCCTGCTTTAGCGCCGGCTAAATTTCGCCGTTTTTTTAAACGACGGGAATCATCAATTTCAATAGACTATTCCTATCATGCAGCTTTTTTAGAGCAGTGTATTTTAGCCAATTGGTCTGGTCAACCATGTGAAAAACACTGCATCTCACAAAGCCCGGAACGGTCCATCTACGGTACTTGAAGGGTAAAGCAGCAGGCAGCGAGCAAGAAGATAAATGAAATTGACATTCAAAGAAAAGTGATTGCTCTGTCTGATAACTATCCAACTTCTCACTGTTACTTTCACTTTATGATTCACTAGTTCTATTATTTACGAGCATAGAGCTATATGACTCTTGGGATATCACTTGAGCTCACGTTTTAATTAGTAGTATTCTATTGATTATATATATATCTATCATTTTCTATATCCAGTATTCTTTGTATTGTTTGCAGCGACCAGTTAAAAAACCTGGAGCTCCTCACCTGTGACACGTGCCTTCTGTCTTCCGATGTCATGAACTTCTTCCTGCCAACCACTTCCCCTTCTCTTCTTTTCCAAGCACAGACCCTCTTGTTCCCATTGATGTCCTATTGACTGGAACTAAGTCAAAAGATTGCTTCCTCTATTTTCCCAGTGATGGCACCATGGTCCTTGCGTCTTTTGTCGCCCTGAAGCTCTGTGAGCATAGCTATGGTATCCCCGCCAAGCCCACATCTTTGACTGGCTATCCTCGAAGATATCAGTTCTTGTTGTCGATTTTGAGATCATTCCGGAAGTCTTAGCACCTGATACGGGAGAACTGGCATATTAGAGGTAAGTGAATGTGTCTTGGGAAGATCAAGAGCAAGACCCGGAATCTGATATCCATACTCAGCTTCTCTCTCTCCGCCCACCTCACTGTCGAGCTGCCAATCAGCAGGCGATGGCCGGGCAAATGCCTCATCTCTTTTGTCCTACGGAAAGGGGATTCCTTTCTCCCGGTGCGGGTGAGTTGTTCTTTGTATCAAATTAAGCTAGTCTGGGACCCATGATACTAATTTGGGCGTGTAGAAACTCGATAACTCTTTTGAGTCTCCCTCAAGGGGGTGCCGGTTTCCCTCGCCCATGGGGGGGAGGAGGGGGGGGGACGCGCCTCCCTGGAATTCCTCCCTCCCAGGGGGAACCTTTCTCCCGATGCGGGTGAGTTGCTCTTGACGCAGTTCGTCCAAGCTAGTTTGTTATCATACTAATAAATGCTAGTAAGCACCGTCGTCTGGTGATATCGCACCCCTCCACCGCCTCATTCGCTTTGTCGAAAAGTCTCCTCGAATCCGCGTGGGAATGTATGGAATTGTGGAGGTGACTGGTATGTCAATTGACCAACAGCTCGCCTAAAAATACATGCTAATTATCCTCCAGCGGAGGACAGTGGGATGCCATTGGTCTCCATCATACTTTAAGAAACAAAATCGGGTGTTTCTCTGGACGAAAAACAATTCAGTAATCTTGGCCAGCATGTCATCGTCGCGTATTTACTCTACGCTACAACCTGCCGGTAACTCGGAAGTTCTCGATCCAGACAGTTACGAATCTTGGGATTCGACGAACAAACATTTGTCGGACCTCGGCTGCCTACTGGCCATCTACACGAGATCCAAGGCGTGGCGTTTCCGGCACTCCAAGTTCGATTTTTAACGCAAGACACGATATCAGGTTGAGCAGGATTCCCAAAGGATCAACGCCCTGATCACCTCTCGCGGGATTGTGTTGAATGAGTTCAGGATTTCCTCATGTGGAATTGACAGGTCGAAACACAATTTTACGTGATAAATCAAGTCTAGACATATGCCGATCGCATCTCGCATACTCCGTAGTTACATCAACCGAATGTAACTATGGACCCTGAGTCGCCCTTCGTAGGACTCCACACTCCCAACCCCCATGCCCCCCGCAATTCACCCCCACAAGGCCCGCGGTCAACGCCGCGGGGGGTTTTACCGCGGGCACACTCCAGCTCAACAAGTCTCAATTCTATGGAGTGCTCAGCAATAGGAGGTCTATAACACATAAAGAGGAGTATCTAACTTGTTATTTAGGTACTGATTTTGCTTTTCCAAATTAAACACCGAGTGGAAGTATCAGACATCGGCCAACATCCAAAGCCCACCTGGGCACCCCCATACCCCCACGCCTTATCGATAAACTCCAACGGTATAAACCGACGCGAACGCCCCTGTGTTTCGGGGTATAGCACAGTCAAAATGGACTATTCACTGGAAAACCACGCTTCTTATATTGGCCGTCCAGTCAGCGAGCTGCCCACACCGGCATTGGTGCTGAGCAAGCCCGTACTAGAGCACAACACCCGCATACTTCTCGAGGATGTGAAGGAATTGGGAATTAAGTTCCGGCCCCATGTGAAGACACTGAAGGTAAAGAGGATTCAATCCGTCAATTGAGATTGTCTAACCATTCGCAATGCAGTGCACCGAAGTCACTCGCATGATGCTGGGAAATACCCATCGGGGAATTGTTGCATCGACTCTCGCTGAAATCCGGGGCTCTTTGGAGTTGGTGAAAAGTGGAGAACTAGACGAGGTACGCACTTTCTTCACGCCTGGGCTCAACCGCAATAAGATTCAAATATTCACTCCAAACAGTGTCTCTACGGTCTCCCGGTCTCCGCCAGCGCTCTCCCATTCCTAGAAACCCTAACCAAATCCCTCAAGATCATCCTCATGATCGACAGCGAGCAACAAATCGATCTCCTAGAGTCCTATCTCACCAAATCACCCTCCGTATCCCCCTGGCCCGTCTTCATCAAAATAGACGTCGGCTCCAAGCGCGCAGGCCTAGTCACCGACTCACCCTCTCTCCCAAAACTGATCCACCGCATTGAATCCTCCCCCGCAGCCAGCGTCTACGGCTTCTACTGTCACGCCGGCCACTCCTACGCCTGCCGGACCGAAGACGCCGCAGCCGCAGTCCTGCAATCCGAAATCGAAGGCGTAGTCCAAGCATCGAAATACCTCCTCGACAAAGATCGAAAGATCGTCGTCTCCGTCGGCTCAACACCAACAGCACACGTCATCAAAAGACTCCAAGGCGTTCTCCCGGAAGGCATGGACCTCGAACTTCACGCAGGGAATTACCCAACCAACGACCTCCAGCAAGTTGCCACATCGCTAGTTACGCCGACACAGCAGGCTGTGCGGATCCTGGCGGACGTGTGTAGCGTTTATCCCGAGCGGAATGAAGCGCTGATTAATGCGGGCACGGTTGCGCTGGCAAAGGAGACGAGTGAGTTTCCGGGCTTTGGAATTGTCGCGGATCGGCCGGGGTGGAGTGTTGTGCGGATGGCGCAGGAGCATGGGATTTTGGGGTTGAAGAGTTCGGAGCAGACGGAGAGGATTGCTGGGATTATGGGGGTGGAGGTGAATGAGAGTGAGAGGGTGGAGAGTTCGTTTAAGGTTGGGGATAAGGTGTTGTTGTATATTCAGCATGCTTGTATTACGGCTGCGATGCATTTTGCTTATTATGTGGTTGATGAGGAGGATATTGTGCGGGAGACTTGGGTTCCTTGGAAGGGGTGGTGATTGCATTAGACTATGTATTGTCTCTGATGGTCGAGAGCGTTGAATATTGAGCTGCTGTCTCTATGTCATTTTGATATGAAGCACTCGCAATTGATCGAGTCAAGATAGACATACGTAGAGATGACCTGTGCAGGCAATGTTCCTGCCTCAGATGATTCCCAAGTCTGGAAGTAGCGAGCAGTACATGTCCAGGTGCTCAGCATCCACCAGAACTTCTTCCCCTCGGCCACCGTCAAGATCAAGAATGTAAGTACACGCCTGTTTGTCTATCAGATCCGTGAATCCAAGACATCGGTGGTCGACGGCATTGTTGAAGAATGACATCAAGCGGCACCGGGGCAGCCCTAGAGCCTGAATACATGCGATATCCGAACATTCACTGACCAGTCATATAGCTGTTTTGCTCTTTTTGCCGTCACCCCGGGCATGCCAACGAGAACTGCTTCCAGCTCCAAGAGCTGGCGACCGTGAACAGGGCCGCAATTGTCCGTGCGGTAAGAGTACTTTCATTCCCTCAGAAAATTCCCAGTTTACTCATCTTATATACTATATAGCCGCCGGCCTGCGCCCCCCAGCACATAAGAAAAGAAAAAGGGTATGTATTGCACTTCTACTCACAGAATGACTCGGTCTTGACTCCGTCATATCACCTTGAGGTGACTACGTAGCTAACATATACCTAGGTATGGATAGAAACCCTCGCCCAAATGGTAAGTTCGTACTACATCGAGATTCTCCTATTATATCGTTGGACTCGCAATTGCTAATCACTCTTACTTGCTTAGAAGCCCTCCTGCAGCCTTTGCCATGGTCGCAAGCTGTGAAGACCAAACTGGAAAAGATTGCACGGCGCATTGCAAATCTGGCCCCGTTTTAGTGTTTCCTGGCCCACCTGAAGGACCCTAAAGCCCATCCTGTTGGCGAGTATTCGGATACCTGATTGATGGCATTTTCGACCCACAATAAGATTGAGCGCAAGCCATCGGGAGGGAGTGATATTGGATATTGGATCGAGCACAATCACAATCAAAGAACGTCTCAGAAAACCTTGGAAGATACTGACTTCTGAATGACTTGAAACCGAAGCCCTTGGGGGTTTTCAATTGAGCTCTATTCGTCCCATAATATCTGGGGCACTACGCCAGGCGTTATCCGGATCCCCGAAGATCAATGGATGACAGTTCCGCTCATCGAAGGTTGGGAGACAAAGCTTCCAAAGTCAAAAGTCTATCCGCTGGGTCCGAAAGATCGAGCCGTCGTTGATGATGCTTTCCAATCGCTTGACCATAGAAAGATGAGTCACACGCCAAATGACACTATGACAGGCTTTCCAGTGTTCGTCGTCTGGCGGACAATTCATGAGCCCAGCAAAGAGCCACAACGCAAAGGTCGAGCCGTCGTCGACCTGCGAGGACTCAACAAGGTCACTGTTCGTGACGTGTACCCAATCCCCTGCCAAGATGACATCCTACTCCTCACCAACGACAAACGGTTCATCGCCGTACTCGACGCACCCAAGTTTTTCTACCAATAGCTAGTTGCCCGCCGTCACCGAGGCCGAATCGTCGTCGTGTCGCACAGAGGCCAGGAAATTCTCAACGTCTGCATCATGGGGCTTTGTAACTCTGTGCCGTGCGTACATCGTCAAATGGATTTAATGCTGAAGGAGTTCATTGCTTTTTGTCGCGCCTACTTGGACGACATGGTAGTCGCGTCCGAATCGTTCGCCGAGCACATTCAACATCTGACAGCAGTCTTTGAGACACTAGAACGGCACAACGTCTAGCTCGAGCCACGCAAGGCGTACGTTGCGGTCCCCGAAGTTTCGCTGCTCGGCCAGCGGGTGCATGCCCTCGGCATGACAACCCCCGACGACAAGATCCGAGCTATTGCATCGCTCCAGTTACGTCAACTGGAAACATATCTCGGAATGACAGGCGCTCTGTCTAACTATGTCCCCAAACACGCTCGGAAAGCTGAATCATTACAGCCTGAGCTCAGGCCCTTAACAAACCAAAGACCAACAGCTGGTCAATGACTATCTGATTCCGTTTTTGGAGGTTTTACATTTGTGCAACCCCATTATTGAGGGCGAATGGACCTCAGCTCGCTCGCCATTTGAAACTTGTTCTTTTGACAAAAACAAAATGACAGCGCTGGCCAACAGCTACCTCGAAGTGGCTGGCCATGTATTTGGGATCGTGGAAGTCAAGCCATATGTCCGGGATGACGGGGCCTGCCAGAGCCTTTGCTGGCAAGAGACAAGCCAGATGATCGCATGGATCATGCACGAGAAGGACCAAGGAAAAACAAAACCTTGGAAGATACCTCCCTCCTCCTCCTCCATGGTGGATTTGATATCACCAAATAAAAAGCAAAATCGAAAAACAAAGCTTCTATGAACTCTAGATTCTTGCAGGGCAGAGTACTGGTAGGGAGATTAGTGGTCACATCCATGATATCGACATTCTAGCATTGATCATCGATTAACCTTGGAATGGACCTTGATCAATTGATTTCGATATTTCTGCTATGTGCCTTCAAGGTTGTCGGTGTAGGCTATAGTCACACTCTATATATTAGGTACCTACCTAGGTATAAATTTTACCCATGCATATTCTGGCGGATGCCCAACATTGAAGTGTGTGAGCCAACGGCAACTTTGTATCGGGTTCGAGGTATATATAGCCGCGATCAAAATTTGGAACTCCTATGTGCCAACCCTCGAGAGGGTTGGAATGAGCATGCTTCCAGTAAATAATGATTTGGAAAAACGTATTTCACTATCATAATCATCCATAGATCCACGAATTGAAAACTTGGGATTTCACTTCGGCAGAGCACACCACAAGCCTGAGCAGAATGGAGCCGAGAAAATACACACATTTCGTGGAAAACTGTTTTGGCTCATACTACATAAAATGCCCGTCTCTCCCATCGAACAGCCCAGTAGCTCACTGGGTTGCACCGATGAAGTGGATCTTCACAGTTCCACTTTACGGCCGGCTGGCCCAATGGCAAGGCGCTTGACTACGAATCAAGAGATTGCAGGTTCGATCCCTGCGTCGGTCATCTCTTTTTGCTTTTGCCAGTGCCAAATGCTGGGTGGTGGATGATGCAGTGTCCTCGATGATTTTCGCCTCGGTGACTGCCTCGGTGACTGCCTCGGTGACCTCCCGAGGTCGGGGCCAGGACGAAACTTAGGGCTTGGGTAGAACAGACTCAAAGCTTGGAGAGACTCCCGTTTCTAGAATTTACAATGAGAAGAAATTTAACCAAAAGAAAACGCCAATCGTTTTGTTTATGCAAAAGTACATGATAGGTATACAACGCAGATAGCGAACCAAAGAGCAAAGCGCAGGTATCGTAAAATCAACCCCAAGTTCCACCACCACCACCACGCCCCTGCTTCCGCTGAGCAGAAATACGCCAATCATCCTCGCCCGCAAAGCGATTATGCAAAGGCTGGATGCGCTCCGCCTTCTTACGCTTCGACAACTTATCCGTCGGCGCAACCTTGAAGAAAGTCGGCGCCGCCTCAACAAGCCACTTGGGTTCGATGGCCGTCGTGCAATGCATGTATTCCTTCGTCGTCAGAACAAGAGTATGGTAAATGACATGCTCGGAGGGCTTGCCGAACATCGCAGAGCTGGGATGCATGTAGACGGGTGTGCCTTCGACGAGGGTCTTGTATCCTTCCTGGGGATCTTTGCGGGCTGCATTGCGGAAGAAGCCGGTGCACAGGGATTGGCGGACTTTCATGGTGTCGCGGCCGCAGGAGACGATGCGGTGCTTGTAGCGGTTCATGATGCCGAGGAGTTGTTTGCGGACATCTTGGGCGCGCTTGATCTGGCGAGCTTGGATGAAGTTTTCGAAACACCAGGAGTTGTTGAAGCCGGCGTTTTTCCAGCCGTTGTATACGTTTAGGAGGGTGAGGTGGTCGCCGTGGGGATCGTGGAATTTGGACTTCTTCTGGTCGGCTTGTTGTTGCTTTTCCTTGGGTCGGTAGAAGACTGATTGGATGGACAGCATGGCGACGATGCTGAGCATTTCGTCGGAGCAGCCTGAGTCCACGGATGCGATCAGAACCTTGGCGAGCGCGGGCTCCATGGGGAAATCGGCCATTTTGCGTCCCAGACGAGTCAGGAGACCTTCGTCATCGAGAGCGGATAGAGCGTAGAGCTCCTCAAGTGCCGTTAACATGGTGTTGGTAGGTGGCGGGTCCATGAAATCAAAGTGAAGCAGGTCATTAATACCCATTGCCTTCAGCATGAGAATAGTATGTGAGAGGTTCTGGCGCTGAATTTCGGGAATGGTGGTGGGAAGCATTTCAGACTGATAGGCCGCCTCCGTGTACAGTCGGAAACATTTTCCAGGTCCTGTTCGGCCTGCACGGCCAGCTCTTTGCTTGGCCTGTGCCTGGGAAATAGGTGTCACCACAAGGGAATCCATACCCAGCTTCGGGTCGTATGCATTTTGCTTCACGAAGCCGGGATCAATGACGTAGTAAATCTGATCGATTGTGATCGATGTTTCGGCAATGTTGGTTGCGATGACGACCTTGCGTCCGCCTTCGGGGGCTGGATCGAAAATTCGACTCTGCATCTCACTGGGCAGCGCGGAATAGACGGGGAGAATGACCAATTCGGGGACAGTGGTTCCTAGAGCTTTCATACGCTCGAATAGAATCTCACACGCCGTGTCAATTTCCTCTTGACCCGTTAAGAAAAGCAGAATGTCACCAGCAGGTTCTGTCAAGTGAATTTGCATGACGGTAATAAGTGCAGCATCCAGATAGTCGGATTCGGGCTCCTTGGAATACATGACCTCGACGGGGAAAGTTCGGCCAGGAATGGAGAAGATGGGACAACCATGGAAGTATTCGGAGAATTTCTCAGCATCCAGAGTGGCCGAAGTGATGATCAATCTTAGATCCGGTCGTCTCTTGATGGTCTTCTTCAACAATCCGAACAGAATATCAGTGGCGATGGTGCGTTCGTGGGCTTCGTCAAGCATGATCACGGAGTATTTCTTGAGATCGGGATCCAGAAGAATCTCTCTCTGGAGCATACCATCGGTCATGTACTTGATCTTGGTGTCTGGACTGGTACAGTCTTCGAAACGGATGGTGTATCCAACCTCTGCTCCAAGTTTGCAGCCCACTTCCTCGGCCACACGTTTGGCCACGGACATCGCAGCGACACGACGAGGCTGGGTACAGCCAATGATTCCATTGTTTCCATATCCACCTTCAGCAAGGTACTGTGTCAACTGCGTGGTCTTTCCGGAACCTGTGTCTCCGACAACGATCATCAACTGGTTGTCTCTGACTGCATCCAGCAATTGCTTCCGGAACTTGAAGACGGGCAGACTTTCACGTTGCTGTTTCATAGACATGGTTGTACGCTTTCCAAATGTAGCGTTCTTGCCCATCGTCACACGCTTCCACTCTGGCACCGCATCATCTTGCTTGGGCTGCTGCGCACTGCGCAAGTCTGCGGCGAACTTCCGCTCCTCGGGCGCAACCATTGGATCCTGCCATTGGGCGTTGAGGTCGACATCCGCGGCCTTTTCAGCCGCCTTGTCTTGGGCTTCTTGCTGTTTCAATTCACGCCTCTCCTTGGCAAGATTGGTGCCTGCCATTGCTGAACGGTTCATTGACCCATCGGGAGCCTTGACAACACGGATAGGAGAGAGCTCAAGAGACTGTTTCGTCTGACCAGCCAAGAAAGGGGGTTCTTCGTCTTTGACTTCAATGTCGACATCTTCCTCCTCTTCGAAGGTGCCTTCTCCAGTGAGAGTTGCATTGTATTCCTCGTCAATGTCAGGGTAGTCCGCCGCGGACGCAACACCAGAGGCAATCAATTGTCTGATCTCCCATCTCTCAGGCGAAGTCATGCGTTTGCGATTTCTCATCGGCCGACGCCCCGAGTCTTCAATGACAGGCACATCCGAGCTCAAGTTGCCGTATCTGTCGTTGGCCTCTGTACCATCGAGACGCTCCATATTGGCTCCAGACGCAAGACGCTTCTGAGGAACCATGTCCATGCCTGTCATCTGGTCCACCTCCTTCATAGACAATCCGATTCGAGTGCCCTGAATACTAGCAACCTTAACTTTGACCGGTTGCCCGCGAGAGACCAAATCCGAGGGATGGTTGACCCGCACTCCCTCCTGCATTGCTGAGACGTGCACCAGGCCATCCACTTTCCCCCTGACGCCCTGTAGATTCACGAAAGCGCCGAAGTCTTTCACTCCTGTCACGGTTCCGTCGTACACCTTGTAAAGAACTGGATGGTCATCCAGCTCAACGGGCGGAGGACGGCGGAAGTCATCGTCCTCATCCCGATCACGGCGCCTCCGACGATCGCGATCCCCATGTCCAGACCGACGGCTGTCCCGATCTCCGTATCTATCAATCGACCGACCGAACTCATCGACGAGATCGTCATTTTTGCCATGTCGCCGGGCACTTCGGGATCGTGATCGCTCGCGATACTTGTCTCTGCGTCGTCCGCGGTCTTCCATGCGTTCGGGGCTGCGACTGCGCTTCTTGGTGTCGCGCTCTGTGCGTGGCGGGCGAGAAGTTTCCGGTTTCGGTTTTCCAGCCAGTCCCTCCAGCATCGCGAAAGTATCATCCATCGCATCCGCTCCAGAGTCTGCATCCGCAGCCTGTTCATCGACGTAGTCGTTTTCCTCCCAGCGCTTTTCCGTATCAGGAACCGCCAGGCCCTTGAACACACGAGACTTCTTCTCTAGAGCATCCAAAAGGTCCATGTCGTCATCTTCGGCGGAGTTGCCATTGTCCTCCCTTTTCTGTGTCTTGTACTTGGGGTGCATGGTGAGCACCATGCGGTCGATACTCTCCATGAGACTCTGGGGGAACTCGGCGCCCATCTCATCGAGGGCTTTGGTGAAATCGGGGAAGGAGCCATTGCACTTGAGGTGCTGGTCGATGACGAACTCCGCGAGTGTCTTCTCGTTGATCCCCAGGTGATTCTGGAGCTCGTTTGTCACTCGCGACACGAGCGACAACAGCTCCAGAGACTCGAGATCATCCATTCCGGGCTGCGCAACAAAGGGCGATCCAAACAGAGGTCGCTGCGCTGAAAGAATGAGTCGGTGGGGAGTGCTTGAACCGTCGCGGTCTTCTTCAATGCGGAAAATTAGTGCGGCCGAGCTCTAAATTCCCGATAAGAGATAAGCATCTACATCCGTGAAAGCACCGCCGTGAACCTTTTGGAACCTTGGAAAGCAACGTGAAAGTTGGATAGATTGGGGCTTCAATTGTTGGGAGATATGCTCTATTATACATATATATATCTATTGTACAGGTTGTTGTTACATTTTATTCCTTTTTGTCCGTCTCTGAATCGTACCACGAATTCTCCAACGGCGGGTCCTCAGTCGACGACTCAGTTTCAGATGAAGGCTCAGTTTGAGCTGAAGAGTTCTCCGGATCAGAGCTTTCAACCCGAGAGAGCTCATCCTTGGAAAGCTCGGCGGGTTCGGCAGATGACTCTCCCAGGGATTCTTCGTCCGGAGACACTTCCGCAGGCACGTTGGTCTGCATCTCTGCCGCTTGAGCGCTCCAGTCATCCGAAGCAACACCCATGCGTTGCTGCTCGAGCAGTTGCTTCTGAAGAGCGATCTGGCGCTTGAGAGAAGAGCCCTTGCGCAATCTCTTGTTCGCAGAGAACTCAGTCAAGGCTCGGACCATTCTCTCTTCGACAAGCTCCTTGACATGACTGGCCAGTGTTCGGTTTGTGAAAACACCACCGAAACGGAAGCTGAGCCACAGGTAAAGAATGACGGCCTTGTGGAGACTCTCCAAATCATGCATATATTCATTGCTGCCGGAAACAGGTTGCTCGAGAACTTCCAGCTTGAGGTGAGGGATGTTCAAAAGGAGACCATCGTCATGTTCAGCGACACAATCAGCTAACGCGCCAGTAACATCACGGGACTTTGCGTTCCTGACATCCATGGGAGAAACCATGAACTTGAGCTGGTCCTCAATGGGCAGGCCCTGCACCGCGTCGACGATTTCTGCGTTTTCCAACTGACCCTTGGGGTCGCACATGAAGAACAAGGGGCTAACCTGGGCAATCTCCAGAGTCCGCTTGACCAAATACTCGAAAGGCACACCTGGCGGGAAGTAGGCAGCAAACTTCCGGAAGACAGAATCTGGAGGCATAATGCCCGCGGCAGTCAGAGGAGGGGGCTCCATTTTCATGGCCTGTTGAATGAACGGAATGTCGACCTCTTCAAGACAAGTGATCAAGCCCACGTTGGGATCTTCATCCTGGCCTTCCATGATATTGGCTGGGCGATAACGCCCGGCACGTCCTCCGATTTGTTTGATCTCTGGCACAGTAAGACGTTGAAGTCCATCCTGGCCTCGCTTGACCAGAGTATCGAAGATGACACGCTTGCAGCTCCTACGGGGAGTTAGTATACGCCAGTCAATTTGCCTGGGGAGAACTCACAAATTCAAACCCATTCCAATAGCATCACTGGCAACTAGGAAGTCATAGTCATTGTCGGGGTCGTTGAACAGGTTGGCTTGCTGGGTTCGGATCTCTGCGGGCAAACCACCGTAGACGATGGCTGCACGTCTTCCCGTTGACTTCTCGATGTCTGCTTTCATGGCGTGGATACCTTTCCGAGAAAACACCACGACACAGTCTCCTTTTTCGAGCTGCATCAGGTTACCCTTCAAGCTATGTGGCATGACCTCCAGTGAGTTGAGTCGTTCGTAGCGGTGTATTTCCAATTTGTCTCCCGTCAGCGCGCACAGCTCTCTGATCAAGGGCACTGTTCGAGTCTCTCCGCAAAGATGTAGCTCGGTAGCCTGGCATCCAAGGAACGCTCGAGTCCAGGCCCATCCTCGTGAAGGGTTGGAGATCATTTGGATCTCATCGATAACTCCGACATCGTATTCCTGACCAAGGCTGACCATTTCCACCGTGTTGCTCACAATACGCGGCACTTCATTGTTCTCTGGGGCTTTGACATCATCGCCCGTCACCAAACTGACCGGGACTCCCTCTGCCTTGAACCTGTGATATACTTCTTGCGCAAGTAGTCTGAGCGGGCCTGCGTAGAATCCGTTTTTGCTCTTCCGTAGCCGTTGCAACGCGTGATATGTCTTGCCGGAATTTGTAGGTCCAACATGGAGATGAATCGTTCGTTGTGCTGATCGTGCTCGCGGGTACCACTCAGCGGGATATCGAAGATCGGCTATCTGCTTTTGCGCCTCCAACAGTGGCGCAGAATACTTGCGCGTGAGGTGTTCCGCATGCAGCAGATATTCCAACTCCTCCCGCAGACCTTGGGCACCACCAGACAGATATGCCCTTTGCAAAGACGCTTTCGTTTGATGAAGAGAGCCGCCAGCGTTTGCGGATTTCTTGTCATCTGCTTTGCAAGCAACCACAACCTGACGCTCAAACGTTCCCCATCCTTCTAACCCCTCCGGGGTTCGAGTCGCCTTCTTCTTGATGTCGCGCAACGCTGCCTCGACCAATTGGATGAAATCTCGCGCGGCCGCAATATCTTTTCGAATCGCTCTGGCTTCGGGGATCTGAACTGCCGTCTGAATAGTTGGGTTAGCATAATGCCGTGGTGTGACTGATCGCCGACGAACCCTTTTCTTGGTTTTCTTATCTGGAAGTATCGCCGGTTCCTTCGTTTTTCTCGATCGTTGGAGAATGGAGGTTGTAGTAAATGACCGTACAGCCAAGCCGGTGAAAGATCGCAAGGCGCAGAGGGAACTACCTCGACCGGTCCATAGCTGCATTCCTGGACTGAGGACACCAGTCCGGGATGTATTCTTGAAGAGTTGGTTGAAACGGTGGAGTGCGGAAAGGAGAAGGCGGAAACCAAAAAGTTGCTTATCGACGATCCACTAAGCTCCAATGGTGGGGAAACACCATCTCCTTCATATACCTCAGACGGCCACCTTTCGACTCCCGCAACTCCTTTTCAATCTGGTCTCCTTTGCATACTTGTCTAACGGCTTCTTTCATATCCTCGGACACGAGCCAGTGGGCTGCCCGCCAGCATGGGCTCTTCCATAATTAACATCCAACGCGACAGTCGGTAACCTCCTGACCTCCTGCTTGAGCTCCCGCTAACCTGTGCGTCATACGGATAGTCATACTGAACACCATTCGCAATGCCGGTGGCCACGATGTGAGCCCGACCCATCCGATCAGTCAACTGCGGGATACTGACGGCCTTCACAGTGGAAAGTCTTGGTGCTGGACGAAACCAGTAGGAAATTGGTCGAAGGCGCGGTGAAAGAAGAGGAGATTCTCAATCTCAACGTCTCCAGTGAGCTGGTCCGGTGCTTTGCGATCCATGAACGTATGCACTAATGTCTGCCCGCAGATGTCGAGCAGCTCGAACACAAACGGCCGTTCAATGCCGACATGGACGCGCTTTACATCCTGTCCCCTGAATCATATGTGGTCGACTGTCTGATGGCAGACTTCGAAGTGGGACGATACAGAAAGGCGTTCTTGGTGTGGACTTCATGTTAGTGGGCTGTGAACTCGAGGTTGTCGCAACGTCATTTCGCTGATACCGTACACAGTCCTTGATCCGCAGCAACGAGCTCGGATCGATCGGTCTACGATGGCGCGCGAGCGCATTGCCGAATTCCACGTTATGAACATCAACTTCTACCCCAGAGAGTCCCGTTTGGTGACGTTCCGTGATCCGTGGAGCTTCCCGGTCCTCTTCCACCCGGGCTGCAACAATTTGATTCGGCAGCACCTGGAGGACTTGGCGCAGAAGGTGAGCAGGCCTGCTTCTTAGGATATTACGCTCCTTATGCTGACCTACCATTAGGTCGTTTCCCTCTGCGCTTCGTTGGGCGAGTATCCTGTGATCCGGTACTACCGGCCCCGATCTCCCACCCATGAGGCGGGTGTTATGTGTTCTCATTTGGCGCGCTTCATTCAGAATGAGATGGATCAATTCGCGCAGTTCCAAAGGGACTTCCCACCCCAAACCAACCGGCCTCGGGGTGTGCTACTCGTGGTAGACCGTTCTATGGACTTGTTTGCCCCGCTTCTTCACGAGTTTACATACCAAGCTATGGTTCACGACTTACTGCCTGTGAATGATGGCGATAAGGTAACTTACAAGACTGTTGTCAACGAAGGCAGCAAGAATGAGGAGGTCAAGGAGATGGAAATTGGCGAAGATGACAAGATTTGGGTGGATTACCGTCATATGCACATGAAGGATCTGCTAGGTAAATTGGGCGAAGATTTTGCCAAGTTCCGAGCAGCCAATCCTCAGTTCGCGGACGAGTGAGTGGTAATTATCCGGCATACAAAATTGGCAACTGACATGATCTCGCAGTAACGACAAACAGAACGTGAACACCATCAAGGATATGTTGGGTGGACTGACAGAGTTCCAAGAGGGGAAAACCGCCTATACATTGCACCTTAACATGGCGCAAGAGTGTATGAAGTTCTTCCAGGCCCGCAAACTCCTGGAAGTCAGCTCCATTCAGCAGTCATTCGCTACAGGTCTGGACGAAAACTATAAGAAGGCCAAGAACCTAGCAGCACAACTTGTGCAACTTCTGGACGACGACTCAGTTGTGACTCCAGATAGGCTTCGGTTGCTACTACTCTACATCATGTACCGTGGCGGCCTGCTGGGTGGTGATATTCGCAAACTCATGGCGCACGCGAACCTGCCACCAAGAGATGGCGAGGTGATCGCCAACCTAGAGCTCCTTGGTGTTCGCGTAGAGAAGCCCTTGAAGGACGAAAAGCCACCCGTACAGCCTCTTTTCAACCGCCGAACCCCAGCACCTGAATCTGAAGAGCTGAGCCTCAGCCGGTACGAGCTCGCCGTGAAGCAAATGCTCGAAGAACAAATCCAAGGCACTCTGGACCCCACCTCTTTCCCCTTCACACGACCACACACCGAAACAGACGGCGCTCTAGCCGCCCAGGAGATGCAATCCCAGCAGGCCTCCCTGCGCAGCGCAAAACCAACCTGGGCCCGCACAAGATCAGTCGATCAACCGCGCCAGCGTCTCATTGTCTTCATGGCCGGTGGAGCCACCTACGGCGAGTCTCGCGCTTGCCACGAAGTCTCAGCCTCCTATAACCGAGATGTGTACCTTGCCACAACGCACATGCTCACACCGGGTCTCTTCCTTCGCCAGGTTGCCGATCTGGGCGTTGATAGACGTCGTCTGGACCTCCCGTCCGAGCGGCCCAAACCCACTGCGCCGGCGCATTTGTTCGAGCGCGAAAAGCCGCCTTCCCCGGCTGCTCCGCCGCCGCAGAAGAAGCCCGTCTCAGTGGCTCATCTTAACCCACCGGCTCCACCAGAGGCGCTGATGGCGGGTATGTCTGTCAGCTCGAATGGAAGTGGAAGCAACCATTCCTCCGGCAGTGGGAAACCCGGGAAACCCGACAAGCATGACAAGCATGAGAAGAAAGACAAGGAAAAGAAGGAGAAGAAAGAAAAGAAGTATCGATTTTTCAAGTAGTTCTCCTTTTGCATTGGTCGGTTTCCTGCCTCTACCCAGCGCTTCTGTGATACCATACTTTTCCTTGTCTTTTGTCGGTTTGGTCTCCCAAGCATTCAAGGCGCTTTTGTCGGTTTCTCTATTTAGTCGAAGATTCAATGCAGTCTACTTTGTAACCTCATAAGCACCGACCTCTTACTAGCATCTATATCTTGGCCTTCGTTACATTCATCAGTCTATACAGGGCATATCACGGGTATCATAAAGCTCATTTCCCACGCATCAAATCACGCATCTTCCCCCAAATACTTCAGAATCCTTTCATCCTGATTAAACACCTTCCTCATCCTCTCCGCCTTCTTCCTATCCTCCTCGGCCTTCTTCCTAACCTGCTTAGCATTCAGCTTCTGCACCTTAACCGGAGGCGCCTTCTTCGGCAACGGATCCCCATCCGCATCAAGCCCAGTCCCCAAAGCAGCAGTATCGAACTTCATGCTCGCCTTGATGGGCTCGCGAATACCTTCGCGACCCGATGCGCCGAGACCCAATCGCTCGTCGGGATTCCATCCTTGACTCGTAAGGTACCGGAAGCCTGTCCGCGTGCGATCTAGATGAGATGGTGGGTGCGAATGCGTAAGACAGACTTGGTGGGCGATGGAGGCTTCGTGCGGAGTCTCGTTCGTGCCGAGGGGCAGCTTGCATACATTGCAGATCTCCGGTTCGGGGAGGGGTGTGGCTTCTGCTGATGCTGGGGCTGATTGGGTTTCACGAGTTGGCGATGGGCATGTTGGTGTATTTGGGGTTGTGTTGTGTTGTTTCATTACAATGGAGAGGTATGTGTTTGCGACATTTCGGCCGGAGGATGCAGATGTAGATGGGGTTGAGGTGTTCAGGTCGGAGGAGCGTATGAATGGTACAGGTTTTCGACGGATACCAGATGTGAAAGGACGCTGGGTCTCTGGGGGCAGAGAGTAGTCCTCATAGTCCTCATGGTCTTCATGATCTGAGGCCATGGTGGGAGTGTTGCGGTGGAGTTGAGAAGAGGCGATAAGAGAGATAGGGAGATGTTGGCAAAATAATCCCTGTGGACAGCTCTTCTCTTCTACACACCTTCGCCATGCCCATTCCCATCATCGCCACTGGCCTCCGGGAGGGCATTTCTGCCATTCCATATGCCTGGACTGTTCTCCGCGTGGCGCCCTGGCTGCTGGCCCTCGCCGCGCTGAAGTACTACTTCGAAGGAGCCCGCAACACCTCCGAACGCATGATGCGCTCCAAAGTCATAATGGTCACAGTAGGCCACACCCACCCATTCCACACAAATAACCCAAACTAATCGAGAAAAACCAGGGCGGCACATCAGGAATTGGAGCCGAAGTAGTCCGCGAGCTAGCCACACGGGGCGCGCAAGTCATCCTCCTAACCCGCCAACCACCCTCAGACATCTTCCTCTCCGAATACATCGACGACCTCCGCAACACAACCAACAACCAACTCATCTACGCCGAACAAGTCGACCTCTCCTCTCTCCACTCAATCCGCACCTTCGCCACAAAATGGATCGACAACATCCCTCCCCGCCGACTCGACTCCATCATCCTGGCAGGCGGCACCGCCGAACCCTCCCACTCCCGTCCCCTCACCATAGACGGCATTGACCAAGAATGGCAAACAAACTACCTTTCCAATTTCCACCTCCTCAGCATCCTGAGCCCGGCGCTGCGCGCTCAGCCCGCCCACCGCGACGTCCGCGTCATCTTCACATCATGCTCCAGCTATATCGGCGCAGACTTCAGCTCACTGGAGACGATGACGAGGGGAAAACAGATTCAGACTTCCAAGCGCACGAAGACAAAGCCTGCTCTCTACGCTAGACCCAAGGGCGTCTACGGATTGAGTAAACTGTGTCTTACTATCTTTGCGCATTCATTCCAACGCCATTTGAACGCCTACAAACGCCCTGACAGCCTGCCGCCTTGCACGCGGGTCATTGTTGTCGACCCCGGCGTGACTCGCACACCGGGCATGAGGCGGTGGTTGACGGGCGGATCACTGTGGGGCCTTGCAATCTATCTGATTACTTGGCCTTTGTGGTGGTTGATTTTCAAGTCGCCGTCGCAGGGTGCGCAGAGTATTCTGTATGCAGCTATGGAGGCGCAGTATGGGCGTGGTGAGGGTGGTTGGTTGGTGAAGGAGTGTCGGGAGATGGACTATGCGCGAACGGATGTTCGGAGTGATGAGGCTGGTAAGAAGCTTTGGGAATTCAGTGGGAAGATGGTTGAGGAGGCGGAGAAGGAAGGCGCTGTTATTCGGGCGCTGGAGAAGAAGGGTATGGAGGCTGAGAAGGCTGAGCAGGAGAAGAAGGAGAAGAAAGAGAAAGCTGGGAAGAAGACCGAGGGGTCGAGGAGGAGTCGGAAGGGTCAGAATAAGTAGACTGTATACTTCCAAGGTTAGCATGTATACCTCGCATAGACTATTATCCCATTGCATTGATAGAAGCATTCAGAAAAAGGAAATTCGTTTCGTATATTCTAGCACTATTTCAAAAGATCTATATTAACAAGCCTGTATCATGCCAGCCTGTCAATTTACTTCTGAAGCTTAGCAAGAAGCTCAGCAGGGGGCTGCTGGCGGTAACCCTGGGGGTTGTTCTCAGTCCAGAGCCAAAGGTCCTCACAAGCCTGCTCGAGAGTGCGCTCGGCCTTCCAGCCCAGCTCGGTGTTAGCCCGAGTAGGGTTAGCAGTGAGGTTGAGCACGTCACCAGCACGACGAGGAGCAACCTCGTAGGGCTGGTCCTTGCCGACGGCAGCGGAGAAAGCACGGATCATCTCGTAGACTGTGCTGCCCTTACCGGTGCCCAGGTTCCAGGCGCGCACACCGGGGTTGTTGGCGCGCAGGTAGTTCAGAGCCTTGAGGTGGCCGTCTGCGAGATCCAGAATGTGGATGTAGTCGCGGATGGCGGTACCGTCGTGGGAGGCGTAGTCTGTACATGTTAGAGTGGAATTGAAGAGTGGCATTGGAATGGGAACGAACCGTCTCCGAAGACCATGAGCTTCTCGCGCTTGCCGGTGGCAACTTGCGCGAGGAGGGGAAGCAGGTTGTAGGGAACACCCTGGGGGTCTTCACCCATGATACCGCTGGGGTGAGCACCAGCAGGGTTGAAGTAGCGGAGGAGAGCACCGTTCCACTTCTTGGCCTCGGCCTCGTTGCCGGCCTTGGTGGCGTTGTTGCGCTGAGCGTTGATCACGTCGGTGATGGCGGTCTCAACGGCGAACTTGGTGTTGCCGTAGGGGTTGGTGGGACCCAGAGGGCAGTCCTCGGGGATGGGGATCATGTTAGGGAAGCGAGTGGCGTCACCGTAAACGGTGGCGGAGCTGGAGAAGACAATGTTGGTGACATTGTGCTTGACCATGGAGCGCAGGAGGTTGATGGTGCCGTAGACGTTGACCAGGTAGTAGTCCAAGGGCTTCTCGCCAGATTCACCGACAGCCTTGATCCGTTAGCGTCGATACCCGTCGATTTGATCGATTTGTCTCACCTTCAACGCAGCGAAGTGGATAACGCTGTCAATGTCGGGGTGGGCCTCGAACACCTTGTCAAAGGCATTCTCCTCAGTGACATCGAGCTGGACGAACTCGGCCTTCTTGCCGGAGATTAACTCAATGCGCTTGAGGGCCTCGGGGGAGGAGTTGTACAAGTTGTCAGCGACGACAACCTTGTAACCGGCCTCGAGGAGGGCAAGGGTGGTGAACGAGCCAATGTAGCCCGTACCACTGTGGGGGAATTAGTGATGTTCTGTTCCCAATGGTGGAAGAACATACCCAGCAACAAGAACTGAACCAGCAGACATGATGAACGAAAAGCGTGGAATATGGGGGAGCGGAAAGCGGGCGAGGGGCAGCTTTTAAGGGGAAAATGGTGGGGTGTTTTCCCTTATAACTTATGACGCGGCCCTGCTCATCGTCACCTTTCATCTTATTTCTTGCGCTTAATCTACTGTCGATCGTGCCATTTGAGTCCTGTATCTTGTCGATTACCCCTGACAGGACCCAATTGGCCTGACGACTGCGATATTCCGTGTTTTGGGTGTTTAGTGTTGAGTGTTTACTGCACTTCGTATACTTGCTATACTATACTGATTACCATATTTGGCCATATTTTACCACTAAGGATACTAATCCGGGATATCGTTTAAGCCAGAGGCTGTTTGCATATAATTTAATCCTTTTATAGCACTCGGTAAGAGATTGTCCGAAGGCGCATAACGCATGCTGCGATCTGGCCTGAAGCGGCCCACGTTCAGGGTCCAGGACCGTTCCCGGCTCGGCACATTCCACGGCCCTCGCTTATTAGGGAATACGGACTACAGCAGGATAGTATACTATGAAAATTGAATTGAATTGAATGGTATTGAAATAAAACGTCGGCAGATTATAAGAACCTGGCCCTATATGCCCTAATCATTCATCATGAGTCCTAACTCGTGTAGATGTAGGTGTCGAAGCCGAAGTCTGACGGAATCCTCGAACGGGGCCGGACCCACGAGAACTGTCCGAGACTGATAGTGTACCCACTGGGGGATTTAACCGAGGAGTTCAACGTCCAGACCAATGGCCCGCATGAACAGGTTGACATTACTCAAACGTTGGCTGCCCATGTCGGCAGGGAGGGTCTTGCTGTAGCCCACAGTTTCCATCACGCGATCCCTGCATGAGTTAGCATGGTCCGAAATTGTAAAGATAAAAACAAGTAGGAGAAAAAAAGCAGGGGGGAAAAAGGAACTTACTTCACCGCAATGACCAGGCGCTGTTGCTGTTCGGGGCTGGCACCAATTCCGACAGCCGCCAGGAACTGCCACACATACATATCATCACCGGAGCTAATAGTGCCGGGGAAGGTATCGTTCAAGCCAGGTTCCAAAGTATCAAAGAGAACGTTAAACTTCTCCACCCACTGCTGCCAATCGTGCTCGGAAGCTTGGCCAGCCTCCTTGACGATCTCGGCACGGCTGAGCAGCATGGTCAAAATGCCCAGACCGACCTTCGTCCGGGCCACGGTCTGCACATGGGTCTGGTTGATGACCAATCCCAAGAGACCAATGATGATGTTGAATGGCGCCTCGTTCACGTAGCCCAACAGACAGGGCATGACAGCCAGAGAGAACAGGTCAATAGCCTCGCGCATGCCAAGAGATGGTTGAGCCTCACCCGGCACGGGCTGGGCAAGACGAACGACATCCAGGCTGTCGAGATGAACGACGATCATGGTGAGGATGGTAACGCGCTGCTCCTGGTCGATGTGGCGGAAGATGCGGGGGATAGCCTTCTTGCCCTTAGGGTAGGACAGGAATGCGATGAAGGGGTGGGGGGTGGTCGAGTTGGGAACAATGGGCTCCATCACTTTGAGGGAGCGCCACAACTTTTGGTTAAGAGTGTGAAGTTTCTGTCGCCATTCCATATGTTCTTGGATGGCCTCGGCGTCGCCCTCCTCCGGAGGTGGGGGCATCGTCCGTTCCATATCTTCCATTGCCATCAATGCACTGTACACATTCTCAACGTTGGTAAGAATCGACTTCCGGTCACTTAGGCTGAGATTAGACTGAAGCTTCTTCGGCTTCGGCCCATCGGCACTGTCCGGGCGCTTGATGTTCAACATCGGCTTGGGAGCCTTAGCATTGCTGAATGCAATCTTGCCCAGGCTGCCTTCAATGATAAGCTGCTTGTTTTTGGGCTTGGCTTTAGCCGCCTCCACGGCCCGCTGAACCTGTTGCTGCATGCGCTGCATGTGGTTATCGGCACTTTGGAAGTTGCCCCGGCGATGCCCGCCGAGCCGGTTTCCTGTTTGGAGAAGGTAGGTCTGCGCAAAGTGTCCCAACGGCTGGTGAGGGTGCTGGCGCGGTGCGCCACGAATCTGGCTACAGACCTGATAATAGAAATCTTCGGCCAGTACGGCTTCTGGATCCGAATCCGCTATACTCCCAGCGGCTGCCACGAGCTGCTGTAATTGAATACGAGTAATGAAGTTCTTGTCCTGGGGTGTCATCAAGCCATTGCCGCGGGACAGAAGGAAGATCTTGTGGTTGCGCTTCGCCCGCTTGGCATCCTCCATCAGATAAGCGTTGCGCTGTTCGGGGGTGAGGTTGGCAAGCTGCTGTGGGTCGGTGATGACGGGCATTCCATTGCTGGAAACCCGGTTTGGCGGCAGCTGCTGGTGCTGGGGAGGGCGTTGGACCTGAGGAGGGCCGGCGTGGCGCGGGCCAGCAGGGGGCAGGTTTTGCGGGGGAGCATTAATGTTCTGTGGCAAATGAATTGGGCCACCGGGGGGCATAATCCCAGGCCCACCATAGAGCTCTGGCATACCCGGTGGAGGGTGGGCCATCTGGGGGAGGTGACCTTGTCTCAGCTGCGCTTGCAAGAACTCTGGGTGGACTGGGGGATATCCATCGGGAATTGCCTGGAGGTGCTGAGACTGTGGGTGAAACTGGGGCTCGACCATAGATCGAAGGAATGCATCTCCTGCCGGTGCTCCTGCATTACTGCTGTGGCGCATCTGCGCTTCCACCTCCTCCAAGCTCAGCATTTTCCGACTGGCCGGGATTGGCTCGGTCTTCTTCTGCGACACTCCCCAGACACTGGACTTAGCTTGCAAGTCAGGGATATATCCGGGTTCCGAGTACTTTTCATAACCGGAGCGCTTGGCCTGGGGGGCCGGCTGGACGGGTTGGGCCACGGGCTGAGCGACCCGGGGAGCATTGGGATTCTGCAGGCTGTAGCGAACCTGCTCCTCGCCAATTGCATCCGAAACCTGAGCGGTCTTTCCAAAGAAATCGAAGTCTCTTCCGGATGATTCGGGCCCAGGTCCACCGAACGTGTCATCGTTGAACTCGTCCTGGTCATCGTCGAGCTGGTCGCCGAGACCATCGTAGGTATCCTCGAAGTCAATCCTGAAGCAATCTGTGTAAGCTCCACAATTCCACGACCAACAGGGGGGTGAGCTCACGCGTCATCATCGAGCGCACTAGCTTGAGCGACTTGCGCGAAGGGATCTGGGGTTTCGAAGAACCCCCTAGGCCCGGAACCATCGCGGTCCCTGGGTAGGGTGGTATCGAAGCCAAAGAACGCCATCTTTGGCCTAGATAGTCAAGGATGGAAGATCGGTGGGGGGAGAATAGGATGGTGGGGGAGAGGAAACGCTGGTCGGAACGAAGTTCTGGGAAGTGGCGGCCTCAGGCCACCGCCAAGCCGTGTCGATCGCGCAAAGAAACGTTGACTCGTTAGATAGGGAAGTTTTATAGATCTAGAGAATGAAGAGTGGATTGGAGGAGATTTATGGGCAATTTTGGTGGTTTGGACAATGGCCACTTGTGCCTCACAATGCCAATGTCCTTGACAGCATCAGAATATAGGGGCAGAACATGGGCTTGATCGTCTCGAATCACTGTCCTATTACAGCAGGGCAAAGTACTATGGATACTTTACACAGAGAAGAAAAAGATCAGATTCCCGGTTGAGATCCGAGAAACAAACGTCGATTCCCCTGAAGCATCGGAATGTCTTAAATTAGGTGACACCCAAGTGGCTGAAAGCGGTTGTCATAGTCTTGCGCGGCCACTTTTCCTTTTCATCTCTCTCTCACCCCTAACTCGCCTTCCGCATTTCCATTTGGGGGCATCATCTTTTGCTTTGGTCTCCCTCATTGATGTCGCTCGCTTTCTAAACTCAGGATTGGCCTCTACTGCGCGTGTTCTAACTGTTGCCTTCTCGACGGGCATTGTTCCTCGTCTCCACCATGTCGGTCACCATTCGATATGCGCGTTATCTTGTCTTCGCCGTCGTGGTAAGTCCCTCCCGGTAAAGACAGATTATCAGGCGATACTGACAGGCAACAGGGACTGGCGCTCTTCTTCGTGATCTCAAACTCTTCCATCCCTCTTCCCAGCACAGGTTCCACCGCGGCTCCTAAGAGCCCGCCTACCTACGACTCAGTCAAGTCGCAAAAGCCAACAGTGATAGGCCCCCACCAATCTCAACGAGTCAATGCCACATTCGTCACTCTGGCGCGCAACTCCGATCTCTGGGACATGGTCAAGTCGATCCGAACTGTCGAGGACCGTTTCAACCGCAACTACAACTACGACTGGGTGTTCTTGAACGACAACGAGTTCGACGAAGAATTCAAGAAAGTGACCACCGCTTTGGTCTCCGGTCAAACTCACTATGGAGTGATTCCCAAGGAACACTGGTCGTACCCCGAGTGGATCGACAAGGACAAGGCCAAGGAAGCGCGCGAAGAGATGGACCGCAAGAAGATCATCTACGGTGGTTCCGAAAGCTATCGCCATATGTGCCGCTACGAGTCCGGTTTCTTCTTCCGTCACCCGCTCATGATGAACTTCGAGTACTACTGGCGCGTTGAGCCCAGCGTTGAACTCTTCTGCGACATCGACTCGGATCCGTTCCGTTTCATGAAGGAGAACAACAAGAAGTACAGCTTTGTCATCAGTCTTTACGAGTATGTGGCCACCATTCCTACCCTGTGGGATAGCGTGAAGAAGTTCACCGGCAATCACCCCGAATACGTCACCGAAGGAAACGCCATGGAGTTCATCAGTACGGACGGTGGAGACACCTACAACAACTGCCACTTCTGGTCGAACTTCGAGATCGGCAGCCTGGAATGGTTACGGTCTGATGCGTACGTGGACTACTTCACCTCTCTGGATAAGGACGGCGGTTTCTTCTATGAGCGATGGGGTGATGCACCTGTCCACTCTATCGCTGCCTCTATCATGTTGAAGAAGGACGAGATTCACTTCTGGGATGATATTGCGTACTACCACGTCCCATTCACACATTGCCCTACGGATGAGAAGAAGCGACTCGATCTGAGATGCTCTTGCCAGCCCAAGGAGAACTTCGACTGGAAGGATTATTCCTGTGAGTACACACAAGTCAGAAAGAAACAAGCTCAAAACTAATGGTCACGCAGGCACAAAACGCTGGTTCGATATCAACAAGATGCCGAAGCCGAATGGATGGGACAAGAAATACGACTAAGTATCTTCCTGTTTCTGGTTTCAGCGTCTAAATTTCTCTTTTGTTAGCGACAAAGCGCGGGTCGATTGTCGTCTGGATATGAAGCGCTGTGTAGCAGGCCGAAACGCCGCCACGACTATACGGTGGATATAGCACCTAGTGCAGATATGCTGTTCATGATTTAGCTTGCTCGGGCGAAAAGCTGTCGGACTACATTTGTTTTATTTTGATTCCCATCACCTTTGCTGTTTGAAATATAGATTCCCAGCGGTCTTTGGGTCTGGCTCATGGCATAGGTTCGGAGTACTGATGTTCTGAGAACCAACTCTTTGCACCCTCAATCGCATTCCAGACCCACCATGTAGATCCAGGGCTGAATACTGCGTAATCCGCGTTGAGAAAAACGTATAAATTTGAGACATATTGTTACATGCAAATATGGACAGAGCTTGCTCGTGCAATGAGCGTGGAAGCCAAAAGAAAGAGATCTGGAAGATCGAGGACAAACAGTTGTATAGTATCACAGCAGGTTGATCGAAATCAATTCCGAAGCCACCTTAGTTGCTCTTGGGCTTCTTTGTGCCGTACTTCGAGCGACTGGTCATACGACTTCCAACACCACCCTAGAGTCGAAAAATTAGCAAAAGTCTCCAACCCAGCGTGACTCGGTCAAACTTACCAAATCCATCGCACCACGGACGAGGGTGTACTTCACACCAGGACAATCCTGAGCACGTCCACCACGGACCTGGACAACACTGTGCTGCTGGATGTTGTGACCTAACATACTCATATTAGCCAGAGTTCCCTGACACCAATTGGACATAATCCATGGATCCCAATCCCAAAGATATGACTCCCAACTCACCTTCACCAGGAATGTAAGCAGTGACGACCTTGCCCGAACTCAAGCGCACTCTTGCAACTTTCCTCTCACCAGAGTTAGGCTTCTTGGGCTTGGTCACACCAGTCTTAACACAAACACCCTTGAGACCAGGCGTTCCCTTCAGCGCAGGAGACCGACCCCGACGAGCCCGCTGGCCAGTCCGAATACCCCGACGGACCTGGTTGTATGTAGCTTGAATAATGGGCGAAGTAGAGAACTGCCGTTGCGCGGCGAAGGCCGAGGTACGGAAAACGGGCTGGAAGTTGAAGCGGGAGGTGATCGGGGTTTGTTTCGCGGTTGTGAGAGTTCGGCGGACGGGTGTTGTGATCGCTGGGCGCTGGACAAGGCTCCGCAAGGCCCGGAGGGCCAGTGGTGACAGTAATTGAGGCATTGGGGTCTTGTGCTTGGGCTTTTGCTTCGGAGGGAATCTCGCGATAGAATTGATTTCCCGGATGGCGGAGGGCACGTGATCTGCGGTTCAGGTCGCTGTTGGAGACCGGAGAAGCTGGACGCGCTGCTTCTCTGCCTGAAGCATCATCGTCATCTCCATCTCCCTATAACTTGGTGCTGTTTATCTTTCTTACGAGCTTTTGAAGGACATTGCTGCTCTGCTATTCCTCAATTCGAATTCCGAATCTCCACATCTAGCCCATTCACATCGGTCATCATGGTACGTTATCAAGCTCCGGACCCCGATCTCACCAGCAGCCAGCAAGCGCTCAGATCAATCATAAACATCACCTTGCCCAGCTCTGTACCCGCAACAGCTCGCTCTGCAACATTTCCAAGCAACCCAACTAACAACCCCAGTCTCTCCGCATCGCACCCCCAAGCGGCAACCCCAACGCAACCACCAACCTCACAACTCGGCAACAAGCCAGCGTAACCGCACCCCGACCCTCAAAGGGCGCTCCCTCAGCCCCAGGTCTCCCCGACACCCTCCGCAACAAGCTCACTCTCCCCGCAACCGCCCACGCCTCCTCCACGAACGCCGGCGGCGAAACTCCCTCATCGACACACCCCCTCGAAGCCCGGCTGATGGCCTGGCGCTCAACCCAAGAAGCAATGAAGATGGAGGGTCTGCGTCGGGCGTACGGTATTGCCGAGCCCGTCCGTCGTGGCATGGAGCTCAAGATTGTTCGGGATGGCACTTTCCGTCCTGCTGTGTTGGGCGGTATGCGGGGTGGGAATGTTCATGAGGATATTCTTACGATTGGTGGTAGAGATGCGGAGGTGCAGTGGGAGGATATCTACACTGGTATGTTTATGATTCTGTTATGGATGGTTGTGGATGTTGGGCTAACTTTGTCTCAGGTGACGATCTCCGTGAACCGCCTACCTTCCATGATGAGATGGAGAAGAGGCTCAAGATGGACTTCTAGATGCTTGATGATATGTTGTTATGCTTTTGTGTCTTTTTTCTCGGCATGTTCTACTGGTCTGACTCTTACGTCTCTTCCCATACTCCTACCTGATATTGAATAGATGGGTAGATAATTGGACTTCATGCATCGAATATTTCTCTATAAACGGTGTACTAGTACTAGTACAATGTCGTACGTCGATTGTTGGATCGCCAACCTGTGTCTACTAGTATTGAATACGTCTGCCCAGGTGGGCAAGTTGAGCAATCGGATCCACACTGGATTCCACCGGCCATTCTCTCGATAACGAGTGCTAGCTCCAGTCGAGAACATGATAGGTAGGCACTTTGTTGATTGATTATGTGACAAAGATATGAACTCCACAACACCCTGTACACTACGAACCACCGCGAGCAGTCTGGAAAACAAGCATAGAAAAGAATGGAGGGAATCCAAGCTCGTAAATACACGAAAATGTTAAAGACCATACAAGATTGATAAGACAGGGAACAGGAAAAGGAAAGTCGGATTGAAGGGGGTATATAGAGATGGGGCAAGGAATAATAATGACAGCAAGCAGGCGAAGCAGGACCGGAGATGAAGTCGACATAGGCAAAACAAGATCCAGAGACATTTCAATGGGCGAAATTTGTCCAGCCAGAGATGAGTCGAACTCAACATGCAGGAAACATTCGCGAGAGGGACGCAAAGCGCGAAAGATTCAAACGCCGACAAAGGCTGATTCGGCGTCCAGGCAGAATCGAGCAGATCGCTGCAATGGCAAATGTGTGAGATGATGACTGAAGCCTCCACGGCTGTCTTTCAACGGGATGGGATATGGATCGAGAGCGCTTATAGGATCACACAGCGACATCCAGGGCTGCGCTCGCCGGCTTCGTTCTCTCGGCTGTATGACGCCTTGGTTCCTTTCGCATCTTCTTCATCGACGACTTCTTGCGGCTTGACGGTCATATGCACGACGTTCGGGTGTTCCTTGCTGAACTTGGAGTCTGATACATCGGTTAGAACGAGTCAATCGTTTTGTCGCCACAAGACATACCAGAGAGAGGTGACTTGTCATCCAACAGTTTTCCGAAAGAAATGAGGCGAATAGCACTTGGTGAAGAGGGTCGAGTTTCCCAGTCTTGTTAACATTAGCCTGCATCCCATGACCTCATACACTTCGATCGCAAGTCGCTTACCAGAACGCCATTCGCGCCAGATCAACTCCTTCAGCGTGTACACGCTCATCAAGAAGGGATCGTTGTTTTCGACATTCACCGATCGCTTCAGTAAATACTTTCCATCAATAGTGAATGGGTGGCGCGATCCCGTGGTCAACAACAGCGTGATCACTAGCGACGGGCCAACATTCTCAACTTCCTTCCCCGAGCCATCGTCAGAGTGCTCGGAGGACCTCTCGGGCCCATTCTTCGGTTCGTCGGTATCCATTGATGGCGATGTAGGTGCAGGATGCGCAGATGAGTTTGGGTTGGGAGTCGTTGTCACGGGGGCGGCGCTTTCGCCACCAGGGCCAGTTGCGGGGTGGTTCTGGGTCGCGGCCACGGAGTCGCCTTGGAGCTCGAGTGGATCGACGGAGGGAGTAGTAGCGTCAGCGGTTAGCTCTGGCTGGGTCGGAGGCTCTGCAGGCGCTGTTGGCTGGGACTCTGGGGATTGGGCTGGTTGGTCGGGTTTGGCGGTGCCCGCTTCTGGGTGGCTAGACATGGCGGTTATATGGATGCCTCGCTGTTTTAAGGATTGGTTGTCCCTTTCCCCGGTTGTTCAGAGGCAGGGTTTAGTCCAACTGGGTGGAAAGGAGGATCTCGGGATGGGGGGCGGAGCGGTCGGTTGATGGAGATGAAAGCGCGGAGATGAAATCGCTTAGGCGCAATAAGGGGCTTCAAGTTTTAAAGCTGTACAGTGGGCATTTGCGACACAAACGAGGGACATGACAAGAGTTGAGAGGAGAGGAGAGAGGAGAGGAGGCAAAGGGGATCGGCAAAGACGAGAAACTACAAACATGGCTTTTCCTCTCCCCCTACTTATTTTACATGGATTGACTCGCTTTTTAATAGCTATATCAAGTATGTTTTATTAATTAAGGAGATATTCATCTATTTAATTCAGTGATCTGGGGAAGCCAAGCGTTATGTCATGAAGTAATAGCTGAGGGGTCCAAGGCTGATTCCGATAGTCGATCATGATCTCTTCAAATCTAGTCCAGACTGAAATACCTGGCAGTCCAGAGTCGTAGAATCAGATATTATGTTTCGTCATTCATTCAATTCATGTCTTTTGTATCTAGGAGATCCGGCTCAGGGCTAAAAGACGCAACAACCTAAATCCAGCCTTCATACTGTCCTAACCCTTCGTTTCGCACGCCCTCGGAACCGTGACGCACACCGAGCAGTCGTACATTGCCGATCTTCCCTCCAAAGTCATCCTCGACCTTGCTCGTCCAGTTCGCAACGTGCTCCTTCACGCGCTCCAGCGTATCGAGATCATCCTGGATCAAAAGTGCGACAGCGTCATAGCCTCCTGCGCCGGGGACCACGCCTCCAATTACGCCTTCAAGCTCTGTAAGACTGTCGATCAACTCGGTCTGGATGCTGGGTTCAATGGGAACACCCGTCCGGCGGGTCATGGTGCGAATATGCTGGCGGGTGCGTTGAATCAAGGCCCCAATGTCGGTAAAGTCCCCTTGGTTGGCACCGGGATGTTGGGCCAGGCGCTTGAGCTCTTGGCGGAGCTTCTCGTTATTGTTCTGCAGGCTTGCCCAGAGCACATCTGCTTCATCGCGGTTGTTCTTCCTCCACTCAAGGACCTTCTTGACCATTGAGGGAGTCTGGGAGCCACAGTCCACGTCGCACAGGACAAGTTGCATGCCATGGGGAAGATGCATGCCGAAGTCGACACACTCGGTATCCCATGTGTGCTTGGGGTCAGAGTCCTCCACGATGGCGAAGAGACGTTCTTCAAATCCGTCCGAGCCCACGTCGCCGATCGATTCCAGAATCGAAGGCGAGAACCGGCGGTACAGACAGGACCCATAGATGGCGCTAGCAACATCAAATCCAGATCCGACCTTGCCTTGGGCTGCGCAGTGAGCAGCCTGCGCAAGATTGTGCAGCTTGTCACGGCCAGAACCGAGATCCTCGGGCTGCATGGTACGGTGGATGACCAGGGATGAGACCAGTGCGGTAACCAGCGCGGCCGAAGAGCCCAAACCGGTCTTGTGAGCCTCAAAGAGAGGCACACCAAAGTCCATAAATCGAGTGATGAAGTCATCTTCCTCATCATCGGAGCTCTTCGGTCCCGTCTCAGAGTAATAATCACTATCAGCCAAGATGGTAACAGACAAAGAACCAAAGTTCTTGGAATCAGCCACGTAGCTGATGTAGGTCAAGGCATAGCTCAGAGATGTTTCCACAAAAGGATTGCGCTTGCTGGTAGCTGTTAGCGGTGAATTCCTCCTCGAATGGGTCTATCGACTCATACCCATCCCCCTTTTGGACCGCCTTGACTCCCCCACCATTCTCGCACCGCTGCACGCCATATTCCCAGACCGCATCGAGGAACTGCGGGGAGCGCACAATGACGGTCCCCTCCTCGGGTTCAGTTTCTCCTGCTGGCGCGTTGGCGCTGCGGGGTCTCTTCAATTGCTGGACCACGACATGGATGCGGGCGTCCAGGGCAAAGACGGTGCCGGTGTAGGCCCGATCCAGACATAGATATCCGCCGGTCAGGAGAACCTTGCCCGGGGCAGAGAGTGCCGTGATCGTGACAGGGTCGGTCATCTCGTAAATGAAGAAGTAGGCGTAGTCTGTCCTCGATTAGAAATCAACAAAAACAAGCTTGGATTTCACAAACCTGCCCGCCTGAGGACAGCCCCGGGGCGCGGTGGTGCATGATCTGCGTTCATTGTGATGTCGCGAGTTCAATCCGGAGGGTGAAGGGATTTTTTTCACTTTTGCGATCTTGAGTGACTTTCTTGACTTTGTCCCTTTCTTTTTGACTTCTTTCTTCTGTTGTTTTCTTCTCTTCTCCTTCTCTCCCATTTCATTTTATTTGGTCAAACATCTTCATGGTGATGTTGCTTACCGTCACAGGTATAGAGTACTTTGTATACTTTGTATACTTTGTATACACCTACAGAGTCCCAGTGAACATTCGGAATAATGTCAAATCAATTATCGAGGTATCATGAATGCTAGATGGTATAGTATATATTGGATTATCGCTCAAGCATGACCCCAACACCAAAATCAAACGCCAGGTACTCCCAAGCCAAGTCCAGAATTATGCCACGGGCTTCTGCGCAATGATGCTATAACTCGTGGTCGCCAGACGCATACGATCCATCTTGACGAATGCCTGACCATCCAAACAAAGACGGTTGATCAAGGTCTTGAAGTGCTTCGGGACGACATGCACCTTGACCAGCGCCAGGATGGCCTGGCGCAAAGTGCGGAAGTAGACATCCACGGTATCAATCAACGGAGCCTGCAGGCCATCGATACTGGCATTCTGCGACCGCACAATCTCAAACCCAGACTCCTTGAGCGCCTTCTCCAAAATGTCCTGTGTCGGTGTACCGACCGCACCGATGAGCGGCTTCACTCGGCGCATGAGCTCGGCGTGTTCGGGGTTACTGGCGTCGTAGTCGGGCAGACTGATCCAGTCCAGGAGTGAGATCTTGGAGCCAGGCTTGACAACGCGGAAGATCTCGCGGAAGAGCGCGGGGAGGTCCTTGCACAGAGACAGTGCTTGGATCTGATAGAAGGCATCGAAGCTCTCGTCGGCGAAGGGCAGAGGGAGGTCGTTGAAGTCTTGCGTGACGAAGTTGTTCTGGAGGCCGCGCTCGGCATTGAAGCTGGTGGCTTGTGCGATTTGGTTCGGATCGATGTTCAGACCGGTGACATGTGCGCCGGTGTGTTGCGCCATGTGAGCGGCGACGCGGCCACGGCCACAGCCGAGATCGAGGACCTTCTTACCAGCCGTGAGGCCGATGTCCTCTGCGATTGAGCGCTCGTATAGGATCTGGTTCTCGAGACAGTTGGACTTGGGGTTCATCCAGGGTGGGATGTACATTTTCTCGACGTCGCCCAGCGCGCAGAGATGGTTCAGCACGCCATAGTACGACTTCAAACAGTCACCGACTTTCTCCTGGTAATTGGGGCCCAATGTCTCGGTCATTTGCTTCTCGTCGGACCAGTCGAGGTTATAGATGACGTAGGAGGCCATGAAATCGTCCACCTCCTTCGGCGTGAGATGCGCCAGGTGTCGGAATGCGGACCAGAAGCTCTTCCATCGCTTCGGGGATGCTGCGTCGTCGATTTTACCGTGGTTAAGGGTTTGCGCCTGCTGCTTCTCTTGCGCGATCTCGTCCAGCGAGCTATCGCTCTCTGAGCCACGTCCCCGGTGCGCAGGGCGCACGTCCACAGCTGTTTGCGTTGCCATAATTGAGCTTGAGGTCTATAGATCAAAAGAGCCAAATCTTATATACAAAATGCGATGGAGCGGCGCAGGGGGGGTCAGCCCTTTATAAGCATTCGCGCAGAAAGAAAAAAAAGCTCCGCCAAGGTGTCTATGGTCCGTAGCCACATAGTGGATTGTCACCGGACATGGAAGCTCCTACCGGCTATCCCGGCAGTGGTTCGATCCGTTCAACGGCAGCGTCCCGGATGCCGATTTTTTGGGCGGTTTCGAATCGCCGTCGCGACGGCGATGTCTTCGGCTTTTTCATGGCGAGTACTCGGATTTTGAGGGCGTTGGTAATGGTTTTCATGGTGAACAATGACGCGAACGCGGTCCCTGAAGGGAAATGAGAATCGTCATCGCACGACGATCTAGACCCACTTATATAGTTTAGATACTGTATCGCAGGAATATCCTAGGAATATCCTTACGATGTACAATGCAGGCCAACATCATACCTGCTGATCGTGTACTGGTACTTTACACACCTTACCTGTATGCGTACCCATTCCATTGCTCTCCTGCACTTGGGCATACTCATACTCACACTCGTACATACTATAGTATAACATCCATCTACCACTCAACCACAACCACTATAAAACTCTTTCATGCTTTGACCAGGTCGGTAATTCGGCATATGAGCCCTGGGAGACCAGAAAAATTCATCAGCATACCTTTTCCCTGGGTTAAATTATCGATTTATAAGCGGAAAAAAGCTCACTGCAGGTGAAGTCGGGCCCCACTTGATCGCCATATAAGGCGAAACCCGTATATCCGCCGGTCACGTGTCGCCCAATCTGGCAAAACGCCCCATTCGGGAGCTCCATGGAACAAAAGAAGGCTTGGCATGGCCGAGAGCTCCGAGTGTGCCGAAGGGTCCAGAGCAGACAATGCAGACAAAAGGGTGCATTACGCCCAAGTGGTACGGAGTACAAAGAAAATCAGTGGGAGGTTATTTCCTTCGGCACTTCGTACTGTACAACGGAGCATTGGTACTCCGTACCAGTATGTACTTTGGACTCGGGCTATAGACGGGAAGTTGCATGAGTAATATCACGGCTTGTCACGGCATGCAAGCCATGGCACAACAAGGTGTACATGGGTGGAGTCCATGTCAGCAAATTTCACAGCAAAGTACTGCTGTACTAGTACAGCGTGGAATCCACAGAGATCTTTGGATTGTACGGAGTAAGTCCACAGCCCGACTCGGGAGTTAAGGTCTGGGGAAAATACCAGTATTGGAGAGCTGTTCAGGTTATCAGAATACCGTGTGAAGTACTGGTACTTGGGTTCAGGGATTTTTCTGTGGGCCCAGTGGGATGATAGTCGGGGATGATGTATGGGAGTCGCGCTGTTATTTCCCGTTTAGGCATTCAGAAGCTCTGACGGTGGTACCTGAGGCTGTCAATAACCTTGCCCGGCGGAAAGCTTACTTGCCTATTTGGTCTTTAATCTACCCACAGGTGCGTTTAAAAATGAGTCACTGCATGGGCAAGCTCTGGGCCCTGAGAGCTGTACTACCTAGGTACATAAGAGGTGTCTGTACTAGTATTAACCTGTAGGTACTGTAGTAGTACATCAAAGTTCGCAACACTATACGGAGCAGCTTTTACTGTCATGAACTCTCCTGGCTTTCTCGGCCTTCAAAGGACATTCTATAGTACTGTAGTACTACTGTAGTATTGTACTTGGTCAACGTGCTCTAAACGAATATCTATTCAATCCGACCACGGGCCTACTGTGGAGCGTCCGTGATAAACGTCGGATCGGCAGGTCTGCCCCATGGTCCGCACAATGTGTACCGTGCAGTGCCAGGTGCGCACTGACTATTTCAAGGTTATTTTCGTAATTTTGACACATGATTATCTCGACGATCTACTAGGTAGCTGTGCGCAGCCATGTTCACCTCCAAAGCCCCTGGTACACCCGTGGACGTTCAGGTCCAGGAATAGTCAACCCGTTCCAAGGTTCCAGAGTTTTCCACGAGATGAGGCTGATGTTTATCCTGGCGCCGTTTACATTTCCACGGTTCCTGGCATCAAACCCAACTTGGAACCTTTGAGGCAGTTTCCAGGGCTTTCCGACGTCCACGGGGCCGGTATATATATCGGAATCCGCGTATGCATAAACCCCTCCGTTCAACGGTCTTTGGCAAACTTCCGACACGGACACGGATACTTTCTGCGCTGGACGAATCAAAAGAATATATTTCCATCCAGGGCGCCCTTCCGGCGATCGGTTGAATGAAGCGGCACAGAAATCGATCGGCAGCGCGGTTCGTGCTCGGCGTGGTGTCCGAGCCCGAGCTCTGGAGTGCCCGCTGACGTCAGACTCGAAGTGATTCCATCGAATGTTCTTTGAATGTGAATTGAGAGGGTCAAGATGGCTGGGCTGTTGGAATCTGACACTACGATATCGACTTCATAGCCTCAATCTATACGGGTTTAGTGGAGTTATCATCCATCGGGTTGGTTGCGTCATGCATCACGTTCACATATCGGAACGGCGAAGGAAGCGGGGGAATGCACAGACGGACGAAAGTGCTCATAGTGAGCTCCAGGGTCCCAACCCGAGGTCGACCGGAGCAATTAGGTAAGGGAATGGCTTATGTTCTGCTGGTTCACGGGTATCTATTGACTTGAGAGATGTTGCCGGAGATATCTGCTACATTTGGACCCGAAGGTTATGATGCAACATGAGGCTGTCAACCCAGGCCAACCTCACACAAACCCAGAGAATAAGCCTTATCTCCTTGATTAGTGGCGGAGGTTTCACTAGCTACCGCCGGACATGCAAGGATATGATATCCGGTGCGGTGGCCCGGAATTATAGGTCATGAAAAGTGTTGGCGTCAACAATTTGCTTTCAATCCTGGATAAGGCACGAAAAACAGGATTGGTGGATATATGACAACACATCTGGGCTTCCAGCGACGATGATTCTTTGACTCCGTCGGAAACTTGCGGGAATCATCAACTACGTGGCCAGAGAACCAGTGTGTATGTACGGAGTACCCGTGGACCGCTTGGAGAGCTTGCATCAGCACCAATATTAGAAATACTTTTGTGTTTTATTAGGTGGGGGAAAAGCGGGGGGAAACGAGGAACTTTTTGGTTGGATCATGTTGGTTGGGGTATGTGAATAGTACAGTGTACATATGTTGTCCCTGTTCCAAGGTTGTCCGGGACCGTATCGCATCCGAGCCTTCCAGTCATCTGTGCATGCCTATTTTGGTATTTAGGGATATTCAGGGTTCGTCGGCGAGCTAGCAAGTTCCCCATAGAATCCGTCAGGATCAGGCAAACGCCCAGGAATGCATTGGCGGGACTAGGCGTTGACCGTTGACCAAGACCGACCGAGAGGCATTCAGTTGAACCTTGACACAAACGGCTTGCACAGGGATGGGAGATTAATTCAGTCTTTGAGCCTGAAAATCACCCAAAATCGGTTTCTCATGGCCAACAAACGTGGGAATCATTGTAAACAAGGAACCGCGAGTGCAGTGCACAGCCATGATCGGAGGCCGATTTTGGGTACTTTCAGACCCAAAGCCCGAGCCAATCCCCCAGTCGATGCATGAGAAGGCGACAAATCAAGAGCTGAACCCATTGCCACAATATGACATAGAAGGCGACAGGGTTCAGCTGATCCCTGAAATTAGCCAGATAAGGGGGCCAGTATCACGGGAATATTGTGTAGTGTGTAGGGGGAAAACAAGGCTGAGTTGTTCGTGAGCCCTGGAACCGAGTGGAAGGCAAAGAGACAAACCAGACAAACAATGCAAATAAGACAAACTCAAAGGCCGTTAACTCCGTCGGACAATCGGAACCCCGAGCCGGGGAAGGAGCAGCGCCGCTCCGAAGAAAAAGAACCGGGAGTTCAGTGACTCAGAGAGGCACTCAGCCCCTGTTTCGTTGCTAAACGAGAACGCATCGCTGGTGATTGGCCTGCCTCTGACACTGCACCTGACCTGTTGATCGGGTCCTTGGCCCGACAATGACTGTGTACGGAGGACTTGAGATTAATCCCCGAATGTGATACCTTCGTTTCAATGTATCCAACACTGTACGGAATGTAGAACTTGCATGAAAACAAACAGAGTCTGCCATACGGAGTACTCCGTTAAGAAAGAGGGAAAAATAAAGAACAGGTATCAGATAGGATCAATGATCTATCGTAAACGGAGGGTAGAATGTACACTCCGGAGAGGATCGGCCCTAAGCAGTTCGAGGCCCACTGTGAAACTCCATCTCCTTCCAGAAGATGAGTTATATTTTTCTCTCACCCCTTCCCGTCTGATTCCTGTCACTACAGGACTTATTTTGTTTACTTTAATTTTGTTGGCGCGTTCATTGGCGATATCTCGTCAAATGAACCTGCATCTTCACTAATACTTTCGAGTGTACGGTAAGCATGTGATCGCTGTCAACACGCGAGCACCGGCTAACTTGTCCCCAGCTTGGCCTCTTTGCTCAGAAGAGGTTGCCCATCAGATAAATGGTTTTCAAACCATTCACCCACCTCGCGCGCCAGTCTTTCACCAAAGCCTTCACTCATGGCTATGCTCAGTCCGTAGTCGCTGCATCGCAGACCTACGCGTCAACCACTCCCTTCAACCCACTTTCCGTCCAATCCGCCAAGTTCTCCCGGACAACTCAATTACAAAACTCTTTCTCTAATGCCTCCAGCTCGTCCGGCGCTGGCGCAAAGACAAGCTCCGGCTCCGGAGGTGGTGATGGGGGCTTAGCTGCCTACTATACCGCGTGGCAGAATGCCCAGCAGACCGGCGATGACAGCGATTGGACTCAATATGAGTTCAACCGTCGCATCGGCTGGAAACCCTCGGACGAGGCCGACCGTACCGAAGACCGCGCCGCGTCCGAGTCCATCCCTCCCCACCCCACCAAAGCCGCTGTAAACGACGATGTAAGCGCCCAGGTCGAGGAGGCCGTCGCCCGTGAGATTCAGATTCAGGAGGAGCAAGCGCAGGCCGAGGAGGCGGCGCTGAGCGCCGAGCCTGCCGAGGAAGTCGCGCAGGTGTCGGAGGCATCGCAAGTGGCCTCGGACGGCATTGTGGGATTGGTCGCAGACAAGAAGTTTGCGGACATCCCAGCTGCATTCGAGGCTCTGCTTCGCGATGGCCTGACACCGACGGTACAGGCGTACAATGCCTTGCTGGTGGCTGCAATTCGCTTGCACCCCGATGCTGCTCAGGCCATCCCGAAGGCTCTCGATGTTTACTCTGACATGCTTCGTCGTAGGGTAATTCCCGATGAAGACACCTATGAGACTTTGGTTCATCTGCTCGTTACCCGGGCTCACGATATCATCAAGGCCAAGCAGGTCCTCGAGAACCAGCGAGCCCGCTTCGGTGGAATGGAAGAGCAAGGCAAATTCATGCTTCAGTCGAGCGAATTGGAACATGCCATCCTCCTCGAGGATACCTCTTTGTCCATTGCCGTCAAGCTCTTCAACACCGCCGCTTCGCGCCACAGCCGACTTGCATTCCCCGTTGAGACTTACCGTCAGCTCATCATCGCCTGTGCCAAGGAAGGCAAGGCCGACGATATGATCCGCGTCTATGCCCACATGGAGTCCCACAAGGTTACTCCTCACGCCACGATCTTCCCTTCGATGATTACTGCGTTCGCCTCTGCTAGCGATCTCCGCAGTGCCGTCGAATGCTACAACGAGTACCGCAGCCTGGCTGTTTCCGATGACAGCGGTGTTTTCAGCATCGTGGAGCGTCAGGATGGTCAGGTTTATGCTGCTTTGATCCGCGCCTATCTGTCTTGCGACAAGGAAGCCGGAGCCCTGCAGTTCCTTGACAAGATTCGGTCTTCCTTCGACGAAGTGACTGAGGGTCGCCAGGATCGGTGGTCCGCAGTGGAGAGCATCATCATTGAGGATGCGTTTGTGCAGCATTCCCTTGATACCTTCAAATACGGCCAGGCTCTGGAACAGGCTAAGGACCAGTTGCATGATGTGGCCCGTGATCAGGCCATCTCCCGCATTTGCATCGCCGCCGCTGACGCCGACGATCTCCCCACTGCCTCCGCAGCATATGATAGTCTGCCCACCGCTCCCGATGCGCGACAGAACCCGGCTATTTCCCTGCTGGCGCTTCACGTCCGCCGGGGCAATGTTTCGGCGGCCCGTTCCTTGTGGATCATGTTGAACACAGTGGGTCAGGCAACCCCGGATATGGTTCAGCCGACAGCCATGTATGCGGTCGCGTTGCTCAAGAGCGGAAATGTTGAGGAGGGTCTGCACCAGGCCCGTAACATGTTCACCCGCATTCGCAACGCATCCCCGGAAAAGCAGAACATCGTCGTCCGCGAACAAATTGTCGAGTCGCTTCACATCTTCGGTCGTGTTCTCATGCAGTCGGCCGCTGTTCTCTCTCCCCAAGCTTCCATGTCACTCCTGTGGTCCATGCTCGAGAACGGCGGTCTAGTATCGCCGCTAGCCGAGCACGCTGTCGCTAACCTTGGTCCCATTGGTATCTCTCAGCTGAAGCCTGCCGACCTTACCCTTGCTCTCCAAGTCCAGGCTGGTATGTTGGCGAGCAGCAGCTCGATGCTTTTCGATGTTGCTCACCCCGTTCGCTTTGCCCACATGCTCGATGTCGCCCTGTCTTCTTCCCTCCCCATGGACCTCTACACGACCAGTATTGTCGACCAGGCCGTTGGCCGGTTGTACGTGAGCAACCCTGACATCGTCAAGAAATGGCAAGATCATCTGGGTGCCAACACCCCGACCTCGGTGTCGCCCGCTCGCGTGTTTTCCGAAAGCCACAGCCCTGTATCCATGGCTGAGACTTCCATCACTACGCCTGCTGCACCTGAGTCGTTTGATCCCTACGCCCACGCAACTGACTTCCGTGGATCTGCCATGATCGCCGATGAGCTCGAGAAGACCAGCGGACGTGCTGAAACCCATCTCAACGAGGCCCTGAACCGTCTCAACAGCATTCGTCGTACTGGTCGTCACCCGCGTTACATCACCTATGCCAAGTTGATCACTGCCGCCTCCAAGACCGGTCGCATGAGCCTGGCCCACGAGATTCACAACATGGCCCGTTCGGACGTTCCGCTCGACATGAACTTCACTGCCGTCAAGTACGGTTGGGTTTCCATCCTCGACGCTATGGTCGCTGCCTGTCTCACCCTCGGCGATCGCCAGCTGGCGGCTCAGTACCACAAGGAGCTTCTCACCCTCGGCTCCGCTCCCTCAGCCAACACGTTCGGTTTGTACATCACCACTCTCAAGGAGTCTACCAAGACCTTTGACGAGGCCACCGAGGCCCTCAAGGTCTTCCACCGTGCTGTTGCTGAGGGCGTTGAGCCCACCTCCTTCCTGTACAACGCTCTCATTGGAAAGCTCGGCAAGGCCCGTCGCATAGACGACTGTCTTGCATACTTTGCTGAGATGCGCGCCAACAACGTCCGCCCAACCAGTGTCACCTACGGAACCATTGTGAACGCCCTGTGCCGTGTCAGTGACGAGCGCTTCGCCGAGGAGATGTTTGAAGAAATGGAGTCCATGCCTAACTACAAGCCGCGCCCCGCGCCTTACAACTCTATGATCCAATACTTCCTCAACACCAAGGGTGATATCAGCAAGGTTCTCGCCTACTACGAGCGCATGCAGGCTCGCAACATCCAACCGACCATGCATACCTACAAGCTTCTCATTGACGCCCATGCCTCCCTTGAGCCGGTCAACATGGCTGCCGCCGAGGCCGTTTTGGAAACCATGAAGGCCGCCGGTCAACACCCCGATGCTGTTCACTACGCCTCCCTTGTCCACGCCAAGGGATGTGTCCAGCATGACCTCGAGGGTGCTCGCAAGATCTTCGACACTGTTCTGTCCGACCGCCGCGTCCGCGTCCAGCCCTGCCTCTACCAAGCCCTGTTCGAGTCCATGGTCGCCAACCACCGCGTCGCCGACACTGAGCCCATCGTCCAGGACATGCTCGCCCGCAAGGTCGAGATGACCGCGTACATTGCCAACACGCTGATTCACGGCTGGGCCGCTGAGGGCGACGTCACCAAGGCCAAGGCCGTCTACGACAGCATCGGCATCCAGAAGCGCGAGCCCAGCACCTACGAGGCCATGACCCGCGCTTTCCTGAGTGCCGATCAGCGCCCCAGTGCCACCGCCATCGTCCAGGAGATGATGTCCCGCGGCTACCCTTCTGCTGTCTCTGGCAAGATCGTCGATCTCGTCGGTACCTCTTCTTCTCTTTAAGTTTTCCTGCCCGTGTTCTTGTTTTGTGACCAGGTGATACCCATTCTATCTTCTTGTGCACCCCTGCACTTACTCCAGGGCTGGATCCCATGGATTCCGGCTCGGCATCTTCAGGATGTGGTGATGCCTGGTAATAATTTTGTGATTTCTGGCATTCAGCGTTCGGCGTTTACGGTGTTCAAAAAAGGCGTGCATGAGCACTGTATACCATTTTGATTTCATGTTCATAGACCATCTCAACTCTACATCGCGTACATAGACGCCGAAACAATATGAAAAAAAAGTGAATGAGTCAAATTCTCCTAAGTTTTAGTATGGTCGTATGATTTACGCCCTCGCGAGCTCCGCCTTGTATCCCGGAGCGTATCCTATTCCGGAGCTTTATCTCGCCTTGCCACTCCGTACTCCGACTCTACTCTGTACATCTATAGAATTGTCCTCAATCCGCCTTACGATTCCTACAAACTACACCCTACAATTCCATGTTCCGAGCACCTGCACTCCGCCTAGCCGTTGACTCACTCCGCACTCCCCGCCAACCCCGCCTCACATATTCCTCCATCCAACAACCCAAGACCAAAACCATGGACGCATACGCAGACCGACGCCCAAAGAAACTCATCTGTAAATCCACCCTCACCACTACAATCCACAACTTTCAACCCTAACAAAAAACCCAGTTGCACCAGGCGACATAGCCCCCGAAGGCGAAGCACCCGAAGGGACCACCGAGCCACCCACCGACACCTCAACACCAACCTCCACAACGGAAACCCAAGTCCTCTCCCACGCAGCCCGAGCCCACCAATTCGGCACCAACCCCCCACTCACCATCTCCCAAATCCACGGCACCAACCCCCTCCACCAATTCAACACCTGGTTCCGCGACCCGCGACTCCCCGCATCCTCAGCGCCAGAGACATGCACCCTCGCCACGGCATCTATGCCTTCCGGCCGCGTGAGCGCCCGCACAGTCTACCTCAAGGAACTCGACGAACGAGGCTGGGTCGTCTACAGTAACTGGGGAAGTCGGGAGGGGAAAGGCGGGCAAGTCTTCGGTGGTGAGAAGGGGGAGCTAGGAGCCATGCCTGAGAGCATTACGACCGAAGGCAACAAATGGGGTGCGTTGACGTTTAGCTGGGCTACTGTTGAGAGATCGGTTCGTGTGGAGGGGTTACTTGAGCCGCTTAGTAGGGAGGAGAGTGAGTTGTATTGGAGGACTAGGGAGAGGGGGTCGCAGATTGGGGGGTGGGCGAGTTGGCAGAGTAGGGTTTTGTGGGAGGCTGGGGCTGATGTTATGGCTGAGAGACAGAGGAGGAAGAGTATTGCTTGTTTGCAGGATGGGGTTGTTCCCGGGGATATTGATCGGACGGATGATGAGGATGGGAGGGGGTTGTTGGAGACTAAGGTTAAGGAGATGGAGGAGAAGTTTAGGGATGTGGAGGAGATTCCGTTGCCGCCTTTTTGGGGTGGTGTTAGGCTTGTGCCTGAGTCGGTTGAGTTTTGGCAGGGGAGACGGAGTCGGTTGCATGATCGGTTTAGGTTTGTTAGGGAGGAGGGTGAGGGTGAGGGTGTGAAGTGGAGGGTGCAGAGATTGTCTCCTTAGATATAGACATAGACTCGGTTTGTGCTTTTCAATTGTCAATTGTGCTTGTATGTGAATGTGAATGTTGATGTTGAAGCTCCGAGGCCCATCCATATCAGTTTATCTTATCGTTATCGGCCTTGGCATCCCCTTGGACCCGACGTCGCTTGCGTCGTCCAGTCCTGGTGTACTGCACATAGTCTGTCACCGTATATATCGCATCTGTATACTGCAATACCATCCTTGTCATGTCTACTCCACCAAGTCCGTCCACAGCCTCTCCCTGGGTCCTCCTCGCCATCACCAGCGGCACCTTCGCGGCATTGAACGGTGTCTTCGCAAAACTGTACGTTCCTAGAGGTCCGAGATATGCCATATAGCTCCCGATGCCCCAAAGAACTCTACTTAGGTATACACAAAGTGTATCCAGGACTTATGGCATATACTTCCGTTCCTGCATCCCGTGTAACCCAACCTTGAACTAACCGGCGCAGAACAACGGACAATCACACCACATCATTTGCCCACTCCATCGCCCACCTATTTGGTTTAGAATCTTCTCCTTTCCTCGAATTGCTCGTGCGAGGTGTATGTGCCACCTTCTATCATTATCCAGGTGTAAACTAACATATCTCAGGCCTGTCTGGGCCTCAATGTGCTATGCAATATCATCATGTGGGCGCTTTTCACGCGTGCATTGACGGCCGGCCCTTCGACGACTAAGGTTTCCATTACGAATACGGCTTCTAATTTCTTGGCTACGGCGATGCTGGGCATGGTTGTTTTCCAAGAGGCGGTTGGGGGGTTATGGTGGTTGGGTGCTGGGATGATGGGGGCTGGATGTATTCTGGTTGGAATGCGGGAGGGGGCTTGATTGATCTGAATATACCTAGGTAGGATTGGATATAGGTGTATATCTGTATGATGCGATAGATAGAGCTTTATAAAGAACTCTGTTAGACTTTGACTTCCATCACCCTTTGTATAATTTCACCAAGCTTGGCCTGGGTCTTAGGCTGAGGTTGATATCCTTCACGGTACGGGATGCGTTCTTCTTCTGCACAAATATCAGTATTGCAAACAAGTCAGAGCAGACATGTCTCACCAAAGAACACACGAATCCATGACTTAGGCACAGCATTCGCTTCGTTATTCCACAAGGTCGTCAAATAAACCCCCGTCGTACCAGGACTCCCCATCAGCGCCACGCCCGAACCATTGAACTCCGGATTAACAGCTTGTGCATCCCTAACTCTCAAAGCCCGGGCTTTAGCCGCCATCTCCACCGTAACATACTGCTCTCCAGACCCCAATGTATCATACAGCCGGAGACTCTGCGCAACAGTCTTCCAGATGGAATAGTCGAAGTGGAGATCATCTCCAAAGTAGATATCATTTCTTGACAACGACCCATCGAACTCCGGTCCTTCATGTCTCGCTAGATCCACAAGGTTGATGGTCGAGTCGTTGCCTGTAGTCGTGATATTGAAATCCACTGCTTGGATGAATGCTTCGTCAAAGGCCGTGGGCTCGTAGCCATAGGCACTGGATACGGCATGTCGGAGCGTGGCTAGGTCGATGTCTTTGCCTGAGCGAGGGAGGTAGCCGTGATTGGCCATTGCGTTGAGGCCTGGACATGGGGATCGGCCTAGATAGTTAAGAATTTGTTATACGTTTCGGTATAACGAGACAGGGACATACTGTCGCTTCGGAGAGGTGGATGCCATTCATGGTCTTCCCAGCTCACTGAGCTGGCAACAAGGGCGAAGAGCGTTGCGATGGAGAAAAGTTTCATGGTTTAGGATCGTTATTTGACTGGTGAACTGTGATCTGAGCTGGACTTCCATTGAACTTATATAGAAATTCTTGTGGTTTTCCCATCGCTGTGTAGCTGCCAGGGTATTGATGACACCGAGCAAAGCCAAGGGCGTATTCTATACGCGATGCGAGTGGCCTAGGACTCAATGAGTCTCAATTTCGTACCGAAATGTCGATGCCTTTGGTCCAATAGGGCTTACTGTAATATGATCTATACTATACCTCTCTCTCCTCCGTATACTTCCAAGGGTTGGTCGGCAATGTCTACTGATCGACCTCAGAATGCATAGTTAGCCAGTTTTCACAAGGTATTCGACAGATGACAATAATACTGATATCTGCTCATTACCTCTATGCAATATTTGGAGGCTCTAAGTAAGTTCTTGAGACGACAACACGCCAAATAAGCCACGGCAAGTATTTGTCAACCCAACTTAATCTTAGCGAATACGCACTTGCATCAAGCCGGGCACAACACCAGCCTAACACATCCTCCCGGAAACTATGGAAACGGTGGCAGGTCGAAGGAGAATATAAACCAGCGTCAGACCAAGCTAGTCAAAGAAAATACACAAAACTCGAGCTGAGCGAACATGAATTCCAAATGCCAAGGATGGGCAGAGGCGCAGCCTTGGCCGTCACAGCCTCAACACCGCTTACTCGCGACCAATGAGACAGTGGCTATCCCACGCCCGACAGTGATTTGGAATTATCAACTGGGAATTTAAGACCGCTGTCCGAACATGAAGCTTCATCACACACACGTTATCAGCCATGGACAGATCAGATCCCGACGGCAGTGACAGCAACAGCAACAGCACCAGCAAGACACGCAGATCGCACAAAAAGTCCCGAAATGGATGCGAGAAATGTAAAGCCCGCAGAATAAAGGTATGACAAGTACCCATCTGCGCGAGTACGGAGTATATTGACCAGAAGCAGTGCGACGAACTAAAACCCAAGTGCTCAAGATGCACCAAACTCGGCCTTGTATGTCGATATCCTACAAGAAACCGAATTACCCAACCAGAGGAGTTCAAGGAAGTCGACTCCTTGGAGCTTCAAACCCCCCAAAAGAGTTTCCTAGCAGCCCTAAGTCGACCACAACTATTCAACCTCCTCGTCTACGACCAAACAATCCCAATCTGGCACCCACACCCAGTCCAAACACTGACACCTCCTGAATCAGCCCTATTGGAGCACTACCTCTCACACACAAGCAAAGACATGACCGTCGACGATGGCGACCAATACGCTCTCCAAATCGGGATACCCAACCTAGCCTTCCAAAGCAAGCCTCTTATGAGGTCAGTCCTTGCATTCTCGGCAATATGCAAATGCCACGATATCATCAAGCATTCCCCCATCTCAAGTCTGGGACGCAGCGAGATATTACACCTTCTGCGCACCGCAGACAAATACCATATGGAGTCATTGCGCGAGATTCAACCGACGCTGTCGAAAGTCAAGCAGTATGACCATATCCTGGCTAATGCGGCTATGATGGGGATGTATGGCTCTGGAAGCCATTGTGTTCGGATTTGGTTAACGGAGACGGCAGAGCCCATGGGTACTGCGTTGGATGGGGTGCCGAAAAGCGGGCAGTGGATTAGTTTGTTTCGTGCTGCGCGCTTGGCTTATGGGGGTTTGATCAAGCAGACGTCTGTGAGGGAGGAAGAAGGTCCGGAAAGGCCTGTTTCCTCTGCGTCGGAGTCCGAGCGGATGAGACCGCTCGATCATCCTTTATATACTGTCATTGCGGCGACGGTTTCTTCTGCGATGACGAAGCTGGGTGAGAAGGTTGATATGGTCAGGGGGATTGTCGGGCAGAGTTGCGAGGTGGCGAGCCCTATTTCTCAATCAGGTATACATGTTGATCTCGAAGCATGTCTTTGCGCGTTCGACCTATTGAGGGAAATTGTCACGGAGACGCTTTCCAAACATTCCACATGTGCATTGGATCGTCGCAGTCGTTGCGAGACGGATTTCAATACCAGTGAGCTCGGTACTGCGATATCGCCTTGGATGCGAAGATACACGGCCAACATAACATCGATGGTACCCTCGAAGCTTCCTCGACGATTCATCATGGCCTTTGTCCACAAAGCTCCAACGAGGTATCTTGAGCTCGTTGAGCGGATGATGAATTCCATTCAAGATGGATCCGGAATCAATCACTGCTTCGATATTGAGATCCCAGAACCAGATTTGGCACACCAGTTGGCGATGGAGATATTTGCACATTGGCTTGTTCTGGTTCTTTTATTAGATAACGTGTGGTGGATTGGTGGCATTGGCAGCTGGGAGCTTCAGCACGTTGTCACTGCTAAGAGAAGTATGTGGCGTGGTAGCTTGTGGGAAGATAGTGAGGACTGGTGGCCACAGAGTATGTTGGAGATTAATAGGCAGCTGAGTAAATATAGGGAGGGGACATGATGAAGAAGTCGTAGATAATGTCATTATGAATGTGCACGAATGATCTGAACAATGCCATAAATTAGAAGATGGTTTCTGTTCGCTATTCAAGAAAAGATCAGGTTTCAAAATTGGACAAGATCAAGACGAAAAATAGCCTGGCAAGTGGCTCTACCCTCTAGAGAAGAGCAGCCACATAGAAGCCTGTATATAGGAAAAAGATAGAGAAAGAATGAATCAGCGACATTATAAAACCATTCAGTTAGCAGGGGCCGCATATGTAAATCCAAAGTTGACTGTTCGCACAGTGTCATAATCCCTCGGGTTCTTACGATCACCAAAGATCTTCAGCGCACGAACAACCATGGTGTAATCACCCTCAGGGACGTATGAGCCATTGGCCAACTGGCCCATAAAGGAAAATGTATTGGGACCAGAGATACCAATCTGAGTTGTCCGAGCGAGAGCGGTCTGAGGCTCCATAACTGGCAGGACAGTGCTGCTGTTAGCAGCCTTCACGCCAACAAGAAGCAGATTCGTGCCCATAGACAGCTTCGTCTGGAAGATGGGGTAGCTGGTGTTCGCTCTATCGTAAGCGTCGTTCTCGCCTGGGAAGACAAGTTGCTCATTGGCCTTAATGGGCTTCTCGGTAACGCTGTCGATGATCATGTTGCTGCCTTCCGTGGTGTCCAGGATAGTCACGTTGCGCATCGCAGCAGCAACACCCAGGTATGGGACGGAGAAAGAGTCATCGGAGCTGGTTCCGTTGAAGGTGACGTATCCGCTGTACACGGGAATGCGGCGGAAGTCAAGACCCTTGGGTGGAGTGGCGGTGACCTTGAGCACGGCGGATCCACCGGCTGGAACACTGATGCTGGATGAGCTGAGCTGAAGAGAGGCTCCCTCGGGGACGTGCTCGGTGAAGTTTCCGAGCTTGTTCTCCTTGGGGATGGAGCTGTTGCCAGTCAAGGTGTACACGGTGGCGGCGCCGACGTGTCCGACAGAGTAAACGCGCGAAGAGGAGGCGTTGTTGCTGATGCGGATGTAGGCCGGAGCAATGTGCTGGGTGTCGTTGAAGGCAATGGTGCTGACGTTGAAGCTAGTGGTTGCGTGCACCAACTTGTAGGCATCGATCATTCCACCACCCTGCTGCGCCACGGATCCCAGGAGCGACGACGCAGTGACACCGTCATGGAAGACATTGGGCTTACCAGTGGTGGAAAGCAGAGATCTGAGCTCGTTGGGGGTCAGGTTGCCCTTGCCGCGAGCCTCCATCAGGAGAGCAACGCAACCAGCAACGTACGGAGTCGCCATCGAGGTACCGCTCTCAATGGCGTAGCTACCAGCAGGAACAGGCCAAGTCGACAGCATGAATCCACCGGGTGCGGAAACAGCTGTCACGGGGAGGAGCTCGTTGCTGGGACCCCACTGGCTGAATTCACTGAGCTGGCCGCCGGATTGAGGGTTGGTCTCGTTGATGAAGATCGTTTTGGCAAACTTCTCGCTGATCATGTTGAGTTTGATTTCAGCTCCGGAGGCAGCAAGGTTAACCAATTTCTCACCAGTCTGAGCAGAAACCATACCCACGCCAGTGAGGTTAGCGTCCTGAACACTCAGCTCGTAGGTACCGGGCTCGTTGAGGTAGATGAGGACATTCTTAGCACCAGCCTTAACGGCATTGGCCTGCTGCTGGCTGCTCTTGCAGCCACCGTAGCGGATCAGAACAATCTTGTCAGAGAGATCGGGGTGGTCATCTGTCCAGGGCTCGCAGGAGTCACCAACAACAGAGGTGTTCAAGCTGCTTGGGTAAAGGGTGTAAGTGCCATTCTTGAAGTCGGAGGTGCCTGCAAGTTGCCAGCCGAATGGCTTGGTGGTGTTCTGTGTCGAGTAGGTTGCTCCGCTCAGAAGCAGAGGGCTGTACTTGTTGTTGACGGATCCGATTCCAATTCCACTGCCTGGGGTATCGATGCTGTTCGAAGCCAAGAACAAGCCAAAGCTTCCATCATTGCCATCGGCAATGAAAACGGGAAGTCCGGCGTCAGCTAGTCTCGCGACCAATTGTCCAATGGGCTCGTCGCTCCAGCCATTGTAGGTACCGAAGGATGCAGAAATGATGTCGGTCTTGTCCTCGTACGCCCTCTTGAAAGCGACTGTGATGATGTCACTTTCATACCGGACGGTTTGCTGTCCGAGGATCTTGTAATGACCCAGCGTCACATTTGGGGCAACACCAGTGAATCCGTAGGGGTTAGGCTGAGCAGCAATGAGTCCAGAGACGTGGGTTCCTGGAGGACGTCAGAAACATTCTAATCAAGGGTATTAATTCAAACATACCGTGGCCAGCCTGGCCTTCCCATGGATCCGAGGTGTTTGTGAGGAAATTCCAACCATATTCAACTAGACAGCCCTTGCCAAAGCAACCTCCGAGTGCAGGATGCTTGTAGTCAACGCCAGAGTCCACCACAGCCACACGGATACCGCTTCCTGTGTAGCCCTCCCTGCGGAGCTTGTCAACACCGGTCATGATGTGAGGGTAGTCATTATCTCCGTGAGCAGACGGACCGCGACGCTGGAGGCCGTGGGAGAGATCACGGCGGACGGGCGCGCCGTGGGCAACACTCGACGCCTCTCGCTGAGGGTGGTGCATCTCACGGACGGGGGAGACGTTCTTCACCCCAGACAGCGAAGAGATCTGCTTGACGATGGCAGCCTCATTCTCGTCATCCAGCAGGGTGAAGGAGCCACCGTGGAAAAGATCGAATGAGAGGTCGTGGTTGAGACTGGCATGGATGCCATGGTCCTCGAGGGTCGTGAGGAAGCTAGCCGATGACTACACACTTAGTACGGAAATCTCATAAAGCGGATAGGATAGACGAACAGTGTTCGAGTTAGCAAACTCGACAATGTATTTCTGCGCAATAGGGTCGCCGTGTGCAGCCAGAGCCACTGGCAAAGCTGCAAGGGCAGCGCCCAGCCATGGCCAAAGAGGAGCCATGTTCAAAAGAATGACTAGATCTAAACAGATCTGGAAAAAAGAATGACTGAGCAGCAAGGAAAGAGTGAATGCCGAGGTCATCCATCTCCCGGATCCATATTTACTTATATTTGCGCGAGAGTCAAGCCGACGAACTCTGCCCCGTGGGACGGGATCTCGTATTGTCCAAGATCGGCGCAGATAGTCGTCGATCTCCTGTCAGATCTGGTTAGTGCATCGAGCCAAGAGAAAGGGTCTTGCGAATGGCTCTCTCGGAAATTAGATCCATCGATTCCGCCGTCAATCGATCCAATGGCATTGGGGTTTTATTCCCGACATCGTGGCTTTGTGGGCTGAAAGAGAATTTCGCGCAGATTGTGGTATCGATCGATCATCTTCCAGGGGTAGAACGCGTTTGCATATCAAGTCTGACATCTCACACAGACCATTCTGAGAGAAGGTCTAGAGTAAGAGTTGAATAACGACGTCTGACAGGAATCCACTGCTGGACGTTGGATGCCGTTGAAAAGGGGGTGCATAGGTCCGGCCCGAGAGTCTAAGCAGAGACATCAAGGAGACGTTATCAGACGATTTACTCGCTCATTGTCCGAATGTGTACTCCGAAGAGGGTGATGCATATGCAGAAAGAAACAAAGCATGAGGAAGTGTGAGGGGAGCGTGTTGTTGGACAATCCGGATCACCTGACTCATACCAATTGACCACCTTGAGGCAGGAGTCTCTATAATCTATATCGCTTTCTATCTCATTTTCACTCGTCAAGAAATTCAATCTCTTGAAGAGACTTCCACACTCGTTCTAGTCCTTCTTCCAACGCCACCTGTTGCAAGGTGAAGGTAATGCGGAACCAGCCAAGCTCCTCAGGAACATATACGCTTCCTGGCGCAATAAGAACACCATTTTTGGAGCATATATCCGCTATCTGCACCTCGCGCTTCTGGTAAGTGCTGGTGCTAGACTGCGCTTCCGCGATGCTGCCATCTAAAGACTGTGATGCCGACTTGGGAACAAACAAGTGACGTAGATCAACCCAGATGAAGAGACCGGCGTTCCTGAGACAGTTTAGCGATCATCAGTGGGAAGTGATAGTTGCATCGACTCACATTTCGTAGTAGTTGATTCCTCGGCCTGAAAGGAAGGAAGTTGCAATCTTATAGTTCTCTGCCATAAGTTTTGCCTTCTTCGTCATGAACCTCCCCAGCCACTCCCTGTCTTCAAGCATTGCAGCCCAGATATCTTGAAGGAGGTGAGGAGACCAGGAAAATATCCTGGAAAATTGACATGTCAGCTTCAAGGCATTCATACTGAGAAGGCGACACTTACCCAATGCTCGACATTGCTCCCAAAATACCCTTATTCTGTGTGCAAACAAGTCCCAGTCGAAGACCGTTTGCGCAAAAGTCTTTGCTTGCGCCATAGAGAATATGCACAAGCGATGGGTCTATAAGCTGATGGTAATCCAGAGAAAGGGTGGATATGAAAGGGACAGGGTTCGGGATAGCAGGGTTGGTGAATGGCGATTTGGCGTAAATTTCATCTGAGATGAAGTGCAGTCCATTCCTTCCACAGAAGGCAATAAACTCTCTCAACGTCTCAGCGGGCTTTTCAAGTCATTAGCGATGTCCTGGAGTTGAAAGGAAGGAGTAAACTTCAAAACGCACATAGCATCTTCCGAGGGGGTTGTGAGGGCTAGAACAATCATTAGCGATGGCATTCAGATTAAACATCGTCATGAGTAGGAAACATACTTGGAGATCAAAAGAGCTCTCACGGTGATGCCGTCATTTTGCGCTCTACGGAGAGCCGCCTCGAGAGCCTTTGCATTCATGTCAGGGCTGAAGAGATCGTCGAGACTGGTATATCCTTCAATATCTTGATACGTCACCCCCACAATGCGGGCATTGCTTCTGTTGAGTAGATCCACGGTGAAGCCATTGTAAAATGGTTGAGGAACTAAGATACCATCCCCGTCCTCACAAATTGACCAAGCGAGCCCGTCAATCGCACTGGCTACACCTGGTGTGATGAGGATGTTGTCGACAGTGATTTCTTCTCTGGACTGGAACTCATCATTCATAAACGCAGCAACAGCACGTCGTAGACGTCGGGACCCTCGGGGTCCCGTGCTGTACGTGAGGTGCTCGGTCGATTGCACGCTGATCTATGAGCTCCCTGTCAGATCGACGCCAAAAGAAGATACATGCCGTGCTAACCTTTTCGTTCAAAAAATCTACGACCTCCTCATGCAGGAGACTGTTTTCGGCAAGTCGAAGATTGACACTATTACGATCAGCTCGGTTCCATTCTCCAGGTGTCAACTGGTGAAATTAAGCAGTTCAGACTCACGTCCCACTGGGGTTACTGGGTGACCAGGGATTTCCCATGGACTTCTCACGAGGGCCCCAGACATCTCGAAACAAAGTGTTCTGTGCAGCTCTAGTTGATAGGTGATAGGCGGACTTTGCGTTCTCAATGGATTTCCCCTCAGTGTCCATGGTGTATTTTTGTTGTATTCTTGTGTTTTGAACTTCGCAAAAGATGAATTCATCCAATCTGGGGGCTTGGTCTCAAGGCCAGAATATAAACGAGTCACTCCGATTGCGGGATGCGAATATCGTAGATCGAAGTTGAGAGACCTCGGCGTCTCGGCGACCGGAACGACTCCCGAGCACAAGAGCAAGGCATGTCTAGACTCTACATGTCGCAGCAACGAAACTAGATACGAAAATCTCACCATCAAACGCCGGGTAAAATCTAGGGATGTACTAGCATCGCTCTAGACTCGGGGTTTAATGATATTTAACACTTTATTGTCGACCGAACTTGGTCTGACACTCCTTCCAACCTACACTCGTCTAACCCTCAAGCTACCTTTTATACTACTATCATGAATCCAAACACTGCAAGTAACCTACGTGGAGGTCGCGCATTTCGAAAGCGCTCTCATCCAGACGAGAAATGTTTTAGTCTGAACACAAAGACGTCGGTCAGACTCATGGACCAGAAGCTATTGAATTCTCGATCCGACTTCCTCTGCCTAGGCGAGCAACTCAATGTCTCCTCTACATTATGCACTGAACACAGAGCTAGAGTGCTCCGCGCGTACGCGAAGGTACTGCGACAAGTAAACATTCACAGGCGCTCGTTCCAGTCTCACCGGTTGCAATCTCCTGCTACGAATGCTGGTTCAGTGCACGACAGTCCTGAAGCCAGTCCACAGATGCTGAATAGTATGAGTGGGTATTTACATCGTCCGATGCCCGGCGGTCCTAATCAAGTGTCACAGGAAACATTGAAACGCCTCTCGATCCGCCCTTTGGGCACCGGAGCTATCGAATAGCCCCAAAATCCACGAGGCTCCAGCGTCGAAGGAGAGCCATGTCTTCTCCTCTAAACTAGCAGGGATGTCTGTGTCGACGAGTGAAACACCTCGGGTTCTTGGATGGACCCCACTTTGTTCATAGTCCGATGTCATCGTATGAATTCGGTTATATCAAAGGAATTTTCTTGGATTAGCGTCTAAAGCTTTGAAGATTCCAATAGCAAAGATTCAACTGTCTCTGCGGCTATTATACTTTCTATCTGGTGGAGAGATCGAATCTTTCGGACCTCTTGCATCTGCGGCTCAAGCCCCTAGGAGAACACAGAGGAAATCATAGCTCCAGAGGATGACCTTTGCTTCCAAACTCCTTACATGGATGGACCTCATCAGAGAGCCTCGGGATGGGGGACGAACTGCGCATACGGGGAAAAAGGAGGCTGACCTTTTGGTTACTTTTGATCCTGAATCTATTCCCGTCTGCTCCTATAGTTTGTCACTTGCTCGAAAATGGTTGATTGTGCTAATCGTTTGCACTGCAACTGTCTGCGTGTGAGTAAAATGCCCCTATTGAAATCTACATTCATTTCAAATTCGTCTACCTACTCTCCACTTGGAAGTAATATTTGACTGATCTTTTTACAGCACCTGCACCAGCTCCATTTACACTACCACATATGTACAAATGGAAGCCAAATTCAACCCAAGCAGACTGGTCTCAACTGTCGGCATCTCAGTCTATGTCCTTGGCATTGCTCTGGGTCCGTTACTGACCAGTCCTCTGAGTGAGTGGTTTGGACGAAAGCCCATCTACCTAACTTCTTGGTCTCTGTTCATTATTTGGAACATTCCGCCTATCGTTGCGCGAAATATTCAGACAATCATCATTGCTCGATTTTTCACCGGGCTCACAGGCGGCACTTTCTTAGCTGTCGCAGGTGGCACGGTGAGAGATCTGTTCTCAGATCATCACATTCAGAAACCTATGGCGGTTGTTGCAGCAGCACCATTTATGGGCCCTTGCTTCGGTCCTTTGATTGGTGGCTTTATCAACTTCAATACTCATTGGAGATGGACGTATTATTTCGTGATCATTTGGTCGGTTGTGCTACTTCTCTTGATACTGGTATTCACTCCGGAGACATACCATCCAGCCAAGCTACAGTCCGCGGCTAGGAAGCTTCGCAAACAAACTGGAAATGATCGATATCAGGCTGATGTGGAGCAAAATGGCCAAATCAAGGGCAAAATGCTCCTGATCTCACTTCTGCGGCCATTCCAGCTTCTTTTCTTGGAGCCCATGTGTCTCTGCTTGGGGATTTACTCGGCTCTTCTTTTGGGTATTCTTTATCTGTTCTTCGGTGCATTCCCGCTCATCTTTGAAACGCAATATGGCATGAATATTTGGCAAATTGGCCTCACCTTTTTGGGAATCATCATTGGGATGATTGCTGCAGGACTCAGTACGCCATTATGGACTCGAGTCCGTCAACGTCTTCTAGATCGGTCTAAAGATGGGCCTGATGTGCGACACCCAGAGTACAGGCTGCCCCCAGCTATACTGGGTGGTTTCTTGACTCCGATCGGTTTATTTTGGTTTGGCTGGACCACACGACCTAGTATTCATTGGATTGTACCTATTGTGGGCTCTGGGGTTTTTGGATTCGGGTAAGTAGGTCCTGGATATCAACAGAGTGCAAGCTGACACTTCGAGCTGAACAGAACTTTATTGACATTCATGGGAATTTTCACATTTCTTGTAAGCCAATATGTTGAGAGTGCAATATTTCACTTTTATGATATGAATCAATCAACTAATATCCAAACAGGTCGATGCCTACCCCAAGCATGCTGCATCTGCGCTCGCTGCCAACGGATTTACAAGGAGTTCATTTGCTGGTAAGGTTTAGCTATCACCAACTTCACGTCTCACTCACTAATACTTCACTCAAAGCCGTTTTTCCTCTGTTTGGCGTTCAGCTATACGAAGGCCTCGGCATTCAATGGGCGACTAGTCTTCTGGCATTTCTCACGGTCGCTATGGTGCCTTTTCCGTGTATATTCTTCATTTACGGGAAGTCTATTCGAGGGAAGAGTAGGTTTGCAACTGCAGGTTGACTAGGGGGCTTTGAAGTGTATGAATTTACTACCAGTCACTCAAACCCTTGAAAACTTCGGAGAGGGAGGTCCATATCTTATTAGCATATGTTTCCTGCGAATGGAAAAAAAAATGAACGGGTTCATCTTTTCATCGTTGTCGTACGTGATCAACATATGCCAACTTGCCAAGTATTATGTGATAGAATAATAGCTCATCAAACTATACACACTGTATAGGCCGAGGTAAAAGGATGTTTTTGGCTAGGAGCCCGAAGCATTGGTCTCTCCTCTTCCACTCAAGTCTTCTAAAGGTAACGAAAATATAGGGCCGGTGCTCTCATGAAGCAAAAGATCACTATCAAACATATTGTCAACATACCCAGCCCAAAATGAATCATTCATGACCTGATCACTCAGCTGTAAAAGATCCCCATGCGTATGAATGTTCCCAAACTCCGATGGATGGATAAAAGAAGATTGCGCGGCTTGATTGTCTCTCATATTCAGATTTTGCGGCCCATTCATGGGGTTAGGCGCGCACGGGGAGCTGGTCGTCTGCTGTGGTAAATCCGAGCCCATGTCACTCCATAGCGCCGTGTTTCCGCGATCATTCACGACATTAGAGGTGACGCTGGTTATCGACCCACCGGCGCCTGAGCTCAAGCCTGTAAGCCTCTTCATCAGATTCACGAATGCTTTCAAAATCCAGGTCCTGACGGGCCATGACTTGGCAAGTTCGCTTAATGCAAGCATGCACTGCCGGGACTTGTTTTGAGCTAGTTCGCGACGAATCGGGTCATTGCGGCATATGGAAATAGTATTGATGGCGAGTGCGCCGAACAAGGCTGGGACGCTGTTACTGAGTTAGTTCATGGCTTTTCCTGTTATTGGGCGACATTGATTTCCTCATACAGATGGATTTGGGCGTATTGGATTGCCCCAGTGGCCAAAAGGTCTTCCGCAAGTCGGGTGATACGATCAGCAGCCATTCGTGCTCTTGAGTCCCTTTCAGTTTCTGCAGATGAAAAGCTTTCGATAGCCTTGGGTCGGAATATGAGTATATGGTAGTTTCTAATTTTCGTCAGGTATGCCCGGGATGCTTGGTCGTATCATAAATCTTACTGGTAAGAGAACTGAAGCATGCTGGCCCAAAAGGATGCCCCCAACGATCCATCGGGCGGCACGCTTCGTAGTTGGTCCGGCAGCTGGGCTTCCCATTGTGCGAGTCTGGTCGCTAGTGCTCCCGTTTCGAACTTCTCCATTGCTGGCCGCCTCGGGCTGAACTCTGCTTTGAGGACATCACCAACTAACGGGAACAATAGAAGTTAACTTGTGTGAAAGGTGGTGGTTGTCGACCTTTGTCTTGGTTCTTGACTTACGTATCGTGGTCAGTTTGGTCATCTCAATAAAGTAGGAGATATGGAAATCTTTCTGGGGAACAATAAGACTCTGGTCCTGGACCTCATCGAACCAAAAGTCTTCGGCAGTTGGTGGCTCAACATCACAGTCTTCATCCTGGATACGGCAAGGCCTTCCAAAGGCTGCTGCAGTATGACGATCCCGGATCTATTGAGGTCAGAAATTCGAAACCTGATATCCCATGCCCGAGGTGACCTACATAGATCGACCACCAAATTCGCTTCCACAAAGATCTCACAGAGGGGCTGGACCCATACTCCGATATCCTGGTCAAATGTGAGATAAGCTTTCCAAGCAGTGAGTGAATATAACATACGAGCGGTGCATGCCGGTGGACTGTGCGATATTCGTGGCGCATCCAACCCAGTAGCATGTATCCTTCTGATCCTCGGGCCCAGACCACCAGAACCCCAGAAGCAAGAGACATGCCACGATGTTCGATCGGTCATTGTCATAATCGGCATCATACAATGCCTTTGCACGAAGATAGTGCGTTCTCCTCGCCATCGCTCGACTACTGTGTCCAGCTTTTCGTACAAGATCCTCACTACCAATCGTGAAACCAAGAAGGAAGATTGTTTGTAGAACAAGTGGAGAAGCTTGGTTTTGGGAGTACAATGTCGCGAATTTCTTCCGGTCGAATACGGGATAGGCTGGGTGAATGATGCAAAAAAAGGTGCGGACCAGCTGGTCGGCGATATTCTTAGGTGGTAGTTCCAGAGCTTCCTGTATAGAGACTTGCTCGTTGATCCCGGTTTCATGGCCGGGCACCGCTCGGTTGGTGATCGAGGCTGGGATCGGGTAATGTACCTTCAAAGGCTCTGAAGAGCCACCTTCGGGGCTGTAGACCACCTCAACGGTATAGGATAAGCTAGAGTCATCCAGGTGCTGCGGGCGCAGACTCGGGTTGATTTGATCGGTTTGGGATAGTTGGCTGGGTTGCGGTTCTTCTCCCACATGAAGTCCTGGACGTATGCTGCTATGATTTGTGTCTTGTAAGATGGCTGTATCGGATGCATTGACTGAGATCTGAGATTCTTCATTATCCAGGCTGATTGATGCGGATTTTGATGTCTTTGGGGGCTTTGAGACCCGTGAGCTCTTCCTGGGGCCATCTTTTCTGCGAGTATACCTATAAGTGGTTTAGCTTCACAGTCCTATAGCCTTGCGATACAACACCACTTACTTCCCTCGACGGGAATCAATCAATTCGCAGGGTGTTTGACGTATGCGGCAATGCCAACAAGGCTGTCCTTCGCCCGCATCACACTTGACCCGCCTTTGATTGCAAGCCTTGCAGGCCACCCGTGTTCGCCGGAGGGGGGTTTCAACTGAGCACCCTTTGCTCGGGCTCTGGATTGCTTCAGATTGGCCCGGGGTCTCCATATTCGAGTTAGCTGCGTTGATTCAGCGATTGCTTTGCAGAGTGAAAGGCCGTGGCGATTTGACTTGCCGACCCAAGATACCTCGGGCTCTTAGTTTTGACCAATCAGGGCCTGTCTTGGCTCATGAATATCAAAGACGATCAAAAATGCTTTATTCGGGCGACTGAAGTCCGCATGAAAATGGAAAAGAGAAGAGCAGGGTCAATGCCAGATTTCATTTACAAAGGCCGTAGGAGACATGGTAATGGATCAACGCTTTAGTATGTAACAGGTCTTTATCACAGTATAAACACAGCTATTCTTCATGGAATCATAGGACGGTCCTCTCGGTCTTCTAGCTCCACGACTGCATCCTCCTCGGTTCCATCCATTATTCCCAAAGGCTCCGTTCGCCCAGTGTTGCGCTCACGAAGTCGCACCGGTCGGCGGTAAGCTTTGCCAGATACGAACCTAGCCACTTTTTGAATAAGACGCCACAGACGCTCTTCTATAGCCTCCGGGGCTGGAGTGTTCGAACGTCCGCCAAGCGTCGAAAGTTCCGGTGAAGTCGATGCCAGCGGATTTTCCTCGGCCTCCACCTTGAATTGGTATTTCAAGCAGTCTTTGACGGTTACTAATCCAGTGAGCCGGCCACGGTGCTCGACGATAATCACTCGTGGCCCCATCTTTTTGAAAATCTCCATGACTGTTTCCAAGGGATGGCGTGGATGCACAGTCAGTGGTGTATGGTCGACGTAGCGTGAGAAATCGACGGTATTAGCCCCTACACTCCGTTGGATGTCATCGAATGTGTTTGAACGTGTGTGGTGAGGTACAGATGCCCTCCGAGCAACGGCTGCTTCGGCCGCCTCTTTAGTGAAGACACATCGAGCGTTGGGGGCTACCATGCCCTCGTTGCGAGCGCGGTCGATGGCATACCGGAGCTCAGTCCGCCCGATATATCCAACAAGGGTCTTGGAAGTGCGATCCTCGACGACAGGGAAGCCCTGGAACTTGTTGTCATTGAGAAGATGCTCAGCTTCACGAACTGGGAAGTCCGACGCCGGTAATGAGAGCGGGTCTGTAGTCATGGCATGGGAAACAGGCACATTGAAAACGTGGTCTTCCTTGTTGTCAAGGAATGGGAATCCATTGAACCAGATCATTCGGTCGGCGATACCACCGCTGCCAAATCGGTCGCCAACAGCTTTGGTGACACCTACGACGATCTGTTGGGAATGAGATCAGCTTCGACACGATTATGTTGGTTAACTCGAACACGTACCATGGTCGGCAGGATGTATGTCAGGGCGCCGGTAATCTCAAACATGATTACTGTCACGGAGATTGTTAGATGCATGATCCCACTGAGGGCTGCGCCAGCTCCCAGGAAGGCATAGGTTCCGGGAGTAATGCAGGGAACATCGGGCTCGCATGAGGCGAAGAATGCTGAGTTGGGGAACGACTCGTGCAGAGCTTGCACCATAATTCCAACCATACGGCCAAAAGAAGCTCCGATAGCCATTGAAGGTACGAAGATACCCGCTGGTACCTTGCAACCATAGGAAATGATGACCAGTCCAGTGCGAAGAATAGTTGCGATGGCCAAAGACAGTACCATTGACCATCTGTTTTTGGCTCTGCGATAAGTTAGCATCGTACTCGCGAGTCTCTCCAGGTGGGTTTCATACTCGCATAGGCCGTTGTAATCGTGGCCACCTTCACATTCGCGGAAGAGAATTTCCATCATTTCAGTCATGTTAATCTTCAAGAACATGTTCGGGAAACACAGCACTGCGGTGAGTCCGGCGAGGACGACCGACTCAGTAATCGGCCACTGTGACAGGTACTTCTTGCGGAACGCAGCAACGCGAAGGTTCCACTTGATCACGAATGCACCGTAGAGACCACCAAAGATACCGAGGCCGACGAAGAAAAGAAGCTCGAAAAAGTGCCAGGTTCGATCGTATTCCACTTGGAACATGACCAATTGGCCTGTTCGGAAAGGGTTCACGGCCTAGAGAGAATGAGCCATAATCACACTTCCATCGATTGTTCTCAGACTTACAGCAAGAACACTGGTAGCGACCAAGGCACAGAAGTAGCTGCGCCAAAGGGTCTTCAGAGGGAAGTAGTTCGCCATCTCCTATCAATGAATTAGCAGCCATCCAATACATTATGAGGACATTCGACCGACCTCCAGGGAGAACAAAACGCCTCCAATTGGACTGCCAAAAGCAACAGCTACTCCGGCTGCCGCCGATGCAGTCAATATTTCCCTCGTTTTCGACGCATTCCGTTTGTATTTTCCAAAGAAGCGCGAGATAACATTTCCTGTGCATACTGCAAAATGCACACTTGGCCCCTCTTTGCCAACCGACAAACCGGATGCAATCGCCAATGGCAAAGCAATTGATTTGATTATGAGAGTCCAGGTGCCTAGGAAACCTTTCATAACGAAACCAGCAATGATGCATTTGATCTCAGAAATACCAGATCCCGCAGCATAGGGCGCAAATGACTTGACCAAGATTGCAGCAATAGACGAGAGCAGCAACTAGATTAGAATCAAATCAGCCAATTGATGTCATCTCCAAAAGAGGCATGCAAGCTTACCGCGCCGAATAGATAGGCGACATAATTGAACACCCAGAATGAAGTCCAATGCTTCCACTCCGGGCAACCTGCAGGTCTGCGCATTAGTTCATGGACCAAGTCTAGATGCGAAGCTGTTCATACCGCCCTCTGCGCCCCAACAGCAGAAGTTCTCATTGAGATAGAATGCTGTTGTACAATGGCCCAGTTTGATATCAGAGAGCCACTCCGTAATGATGTTGAGCACGGCCGAGTTCAATCCAATTGCCAATCCCACGAGCGTAACGACAAGCCATGCTTGGCCAGCATCATAGGACTCCCACACCTTTCGTCTCCATCCGAAGATGCCTTCTTGGTCCCAGAATCTAGTCCCGCTGCGCCGCTTCGCGCGCCGCCGCGACTGCTCGTAAACAGCGTCTTGTACCCAGTCTATGGTAGTGAAGTCTTCATAGCGCTTGATCTCACTGATCTCTTCTGTGATAGCGGGGGCTTGCTGGCTCTCGGGAACGGGGTCGATTGGGGAGGGAATGGAACGTCCGGAGGCCCTTCGGGAATTGCGACGTTCTGTGGAAACTGACAGCGACCGAGGAAAGGTCGGGGAAGGGCGCGGAGAGGTCATAACATGTATCGAAGAGGTAGCATCAGCATAGTCGACTTAGAGTTGACTCGATGATGTCTTTGTTCGCGGTGTGCGCCGCTGTTAGAGACTGGAATCCCTGGCCAGTTGTTTGCTCTAGGAGCTCGCGGGCAGATATTCAGGTCTAGGCGACAAACCCAGAGGGAGGTGCAGGGGTGAACAAAGCACTTGGAAGTAGATGATGTGAACAAGCGAAGTCGCCAAGTATCGATAACGGAGCCTCCTGAGATAACGCGGCCTCGCGTTTTACACTCTCGACTCCACGGCTGCATACGTCAAACGCCCTAGAGCGAACTAATCTACGTGAACTGTTTTCTCTGTCTTCTTCACAATCTCGCGATATTCAATATGGTTCCCAAGCCCATCGCAGAGCCGGATGAGATCACCGGCCAGAGTGCACTTCCCAGTATGTCCCATACCATGTTGGCTTGGACGTCTCTAACAGAACTTCATAGTCTCTCGCGTCAAGAAGATCATTCAGCTGGACGAGGATATCGTCCAGTGCTCAAACAACGCGACCTTCGTCATTGCAATGGCTACTGTGCGCTACGCTCCCCCGTCATCGTCCCGCGAGCGTCAACTAACCCCAGGTTTAGGAGATGTTCATTAAGCACCTGGCCGAGCAAGGCTACAATGTGGTCAAGACCGAGAGAAAGCCTCGCAAGACCGTTCAATACAAAGATCTTGGTTCGTCATTTGTGAATCCACATTCCACCGCTGGTCAGACCATACTAACGCGCAATAGCCTCGGCGGTATCACACACCGACAATCTCGAATTCCTATCCGACGTGATTCCTAAGACTACGACCTACAAGCAGTTCAAGGAGAAGAAGGCCAGGGACGCGGCAGACCAGGTCACCATGGAGAAGGGCCAGCGTACTCTCAACGGAGCAGGTGCACCACCGCCACCAGCCAACGGAAGCAGCATGGAAGAAGCCACACCCAAGAGAGAAGAATCAAATACCACATCGCCATCAGTGCCTCGACCGATGGTGCCTGTCAGCGCGCTGATTGCGGACCGGACGGTCGAGCCCGTGGCCAACCATGATCACGATGTGGAAATGCAGGGTTGATTCCGAATATTCGTTTCGTTTCTGAATGAGTTATTTGCATTGGAGTTTGCTGGTTGTGGGTTGCGCATTTGTTTTTGGACGTGTATTGGTCGCATTGGGTCGGATTAGATCGGGAAAAACACCACAGACGAGAACCCGCTGGAGAGAATTTAAAAAATGCCACATGAATTAAATAGCATAACCACCGTGTAAACCATTGCTGCAAGACCGTTCAAGAGATGTTCGAAGGAGAATGTTTAGGGAGTGAACGGGAACCGGTCAGCCAATGACAGGCCCCGTGATTCCGATCGCTAGCGAAAGCTCTGGCTCCAACTTCAACTTCCGACTTCATCCACCCTCTATCCTCACCTCGCTCTCCACACTCGCGGCTCAATTCCCTCCGTGGTCAATTGCCCTCATAATGTCGCTCTCCTCCGCTTCCAGCACTCTGCTGCGCACCGTCGCCCGGCAGCAAGTGCCCACCTCCCGCGCCGCCGTCACCTCCTGCCAGCGGAGGGGAGTTGCCGATGCGAAGTCGTCCTTCGAGTCTCCCTTCGCCAGCGCCAATGAGCGTGGCTCGACCCTGAAGATCCCCAACTTCAGCAAGTACAAGTCCAACTCCTCGCCTCGCTCCAACCAGGTCTTCTCCTACTTCATGGCCGGCTCCCTCGGTCTGGCGTCCGCTGTCGGTGCCAAGGCTACTGTCCAGGGTAGGTTTTTTTCTATTGTTTGGTCTTCAATGACATGGATGAGCAAGGGCGTGCAGTGGAATGGATTTTTATCATCATATGTCCTTTCGAGGAGAATTTGCGCGGCTCGGAACAATCATGGCTGATGTTGTTCGTTTCTAGACTTCCTGGTCAACATGTCCGCCTCCGCCGATGTCCTGGCCCAGGCCAAGGTTGAGATCGCTCTCGGTGCCATCCCTGAGGGCAAGAACGTATGTTTCCCCCCATAACCGTCAAATCCGGCATTTCCACTTCCGAATCGTCTTATCTAACCCTTCCAACAGGTCATCATCAAGTGGCGTGGCAAGCCCGTCTTCATCCGTCACCGCACCCAGTCCGAGATCGATGAGGCCCGCGAGACCAAGTGGGAGGGCTTCCGTGACCCCCAGTCCGATGACGACCGTGTTCAGCGTCCCGAGTGGCTCGTCATGCTTGGTAAGTCGGATATTCGCCTCCCCAAAACCTCCCCTTTCTAACCCTTCTCTCCAGGTGTCTGCACCCACTTGGGTTGTGTCCCCATCGGCGAGGCCGGTGACTACGGCGGCTGGTTCTGCCCCTGCCACGGTTCCCACTACGATATCTCCGGCCGTATTCGCAAGGGCCCCGCCCCTCTGAACCTGGAGGTTCCCACCTACAGCTTCCCCGAGGATGAGACTCTTGTTATCGGTTAAGCGAACTTTTTGAATACACCCTTTTTTTGACCGCCGCCCAATGCGGATTGTCTCACTAGATGTGTGGATAAGATGAAGATGGATCTATTCATCTGTGTATGTGCTTGTGTGTTTTGTTTTTTCCCTTTTTTTTAGACAGAGCGGCCGTGTGTCTTGTCAAGATTAAGAGACCTGTGTTTTAATATGGACAAAAAAATCAGCCACTTTCTTCCCTTTGTTGTCCCTATCTTCCTGGCTCTTGGTCTTCCCCCGTGGCACACATAACCGTGGAGTTGGAGAGGCTCAAGCTAGGGGATCCTGGCAGTGCAGAGGATGTCCTATGGTCTCCTTGGGTACATACTTATGTTCTTTATTTAGTGTATCACCTAGTCATGTTATTTCTTTTGTTCTGGTTCAATCGTGCCATGTAGGAGTGTTCTGCGACTACTCATGAAATTTCGAGACGTCTGCAGTAATAGTACACTATACTCGATTTTATGCACCTGAGTATCTTTCTATTTTCAACTGTATGTACAAATCCGCCCTAGCCGAAAGGGCGATATATCAAGATGTCCAATCATGAGTCCTGCCACTGACATATTTATCCCTCAATGATATGAACGAAGCGCAGTACGCTCAAAGTAAGATTTCGCTTTACCGAGGCCCAAGTAGGGCGAAAAGGAGACTGGTCATGACGGCACCAGCCGCGGCACTCTGGAGAGCCACAGTTGTAAGATCACGCTGAGAGGCTGTGACACCACGGTCACTGAAGAGTTCATGGTACACTTGAGTCCAGTACTCAAGCGAAGTAATAGGTGAAGTGATGTTCCACAGGCGGGCCTGCAGAGACTGGGAGGCAGGGGTATCAGTCGGGGTGACCAGAGTCGCTTTCGCGGCGTTCTCTTTCTCTCTGGCAAACTTCGGCTCAACCAAAAGTGAAGGAGTAGGATTGTCAGTGGAATCAATGACCTCCGGGAGGGTGGTGGGCAGAGCGGAGATGGAGACAGCGTTCTCGGCAAAGACAGCCCGGTTAAGGACCTTCTCTTTCTCCAGAGCTTCGACAACCTTGTCCTCAAAGCCCTTGACGAGTCTCTTCCTCCTCCATGGCTCTACCATAATCTGGAAAACAAGGAATAGCAGGACATTGACTCCCATCAGGCCCCAGGTTCCCCAGGTAGACATGCGACGGATCTTGTCAGACCAGACCTGCTCCTCGTGGTATCGGGAGAGAATGCTCTTGCTCAGCTGGGCAGCTGCCTCTTCGGCTTCGCGCTCCGAGGCCGATAAGGCATGTGCGGTCTCTGTTTCGGCAACTTCGTTGGTGTGGTCGTTGCGGTAGAGGAGGGTGAAGCGCTCCAGGTCGGTCGAGGACCAGGCATGCTTGCGTTGGAGAAGCTCGTTCACTTCGCGCTGGGACATTGAGCGGCGATTGATTGCCGCGGTGTATTTTTCCTTTGCTTGTTTGACGTGGGATCGGGCGGTGCGGAGTCGTTCCTCTGTGGTTGGGTAGTCATTAGTCTTGGTTCTTCGCAGGTTATTGATGTGCATACCTTGAAATTGGATCTCGTTCTTCAGTGCTTCAATGCTGGAGTATCCAGTCAGATCATTCAATCGCTGACCTGCCACGAAGACATTGGACTGAAGGTTGTCCATAGCTTCATCGAACTGCTTGGACCATTTTGACCGACGGCTTTCCAGGTATGAGGGCAAGCCTCCACTCGTTCGAGTGGACTCTTTCTGGGGGGCATCTTTGACCTCTTCTTTTTTTGGTTGTGTGTTTGCTGGAGGTTCGGGGGCAGGCGGACCATCCAAGGAGCTGCCCGCCTCCACACCCGGAATCGGTACCGGGTCGCGCGAAGCGAGCTCCAAATCAGCCAGCTCCTTCTCTTTCTCCCTGATTAACCTCTCTGTATCAGCCGAGACTCTTTCCCTGTCATTGAAATCTGCAAATCTCCCTGGCTGCTGGCGGAATTGGCATTGGAGGCAGGTCGAGAAACTCCGCGGAGTCGGGACGGGGAATGGAGTTGGGGTGTAGCGGAACCGCTCTCGGACTGGTGTGCGTGTGAGTTGGAGGCTTGACCGTAGCGTTTGCCTCAGCAGTTGTGGCATAGACTGCATGGCCAATATGAAGGCCACAAGCTCGTGGCGGGGAGTTGCAGGAAGAGCGGTAGGATCATCTCGGGACGGAATTTGGCCTCGGATAACCTTATCAAATTAACGGCTCGCCGCTCTATATTTCAGCGCTCTATATTCTCTCTTTTCGTGTATTCAGGTGGTCTATTTTTGTTTCTGTATATGTCTACGAGATGTTCTCGCGGTGCCCAACCCCTTGGAAGCTTCTAAGGTTCGTCGGGCTCTTTCAGCCCAGTTGTTGATTTGTTGAGCCCCAGTCAATATATATCTTCAACCAGATCCATTGGCAATCCCCGAGCAAAAATTGGGAACTGTCATAAGTAAACCAACCTTGGAACCCTAGAAATAGAGCCAGTGGACTTTCAGTTCCCTAAAATTTACCTAGGTAGGTGAGATGGATTGAATACACTCAATGAGTGGTACCTAATTGTTCACAATCTCCAACTATACCTCACTGAAAATGTCACCGATGACCTCGGGAGGCACCTGGTGTCCAAGGCTGCTCCCGAGGTTCATATCCGACCCGTGACCAGTGGGATGAGAACCTTGGAATATGTCTAGCTACTAGATTTGCACTGCAACTTCCAAGTTGCCATGTATCAAGCTCTGGAAGTTGGGACGAGTGCCTTGATATCATTCAGGCACAGGCTGCCACCTGCAAGGTTGGACTATGCCTAAAAGAAGTCTGGACGATCGCCTTGCTTGAGATCAAATCCGAACGCACACTCAACTGCCTCTCGACAAGTAGGTTGCGGTACCGCAGAAAGATATATCACAAGTCTAAGCAATGCAAAAGAAAAGACGATTCGCCTTCGACTGGCAATCCTTCATGATACTGATGAGACTGGTGTCAGAATACAGAACATTTCTTCGTTATCATAGCGTTACAGCACAGTTCTTTGAAAGCATTGAAGGTACTCCGCAAGGAACCTTAAAAAGCAGGGTATGAGTCAAAAGCAGACAACTCGCAGAACGAGAACCATCGGTCAAGGAAGCCGCATGCATACTGCATAATATAGCCTTGGCCTTATTCCTGACTCTGCACCTTGTTGTCGCCTCGCACAGCTTCGGCGTATGTAGGCGGGGGGTTTGCACTGCTGCTCCCATTGCCACTGTCCTGGTTGCCTTGGGCGTTTGAGTTCTTCGCTGGTGGCTGCTGACCCTGACCCTGACTCTGCACAGTGCCGTATCCGCGCTGCGTCGGATTCTGCGGGGCCTGGTGAGAGACATAGTAGTAGGTGACGTTTCCATTCTCGAGATCGCGTCGCTGACTCCCGCCCCCGGGGATGGGCTCATAGGCTATGGCGTCATAGTCGGGTTCGGGGTTCTTGAAAATGATGTACCAGGCGTGAATCAGACCGGGAAGGAAGCCCAGCGCACACAGCGCGAGGTTGATGATCGAGTCTGCAGTGCAGAGTCCCACTTTGACCCAGACTGATGGACACAGGTCTGATCAGCGGTGTTCACAGATCGAACACCCGGTTGGACTTACCTGCGATGGGCGGAAAGAACACGGCGAGAACCGCCAGAAAGATATCGGAGCTGCACATGATTATTGAAAGGTGATGAGTCTAGTTCCTGCGCACTTCCCCACGACGTGTGGCAATGGGTAAGAGTGTCTGGAGTTGTGGGAGCCTTGAGATCAGATGATGTCAACCAGATCATGTGACTCGAGGCGACTGCTAAGGTTTCTTCACTGTCTATTTTCTTCTCTCAACTTAATTCAATGATCGACTCGTATACTCCGTACATCTAGTACTACTCATCCGAAGACCCAGAGGAAAAAAAAATCGGATTCATCGACTCCTCCAAAAGCGGGGACACCCACGTACTCGGTACTTCCAGCTAGCGGTCACCAGCCACCTGCGACCGGGTACCGTGTACTTCCCACCGTGCCGGCATCAATATCGCGAGTCTAAATTTGCCCCTCGCATCCATCAAATCTCCCAGACTGTGGTGATAGCTCATATAAATGGCCCCATACATTCTGTCATGCAGCATGCAAGGCAGTTACTCGGAAAATATAGCTGGACCAGTGCTTGGTATGGTATTGTTTCAATTTGCCGTGATAGCGATCGTCCTTTTGGAGCCGCTAACGGGCTAGCGAGTTTGAACCCAAACAAACACCGAGATCTCATTAGGGGTACATCTGGAGGATACTATGTGTATTAACAGAGAGCAGAGCAGAGCAGAGTGAGAACCACGGAGGGTAAGCAGAACAGAAAGTAAACAAAGAGTATAGTAATGTATACCCGACTGCACTACTAGTATAGCGATCTAAGCCCAGCCCCCTGTGTAAGACTGGGCTTATATTACTTCGATACGCAAATACCCATATTTGTCTAGCTCCTTACCACTTGCTCTTCTCCAGTTCGTCCCCCTGTCGCACCCACACGGGCCATCTAAAAGTGATCGGAGAACCTCTTTCTGAGGCATCGTTCACTTTCCTTCCCTGATTCGACCACAGTGCGCCTCCGGGCGACGTTTCTTTTTCGGGTATTCACGACCCAATCCACTCGTTTACTTACCGCATTCTCTTCTTCGAGCTTGGGCTCTGGCCTGGCGTCAACCTGATCGTGCTTCAATTTCGTGCAGACATGCAATTTGCGTCTTGAGCATTCCCCCCAATTGACACATTCCGCGATCGACACCCGATATCTACGTATATACGACGCCCAATATGTCCAGCTCTTGCATTTCGCTCGCCGGGTCCAGCGCCTGTCCGGCGTGGAGTGGATCGTCTGTGTCGACCAATTCGACATTACATGGGAGCTTGTGAGTGATGCGCCGCGTCGGAGTCGAGAGGGAGTGCTGACCGTTCCTAGCCCATTCCTAAAAGGTGTATCAAACCTGACCGAGTTCGATGATTCTTTGAAGGATTATGTCTCTGGGTCTTATATCAACAGCAAGTAGGTGTCATCAGCTCGCCAAAAAGAAAGATCACTAACACGCGCCCCTAGGTATGATGACTTGCTAGGATGTGAAGGGCTGAACTCGAGTGCAACCGACGACTACTATGCGCAGTTTACAATCAGTGTGATGTGCAGCAGCGTGATCCAGAGCTCCATTTCCGACTGCGATCTTTCGACAGATGACTCATTACCAATTTGCGTGGACACATGCGCCTTGTGGGCACGAAGTGAGGAGGAAACGATGGTGAATACAGACCTGTGCAGCAGTACCAGCAAAGACTACACGAGCCAGATTTACTCCGACCTGGTCATTTGCGAAAAGCCGTCGAAAGCGCTGTCGGGCGACTGTATCGAAGGAGCCGCAAATGAGCCTGACAACTGTGGCTTTGGGTCGAACACCATCGGACTTTGCACTTATTGCGCAAACGACAGCAACACCTGCTGCGAAAAGTCCAATTCAACAAGCCGCTGTGAGAATGTGTCGGTTCCAACTTCGACCTTGCCGCCACTCACCCCATCTTCGTCCGCTTCCTCGACCGCCGCTGCGGCTGCCAGCCATGGATTGTCAGGTGGCGCGATTGCTGGGATTGTGATTGGTTCTGTCGCAGGTGCAGCTATCCTGGCAGCCCTTTTGGCCTTCCTTTGCATCTTTATGCGCCGCCGTGGCAGAGAGAATCAGCCCGAAGGTGCATTGAACCAACCGAACCCTCAGCGAAAGGGCACCTCTCCATCAATGCAACAACCCCCTAGCCCGACGTCGTACAACATGATCCCCGGAGGTCGTGTCACGCGAATGTCTGCTCTGCGCGAGGTTCCCAGCTCATCGCCAGCTTATTCGCGAACCTCTGCAGCCATGTATGGTGGCGCGGCTAAGTACAGCGATACCTCTTCCGAGGGCATGCGTTCCAGTCCAGGGGCTATGCACAAAAGCATTCCACCTGTGGCCGGTAAACGTCATGGTTCCCTTTCGAGTAACTCCATGCTGGCCGGAATGGAGAGTGACAGCTCTCCTCGCTCAGGTCCCACAAACCAGTACTCCTCCCCGGAGCAAGTGACGAGCGGCCAATCCGAGCAGCTCTCGTACTTCCGCGATTACTACTCCCAGGATGACATCCAAGCGGGCGACAAGGTTGCTGTACTCTGGGCATACTCGCCCAGGGCAGGTGATGAGTTCGAACTTGACCGCGGAGAGATGTTGCGAGTCATCGGTATTTGGGACGATGGCTGGGCGACCGGTGTGCGTCTCACCGAGCGTGCCGAGGACTTCGACATGCACCGTCGCGAACAGCGCGATAGTGGTGTCTCAAGTGGCTCTCGTCTGCATGGCGCCTCTTCTCCCATGCCATCAGGAGAAATCAAGGCCTTCCCCTTGGTCTGCATTTGTCTACCGCAACACTGGCACAAGATCATCGACGGTGGCCAGGAAGAAGAAGAAGTTTGAGCTTTCTCCAAATTTCTCTGCAACCTTTACGTCCTGACGAACAGCGTGTTGATCCGTGTTTTTTATTCCCCGGCTGGCCATTTGAGCGATTGCGCATCGCCCTCAAGCTCTTTTTATACTCGTATTTGATATACCCCCCATTTTATGACGGTTGTCCCGTTCTCATTCCCTCTGCTTTTCAAGGATGCTCTAATTTGCTCTGCCTTTTTCCTTCTCTTCTCATTCGATTTGGGTGGAACCGATCGCTGGCGTATCGGACTCAGACAAGCTCATCCAGGGCTCATCTGGGTCTTTTTATGTACTACATCGGGTTGCCGCTTTTTCTATACCCCGGTGGATGAGCGTCTCTCAGAAGATATCGGATATATGGTGCACACTTTAATGTATGTACATAATTAGACTCTTGAATCAAAGACCTTGCAACAGAAGTGAAGCAGTAGCAACATTTGCCAAGTTGATTTCCGTCTCCACATCTATGGGTAGATTTTATCCGCCGGACCAACCTCAAGGCTCAAAGGTACTCCGTACCCCCGTATATTCGTAATCGACATTTATAATCCAAGCCCCTCATTTCGCAATGGTCCTGGAGATGGCGTCTTCTCTTCTATATAACCCTGACCCTCCTACCTAGCAATCATCTACAGTCAAACAATGTCTGCCCCCAAGATCATCCTATACACCAGCCGCGTCTGCCCCTGGGCACACCGCGCCCACATTGCCCTCAAGGAATCCGGTCTCGACTATGAAGAGGTCACCATTGACCTGAACACACCCCGAGAGCCGTGGTACCTCGAAATCAACCCAGTAAGCCCACACAACCCCCGAAATCCCACCCCACATCCCCACGTCCAGTATCCAAGAATACAACTAACACCCCACAGCGCGGCCTCGTCCCCAGTCTCTCCTACAATGGCGAAATAATCACCGAGTCCGGCATTGTCGCGCAATTCATCGCAGACGCCCACCCAAGCCACCTCGTGCCCGCATCGGGCCCGGCCGAAAACGCCCTCTACCGCGCCCGCCTCGCCTTCTTCGTCGATGCCTTCTTCTCAAAGGTCCTGCCCCACTTTTTCAGCAGCATCAAATCAGCCTCTGAGAGTGAGCGGGACCAGGCGGCTGAGTTGCTGGCTGCTGCTGTTGTGAAGGAGATCGAGCCCTTGCTTGCGGATACGGAGGGCAAGGGTCCTTTCTTTGGTGGTAGTGAGAAACTTACTCTGGCGGAGGTGCAGGCGGGTTCATTTTTGTTGAGGATTCTGGGCTTTGCGAAGCCGGAGCATGGGCTTGTTAGTGCGAAGTTGCCTGGGCTGTTGGCGCAGGCTCCGAGGTTTAAGAGGTGGGCTGAGGCGACGGTTGCTCATGATAGTGTTAATTTCATTTGGGAGGAGAAGGTTGTTGCTGATAAGATGAGGGCTAAGTTTGCTCCTAAGGCTTAGTTCATTGGCAGCTTTAGTATATCTTCCATTTTTTGGTGAGATGATTTACGAGACTGGAAATGAGAAATGAAATATTAGCTACTAGGTAGCACCTGGTAATTGGTACCTACAGTATATAATGCCGCCTGTAGTTCCATCGTTGTATACCTAATCTGGTACCTATATGTTTGTTTATCATGGATATAGTGCGTAGGGACAGTACTGTACTACCTATGTAGGTAATGGTAGTAATTTGACTATGCGAGTAAGCATTAAATATCTGAATAGGCGCCTGGGCACGTAGTTAGCTCAGTTCCAGTATATACTATACAGCATGGTAGTGATATATCGGGTTATAGCGCCTTTGATAATCTGGCTCAGATATAAAATGGCCGAGACAGTGGGCCTCATAAAAATAGCCGGCACTGACGTGTCCCATGGAAGGCGGAAGTCCAAATTTAGCCTGCACGTCAAGCCTCCCACATACAAAGAGTAGCCTCCATGCATCGGAAATGATATGCAGCGTTGCCAGGGCAGGCATGTTGCCTAGCGCAATAAACTTGGAAGTCTCTTCACTCCGTACTTGGCCCTCTCGACCTCAATGGCAACATTCTTTCCCGGACCATGTTAGACCCATTTCTCTAGGCAGGTAGATTGCGATTATCGCGAATTAAGATACAGGCATCTCCTTTATACAGGATGTAAGAAACCCGAATTGGGGATGTAAAAGGCAAAGATCACGTGCAGCCACCCCACTAAGGCAACACCTGGGCAATTCACCCCTCAAACTCCATCTTCCCCGTCTCATCTTCCATTTATTGCCGCCTTCAATTCAGTAAGTGGCTCGGCTTCCTTCTGCTCTGGGCCTCCATGACCGTGGAGACACCCAGTGACTTGTGTTGAAACTCTCACTGACATCGCGTGCTAGCCTAGACCCCCTCCTCTTTTTTTGTCCCCCAACTACATAAGCAAATATGTCTGTACGTATTGAATCCCCAATCCTCCGTCGGAAACCACTTCATTTACTGACTACGGTGTCGCGCAGCTCGCATCGGGGTGAGTCGACGCCCGCATTCCCGGTTTCCGGTATCCCCGCCCGTTGTTGACACCTTCTCCTTATAGTGTCCAAATCCAGGATGAGTGCATCACCGCATACCAGGACTTCAGCCGCAGCCACGGCAAGACCAAGTACATCATCTACAAGATCGCAGACAACAAGAAGGAGGTTGTTGTAGACTCCGTCGGCCACGACCAGGACTACGAGGTCTTCCGCAACGAGCTCGCCAGCGCCAAGGACAGCCTCGACCGCCCCGCTCCCCGCTACGCCGTCTACGACGTCGAGTACGAGCTCCCCGGCGAGGGCAAGCGGTGCGCATTCACATCCCGCCACTTCGTCGGTCGCTTACTGACCTGATTCTCGTGCAGCTCCAAGATCATCTTCATCTCTTGGGTTCCCAGCGAAACCCCCACTCTCGTAAGTCGACCGGACCCTTTTCTTTCCAGATTCAATTGGCTAACGAGCTCCTGTGCCAGTGGTCCATGATCTACGCCTCCACCCGTGAGGTTCTCAAGAACGCCCTCAACGTTGTCACTTCCATCCACGCCGATGACAAGTCCGATATCGAGTGGAAGACAGTCCTGAAGGAGGCCAGCGGTGGTAAGGCATAGATGACGGCACCGGCTGGATCCGGACTGCGCGACTGATAGGGGTGCGCCTCTGACGGCGGCGCGGAACGATCAATTCATAATCTTCTCTGCACAACGTTCTCCCATTTCCTTCTTAGTTGCAATGCAAGACCGTTACGACTTGGGCCCATGCTTTTTATCTTGCATGAGGGCTTGTGATTCTTGATTCTGTTCATTTTTGGTCTGTTCACCGACCTGCTTTCTGACAGCCTTCGCGATGGCCCCCAACCTGGTGCCGTGGGAAATTCGCAGACAGGCAAATAACTTTCATGCACTGTTTGAGGGAGTGTTGGTGAGATTAGTAGGATACCACCTAGGGGCCGAGATAACCCGGCGAAGTGTGCCGAGGCGGCTGAGATTTCCGATGATTGTAGAATATGGGAATGAAAAGAAGCATCTACTATACCTAAGTAAGACCAACGGCAGTGGGCTCCATTGGGCAACTATCAGCATCATGCCATAGTGAGAATGATGCTCTTGACTAGCAGATTGATGGCCCCGAGGGCGCAGGAGCCAATCAGCGGGCCGCCAAACCAAATGGCGCTAGTCCCGACCGGAAACTCGCCTTTCCACCTCAAACCACAAGAAACGTCTTCAAGTCCTTCTCCATCCACGATCCCCCTCCACTCTCTCCTAAGCCGTGCCCTAGCGTGCTCTCCGGCTTTTAAACTCCCCGTCCTCCATCCCTCCACCCAATTGTATCCGATTTCGACGTGGTGCTGCCACCTCCCGCCAGCCGCACAATGTTTCTTCGCACCGTCTCTCGCGCTGTTCCTCGCAGCACCGCGGCCATCCGTGCTGCCCCGGTCGCTCCTCTGAACGCCCTGCAGACCCGCGCTGCTTCGGACCATGCCATCTCCAACCCCACCCTCGCCAGCATCGAGAAGCGCTGGGAGGGCATGCCCCCTCAGGAGCAGGCCGAGCTCTGGATGCAGCTCCGCGACCGCATGAAGGTTGACTGGCACCAGATGACCCTCCAGGAGAAGAAGGCCGGTACGTGATCTTATCTGCCTCGACGAGCTCGACCCCTGGTCTATCGCGTCGTCTACCCTGCGCCTTCCGAGGGCATACCCGTCGGGATGTCCGGCCCCAACCTCGGATGGCCATCGCGATCCCAACATCTTGCTAACATATCTCTGCCATTGCTCTAGCCTACTACATTGCCTTCGGTGCCCACGGTCCCCGTGCTCAGACCCCCAAGGGTGAGGGTCTCCGCGTCCTCGGCAAGGTCGCCCAGCTCACCACTGCCGCCGTCGCCCTTTTCTTCACCATTCACTACTTCGCCGGCCCCAAGCCCGGTACCATGTCCAAGGAATGGCAGGAGGCCTCCAACGAGTACGCTCTGGTACGTATATTCTTATCCCATTGGACTGTCCCCGATCGGGGGAAGTCTCTGCCCGCCGACCCTGTGCTAACCCCTTCCACAGAAGGAGAACATGAACCCCATCCACGGTATCAGCAAGCCTGGTTACGAAGGCAAGGGCTTCGTTCAGAGCCCCCCTGCCGAGAAGTCATAGGTGTGCTCCGTACTTGCCCGGATGACTCGATATTCACGCAGAAAAGACCCTGGGAGATGAGCTCCTCCCCCGCTGACGGCGCTGGGATGTTCATGGTAGACCTTTGGCATTGGATGGGCTGTCTCTTGGGCGTATCCGCCGTTCCTCCATTTTGTGTTTTTTTGCCCGCAAGCATTCGAAAATGCGTGTATTCCGTACTGTGCTATAATCAATGTATCTCCTTTGTAGCCATAGAGAATATTTTGATTTGAGACTGTATACTATACTGTATACTATATGCTGTACTATATAGTAATCGAGTACGGAGTAGTGTTGATAGCTATAGCTGATAGCTGTGGGTATACCCCTGCGTCCGAGATGGCGTGGTCTACGGAGTGAATCGGAACCAGCTCCAAGTGCGGAGAATCCCTGTCGAGCTTGGAATGCCATTATATCCAGAATCTATAGTCAATCTCGATGTGTATTTATATATGGAGTACTAGTATATTATCGAGAGAGTATATTTTTATAAAGAATTAGCTCAACGCTAGAATTAAGGTGTCTTGCGAGAATCTATAGAGCGGTTGACCCCCCAACACACGTCAGAGATTTTCCGAACATTGCAGCTTCGGACCAAAGGGCCATTGACTTGTCCCAACGCACAGAGCTCTACGGAGTATACTAGTAGCACCGAGTATGGATTGAGTCCATTTCATACCTAGGTTGCTGGTAGTCACGGCTTAATTAATTCTGAATCCGGGGAGAGATGCTCTCTGTGTTGTGTCCCTGCACCCGGCCGCCAAGCCCCGGTGTGTGCGCGAATTCCCAACGAGCTGCCTCCATTTCATGAAGACAAGCTGGTGAAACCAAGAGTGAATATTCGAATAGACTCATAAATAAATAGAAAACAGAGACCTGTAATAGTAAATAACCGTCTATCCCTACGAGAAGCAGTGCTCGGTTCATCACGGGATCGTCGGCAAAACCGCCCCGGAAAGGCTAAGGGCGACCAGTCCCCGTCCACCAACCTCTTCCCTTCTCTTCTTCCCTCTTTTCCCGTTCCAACCTCACCTCCCTTTCATCCACACCTCGCTCTTCAACACCTCCATCATGTTCAAGAGGTATGAATTTTCGATCCACCTTTTCATATCATCGACAAACTAATTTTTTTCCTCTTTAGCGGTCTCGCCCGGTCCTTTGGACGGGCTGCATTCGCCCGGACAACCCCCGTTGCCCGCGCCTTCCAGCCCATCCGCTCCAATGCCCTCCCTGCTCTCACTGCCCGCTTCGCTAGCACCGATGCTGGCTCCTCCGGCAAGGTTCACCAGGTCATTGGTGCCGTCGTTGACGGTACGTGTTGTCGACTCCTGACGGAATGGGGACCTCGCGAAAATCTTTTCCCTGGACCCAATCCATCATCAAAACCATCGCAATCAACTCCAGAATCATCAACAGAACCGTATCTGACTTTGTTTTCGCCATTTTACAGTGAAGTTCACCGGCGACAAGCTCCCTGCCATCTACAACGCCATTGAGACCACCAACAACGGCCAGAAGCTCGTTCTGGAGGTTGCCGTACGTGCCCCCGGATGAATCTCGACCTCGATCGAAGCTAACCTTCTGCTACAGCAACATCTCGGTGAGAATGTTGTCCGTACCATTGCCATGGACGGTAAGCTCCCCCTTCCACCCCTTTCCGGGCCACCGTGTCGTTCTCTTCCCGATCGGGAGACCCACCGGGTGCGCCCCTACCGACATTTCGGAGCTTTAACTAACGTCATCTGCAGGTACTGAGGGTCTCTCCCGTGGTGTTGCCGCCAACGACACCGGTGCTCCCATCACCATCCCCGTCGGTCCCGCCACCCTGGGCCGTATCATCAACGTCACTGGTGACCCCATTGACGAGCGTGGTCCCGTCAAGGCCACCAAGTTCGCCCCCATTCACGCCGAGCCCCCCGTGTTCGTCGACCAGTCCACCTCCGCCGAGATTCTCGTCACTGGTATCAAGGTCGTCGATCTCCTTGCCCCCTACGCCCGTGGTGGTAAGATTGGTCTCTTCGGTGGTGCCGGTGTCGGTAAGACCGTGTTCATTCAGGAGCTGATTGTAAGCAAACCTCGAAAACCGTCAAATCTATAGCTAGAAGAAGCTACTAACATGCCCCGCTAGAACAACATCGCCAAGGCTCACGGTGGTTACTCCGTCTTCTGTGGTGTCGGTGAGCGTACCCGTGAGGGTAACGATCTGTACCACGAGATGCAGGAGACTGGTGTCATCCAGCTCGAGGGTGAATCCAAGGTCGCCCTTGTGTTCGGTCAGATGAACGAGCCCCCCGGTGCCCGTGCCCGTGTTGCCCTGACTGGTCTCACCATCGCCGAGTACTTCCGTGACGAGGAGGGTCAGGATGTGCTGCTCTTCATTGACAACATTTTCCGTTTCACCCAGGCCGGTTCCGAGGTGTCTGCCCTTCTGGGTCGTATCCCCTCCGCTGTCGGTTACCAGCCCACTCTGGCCGTCGACATGGGTGTCATGCAGGAGCGTATCACCACCACCCACAAGGGTTCCATTACCTCCGTCCAGGCCGTCTACGTGCCCGCTGATGATCTGACTGATCCCGCCCCCGCTACCACCTTCGCTCACTTGGACGCCACCACTGTGTTGTCCCGTGGTATCTCCGAGCTGGGTATCTACCCCGCTGTCGACCCCCTCGACTCCAAGTCCCGTATGCTCGACCCCCGTATCATCGGTGACGAGCACTACAACACCGCCACCCGTGTCCAGCAGATGCTCCAGGAGTACAAGTCCCTCCAGGATATCATTGCCATTCTCGGTATGGACGAGTTGTCCGAGGCTGACAAGCTCACCGTCGAGCGTGCCCGTAAGCTCCAGCGTTTCCTGTCCCAGCCCTTCGCTGTCGCTCAGGTCTTCACTGGTATCGAGGGTACCCTTGTCGACCTGAAGGACACCATCGCTTCCTTCAAGGCCATCATTGCTGGTGAGGGTGACGACCTGCCCGAGAACGCCTTCTACATGGTTGGTGACATGCAGGCCGCCCGCGCCAAGGGTGAGAAGATCCTGGCTGAGCTCGAGGGCAGCGCCTAAATGTAATTTTGTCATTTGCTAGCTAGCGCCGTCTTAACTTTTCCCTTCCCTGTCCACCAGCCCTTTTCTTCCCTCTGTGCTTCGGTCTATGTTTAATTTCCCTTTGTCAGAACGCCCCCTTCCTATGTACGCGACTTCTTTTTTCCCTTTTCCCCCATTTGCCGGGCGTGTACATTACCCGATCTAAGTGAGAGAAGAAGAGAAAAATGCAACAGAGAGGGATTTGTTTTCATTTCTGTTGCTGTGTCGCGTCCTGGATCGGGATGTTTTCTTTCTAGACTCGCTCCGAAAGGATGAGCAAGGGAAATACCGGTGACTGAGGCTGCGTTGGGAGGCGAGGGGACTTGGATGGGAGTGAATGGTTTACGTCTAATTAGCGTTGATGAGATTCTTTTCAAAGCCGGTCTGGAGAGATACCTTACACAACCCTTGGCCGGCGTGTTTCATTATTTTGTGTATTTAGAGTTCAAAACCTGATTCTCGACATCTTTTCCTTTGTGATTGGGTCTTTTGATGTAGTTTCGACAACATCTAGATTTAACTACTCCGTAGTCCACGTTTGACAGAGACTCAGCAGCCGGTCTTATAGCAACACATACTACATGAATACCTCTAGTAAAGACAACATTGAAAGCTCGCAGCAAATATAATTAGAACCGATGCAATCTGTAAAAACAATAGCCATCTCAATCTCAGATGCAATGAGAATATGCAACATCTCCATCTACATCACAGGGTGTTTTCCAAAGCCAGGACCTAAAACACGTTAGCAAAACACCAAAAAAACAGAGCAGAGCACATACCAAAGCAGTTCTGGTGGGAATATAGACCTGCACGAAATTGGCCCGACCGTTCCACTCCAGATCAGTAGTAAAGAAGCGCGTATCCTTAACATTCCTCCCCAACCCACCAAACGCCACATCATCAGTATCAAGAACAATGCGATACGTCCCGGCAACATCAACACCAACACGATAATCCGTGAAACTCTGCGTAGGATTGAAATTGAAGATCCAAAGCAGACCCGCACGCTCAAAGACAAGGACCTTGTCAGACTCGTTCTTCAAACTGATGTATGCCTGCGGAGCAGAAAGCCATCCATACTTCTCTTCAGTGAGCTGCATTCCACGATCGAACTCATTGAGGAACTTGTACCGCAGCAACTTGTCTTCTGTTAGGTTTAGTTGGCGACGGGCATACCAGAATGAGTTGCCGTTTCCTGCGCGGGGGAAATCGAGCCATTCGGGATGTCCGAATTCGTTGCCTTCGAAGTTCAGGTAGCCTTCGCCTCCTAGGGCGTGGGTTACGAGACGGATCATCTTGTGGAGGGCCATGCCGCGTTCGATGATGGGGGTGAATTCGGTTAGGGTGGACATGTGCGTGTACATTTCTTTGTCGCAGAGCCACATCATGAGGGTCTTGTCGCCGACCAGGCTGGTTTGGATTTTAGTGGGGTTATGGATGGATGATGGATGAGGGGACTTACGCTTGGTCGTGGCTTTCGGCGTAGGCGATGGTCTTCTCGCCGTGTCGGCGGTTGGTCAGGGTGAAGGAGAGATTGCCCATGTCCCAGTCGCTGTCTTGGCTTTCTTTCAGAAGCTTGATGTACATGTCTGGGACGGCCATGGCGAGACGGTAGTCGAAGCCAACACCGCCTAGGGCATGGGGGAGACATAGGGCAGGCATGCCGGAGACGTCTTCGGCGACTGTGATTACGTCGGGGTAGATGTTGTGCAGCATCTCGTTAGCGAGAGTCAGGTATGTCACGCCTTCTTCGTCGACGGCTGGTCCGAAGTACTCGTGGTAGCCACCGGAGAAACCACTATTCATTGTCAGTTGGGAGCAGAAGATGCGATCCATTGTACGTACGTTCCGATACCGTGATGTGTGTAAAGCATGCTGGTGACACCGTCAAAGCGGTATCCATCGAACTGGTACTCCTCCATCCAGAAACGGAGGTTACTCAGGAGGAACCGCAGTACCTCGTGGTTACCATAGTTGAAGAGACGACTGTCCCACAGCTCATGACGACCCTTGGCACCACCATGGAAATAGAGGTGGTCCGTTCCATCGAACTCATTGATACCGTCAATGACGTTCTTGGAAGCGTGGCTGTGCACCACATCAAGCAGCACCACCAGACCCAGGCTATGGGCCGTGTCAACAAGCTCCTTCAGATCCTCCGGGGATCCGTAGCGGCTACTCGCCGCAAAGAAGTTGTTGACCTGGTATCCGAAGCTTGCGTAGTACGCATGCTCCATGATGGCCATCAGCTGAATCGCATTGTAGCCTAGGTACTTGATGCGCGGGAGCATGTTCTTCGTGAACTCCTTGTACGTGGCGACCTTGGTCTCCGGCGATGAGATGCCGACGTGCGCTTCGTAGATGCGCAGGCTGGCGGGCTTCTTGGGCCGCTGGTTCTGGAACTTGTAGACCTCTTCTGCGGGCGGGTTCCAGAAGACAGCGTCGTATGCAGGCGACACGCTCAGGTCCTGGACTACGCGCTTGATCCACGCGGGGAGTCGGTAGATGCGCTCTCCGGTAGGGAGGACCATTGTGATCTGAGTGGTGATTAGTTATTGTCGTCATTGTTAGAACCGCAGACGCACCTTGATCTTGCTGTCGTGGGGGATGGCGGCTTGGCCGTCCTTGGCCGGAACGATTACATTCCAGACTCCAAAGCTGTCTCTCGTCATGGGGTTGGCATTGGTGTCCCAGTTGTCTGTCAGGGTTAGTTTCTGAATATTTCTGAGATTAATGGCAGACCTACTGAAATCACCGACCAGCGACGCTTCCTTCGCATTGGGGGCCCATTCCCGGTATGTGATGTCGCCGTTTGGCTGGGCGTGGAGACCGAATGTTTCATAGCCCTAGGAGAATTGGTCACTGCACCACGATAAATTCGAGGTCAATTCACCTTGCTGAACTTGTCCAAGCCTCCCTCGTGCTCATTGATGTCCTTGGCCCATTTCTCGACGAGCTGGTACCTAGCTTTGAGGACGTCGCGATGGGGTTCGAGCCACGGGTCGAGGCCGATCACGCCTGTGAGGAATTAGAAATGCGAACCATGTCAATAGAAATGATCTTACCAGTGCCATCGGTGGGAATATTCTCAGACATAATTGAGGGGGGTGGAGGTGGAGAGAAGAAGAGCTGGGGGAGTCCAGATCAAGGAAACCCAGCGGGGTCTCTCAACATGTGACATTGACCCCTCAACGCTTTGTCCTCGTCTTTTTTCATTTCATTTTTCTTCCTACTTTACCTACTTTAGACTAAGAGCAGGCACAAAGTGACAGTACTACTCTACAGTGCAAGTGCATGTCGCAGTTGACGCATTGAGAGCTCCGGTGGGGATGTGGGGAGCTTGACGGGAACGGAGCCACTCTGGTTCCTGGCGCCCGTTTTCTCTTTTCTTCTTTGGCTATTTACTCGAATTCTTCACATTTGTTTCCCACTTTACATCACAGTCCAGCATATTCTCAAATATCGAAAATGTCGGACAACAATGCTGTATTCCCGAGCTTGAAGCGGGTACAGCCCGATGCAGGTACCCTGGCAGCCTGGCTCGGCCGAGATGCAAGGAGTTCAAACCAGCCAGGCAAGGAATTGAAATGCTCATCGATGTCCAAAATGCTCTTTGTGAGGTCCAGCTTAGCTCGCATAGACAAAGACCAACCGGCGGGATCCGAGCTAGCGATGGCTCTTTGTCAAGACACAGAGCCATTGTCTATGCTCGCGAACCATGCACTATAAAATCCTGGAATGGTCGATGGCTTCTGAATTTGAATTCCATCTAGCTTTGGAACTCGTCTACACTCAAATCCCAACATGGAGAACTATCTAATCGATTTGTACAATAGCCCGGGCTACAAGACCCACATGAAGCACTGGGAGACCTACTGGGCCGACTACCACAATGAATTCCCCGTGGAGAACATGCGTTCCGGACAACAGTACACTCTAACATGTGGTGACTTCCGACGAGGTCTGAAAGAGCATGTCAGATTCCTCCGGACAGCCGCCTTCGACCGCAGCCAGGACATTCTCTACATGAGCAATATGCAGCGCTTGCTCGGCGTCATCGTGGATGTGGCGAAGCGCATGAACATAGAGAACTCCCAGCATCCGGCGGTACTTAATCGAGGCGTGGACCATTGGGACAAGGAGTTTGAGCTCCTGTGTGACAAGAAACTGGTGCTTCCTATGCAGAAGGCGTTTGAGCTTTTGGCTAAGGATAACAGGCACTGGCCTTCTGCCGAAGTGGACTATGAGGTTGCTGGGATCCTGCAGCGGGTTCTTGGTGTTGCTAACTTTTTGCTCTCGAACGACAAATTGCCTAAAGGCTTTGGGCACCGTGAGGATAGCACTCCTTCCGTTCGTGAGCGTCTTTCAGAAGCCTTTGCGCTGATACATAGTCGTCGCGATCGTGAGATGGATGATACTGAACCTCTTAGACCTGTCTCATAAGGCTGGCGTGCAGGATCAGATTCGAATTCTATAGAGAATGAGTAGATGATCTTGACAGAACAAAAATAAGAACAGAAAAAAAAAATCAAAAAAGGAGAAAAATCAAAAAAGATGCTATCCCCGTTCCTCCACTTCCAGTAGACTACAACCCTTACAAAGACGAGATCCACAACCTTGCCCCCAGACATCACTAATAACTCCTACCTTCACTCCAGCCCTGGAGGTCTACAGGTTTCACCTGCATGAATGACATAATCGCACTGAACACCTGGGCATCCAGGTCGAACAGGGGGCCAAAAGCCGGGGCAATGCGCCCCGCACAGCCCCCAAAACAGGTCGCATTCTACGAATTGATCAGATCCAGACCTGTCGCTTATCCCAAGCCCACAGAGACACAAAATGTCAACAACGGCGTCGCACCAAATCGCCGCAATCCGACTCCTAGCCGACTCCCTCTACGAGGCAACATGCGGCTCCCTGGCCCTCACGAACCAGGCCCAAAACGAGCTTGGGCTACTTCTAGCGGTTCTGGGAGTATCTGAAACGCATATCTCCGCCCTAGGTGCAGACGGTACTCATCTCCCCGTGCTTAAGAAACGATTACATGGCTGCCATGAGGTCCTGGGGGACTTGCAGAAGCTGCATTTGCATCCGGATGCGCTGGGGGCGCAGAGTAAAATCAGCGATATTCGGGCGCGATTGTCGTCGGCGGTTTTTGGTCTTAGTGAGCTTAATACGAATATGATGATGTATGTTGGTTTCGTCGGTGTATGGAGTTGGGGTTAACACTGCTGCAGATCGTCTCAGAAACATATCGCTCGGGCGGTAGATGGTATTGTGGATGATGTTCGCGCTGAGGGAGAGTCTTCAGTCGCGGATGTCTTGAAGAGAGGGTCAAGATCTAAGGATGAAGTATGGATTCCGCTGAGGGATAAATTGGTCGACAGAGGCATTTCTGCAGAAATGGCCGAGCAGAACCGAGATGCAATTATTTCCGATCTTCGAGAGAGGATGGAGAAAGACGATCTATTGCGTGATGCCAAAAATCCACTGCGTGATACCGATACGAAGCCTGTTCCAGTGAAGCAGAGCTCAGAATCTACCACCCCAGCAACAAGCCCGGACCGACCATCCAGTTTATATGATCAAGAGGACAGTCTACTGGCCGATGAGCCCACAGGACTACCATTTCTTCCATTACCGCCTATCGGCTTCTCATACTCGCCCTCATACTCCAACCAAGCCAGACCCTCTCTCTCAGAACAAACCTCACCAATCGACGAATTCCCAATACCAGTAGCAGTTGAAAAGCCACTCATCGCCCACCCAACAGAAGACTTCCCAATCCCAGTCTCCAAAGAAGTGCACATCTCCGACCGAAACAACAACGACCTCACCACCATCCCCATCCCCGTAATAGTAAGGAGCACCAAACCCAACCAAGACGCCTCAACCCTCAAAGTCTCCATCCAAAAGAAACCCAACCGCCTCAGCCGTCTCCGCTGGCAAATGACCAGCTCCAAAGAAACCTTCATAACACACATAAAACAAGGCAACAACACGACCGTCCAAAACCTCCTCTCCAAAGGCGCAGATGTCAACGCCGCAAACGACCTAGGCCAAACAGCCCTCATGGTCGCCGCCTCCTACGGCCACGAAGACATCACCCGCTCCTTACTCGAATACGGCGCCACAATCAACGCCCACTCCACAGACGGCCAGACAGCCCTCACTGCGGCAGCGATACGCGGGTACGAGCGTATCGTGCGCATGCTCGTTGCGTCTGGGGCTCGAGTGGACGAAGGCAAAGATGGAGGCGTGGTGGCGCTTTCTCAGGCGGCTGCGTATGGGCAGGATCGGATTGTGCAGTTCTTACTTGATTCTGGGGCTGATGTCGATGCTTTTGGGTGGAGGGATGAGACGGCGCTCGGGTTGGCGGCTGTTAATGGGAATATGAAGGTTGCGAGGATATTACTGGATCATGGGGCTGGGGTTAATCATATGCGGTCTCATTCTCAGTTGCCGCTGTATAAGGCTGTGAAGGGGGATTGTGTGGAGATGGCGAGGTTGTTAGTGCAAAGGGGGGCTAATCCATTGCTGAAGAAGGGGAAGTTTGATTCGGCGATGGATTTGGCTGTGAGGATACGGAGGAGGGAGATTCTGGGGGTTTTTGCGGAATATGGCTTTCGGCCGGTGAATACGGCGCTGTATCAGTATTTCTGATGCTTTTTGTTTCAGCGCTGATTCGATGTTGATTCCGTTCTGTTTAGCGCTTAGCGGATCGTAGTATCATTTTCACATTCTCTTTTCTCTCTAGTTCACCTGTTCATACCAAGTCTGTGAACCTCGTAGCTGGGTTAATCAAAAGCCCGTCTAAATCACGCATGCCATATGCTCCACTTTCATCATCAGAAATCGGTATTGGCTTCGGCTCATTCGGAAGACGACTTGTGAAGCCAAGCCACAACAGTACTCCAGCAATCCTTGCAGCTTTGATGGTTTTGATGGTTTCATCGTCCACTCCAGTTTCTTGACTGAACGTGCTCCAGAATATCTCATCCAAAAGGCGATAATCATCATACCTGGACCAGCCATGTTTCAAGTGGATTTTACTTATCAAACGATCATGAGCGTAGAGATTTAAGCCGAATGGAGCAATCTCAGATTCGGCCCAATCAATCACGCCGAGCAGATTGCAAGACTTTTCGTCCACAAGCATGTTGAAGGAACCAAAATCATTGTGCAGTAGTACCATAGGAAGCGAAAAGATGTCCGGCAACGAGTCAAGAGACTTCCGGATCAATGGATGGAATCGAATTGGGAGAGCAGCAAGTAACAAATTCAGGTCTCGTTCGTACTGATGGCTTAGACTCTCGCGGTACGTTTGATCAACATCCTGAGGACCTTTCCAGGATAGAGCAAAGAATCTACATAGTAAGACATATAACCTTGAACCAGCAATTTTATGTAGATCACGTAGAAACGAATCACATACTTTGCGTTGTCGGCCACAAGATTTTGGCGCCAGCGAGAAAACTCGAGCGAGTTTCCAGGTACATCACCATTATGGGCTAGGATGAAATCAAGGTGGGAGATGCCTGGCATTCGGTTCATAACGTATATGTAAAGCGGTTCTTTACTCTCGTGATATTCCCCAATTTGCCCCTTGAAGGAGATCTGGGGTGGCAAGGTACCGTAAATGGCATTGGCAAGGTTCATAATGTCCATGTTCAGCGCAAGCGACTTCAGACGATACTGCACGATGAATTCGGCGTTAGGACCAGCATAGACGGTGTAGCTACACACGCCTTGCACGTCGACTGGAGTGACATTGCCACCAAGATGCTCACTGGCATAGTTGTCACAGGCCGAGCGAGTCGTCGTAGTCTTCTCGAAGAATGCAACAAGTTCTTGTTCAACCCCGTAATTCATATCGCTGGTAGCCGTGGTTTTGCGCTCAAAATGTTTGAAAACAGAGCATATTCAGGAGAGCTGTTAGAAGGAAACCAACATAATGAAGGACAAGGTACGCAGGGGTAGCGCAGCCAAGGGTCAGACGTTATTCTAATCTGGTACTAATTGCCTAATTGGTGCTCATGTAGAGAATGCTGTATACCGCTCTGTACGTAGGTTCTGACTGAATTCGATGTGATATCATGTATTTGGGGAAAACAGTCGATCGTATTGACTAGTCAAAAAAGGGTAACTAGTACTAGTCCCAGAGACTCTGATTTGGGGGCCAAATGTCCCGCCCTTAGGGTTCGCACAGCCTTGCACTCAGCCTTCATCTTAAATACGCCCCCAGGGGCCAAAACCTTCCCAGCCAACCAGTCCTCGTATGTTTGCCCGTTTACTGTCCTCCGTTAGTGTAGAAGATGGCGGCTGTGAGATCTCAATGTCAAATTTACTTTTATGCTGTACACCCGGGAAGCAAGGGGTGAGCTAGTGCAGTGCGCGCCCAGGTGCCCAGGTGCACCCAGGTGCTGAACTGCGTACCCCAAGGTTCTGTTTTTCGTACTCCGTACAGAGATAGCTAGAGAAAAGCCTGTATACTAAGTAGCAGGCGGCTCAGCCTAAAAACCCATGTACTGTAATGTAAAAAACTAAAGTGTGGGGGCGGTGCTGCCTCCACTCTATTTTTATCGGAAATTTAGCTATTTAACTATTTGATCTTAACTACGGACCCTGCTTTACCATAAACGATTTATTCTCTGTATCTTAACCATGTCTGCATTCCCACAACACCAACCTACAAGTACGTCCCTTCCCACCTGGCCACCCACAAGACCCTACCTAACACCCCCTAGCTCCAGCTCCAGTCTACAGCGAAGCTCCCGAACCCGTCTACCCAACACACAACCCAACACAGGACACCCAGACACCAATCCACGACACAATCTCCCCCCAATCAACCGCCCAATCCCCCCAAGCCATGCACCAAGAAAAGCAATACCCCTTCCAACCCGACTCCATCGGCGAAGTCCCTGGCTACGCGCCCTCGCCTTCGAAAGAATACCCCAACCAGCCTCAACCGCAACAATTCTATACCCCGGCCACGCATCCAAGCGGGTACATGACTGCCGTGCCTCTGCATAGTGTGCAGTCGGCGCCGTGTCCGGTGGATTGTCCGGTTTGCGGGCAGCGCGAGATGACGCGCGTGGAGGCTGTTTCGGGAGGGACGACGCAGTATGTTTTTCGCTTTTCCCCTGATGGAGTTGAATGGTTGCTAATGTGTTAATGATTTTAGTGGGTGGGCGGCGATTCTGTGCTTCTGTTGCTGCTTGGGATGTATTCCGTACTTGATGACATCGTTGAAGGATGTGGATCATTCGTGTGGCAAGTGTGGTGCGAAGCTTGCGACTTGGCACAATAGTGGGCGGGTGCAGGTTTTGCAGAACGGGGCTAGGAAATGAGTTCGGCTTGTCGTTCTTTCACTTTAGATACCATTTTGCGCTTTATAATTGGAAAGTTCTCTGTTGAAGCGAAGCCCAGGAGATGTAGATGGCAGAACAGATGACCGCCAAGATGCCCGATGCGGTCATTTGACTTTTGACTCGAGTTTGACATTTCAGATATCCTACATTCTACATTCCTGATCCAAGATGATCAGACTGATTCTGACAGCAACGGCAGTCTTAACCGCCTCCTCAGCACTTTACTTCTATACCGCTCACACAAGACTATCCAAGCGAATAACCCACACCTCTCACCAAGGAACCCTCTCACCAACCGAGATAGAAACCATCCCCAAATCCATCTTCACCCCACAATACTTCACCATCCATGACACCTGCTCCAAGACTATCCCGCGGGCTTGCCTCCCAGACCAGTCTACAGATCTCCTTTTCACCCGTCTCGTGCGCCGGAACATGATTGCCTTCTCGCGGTTCCCGCAAGCACTCATGCTGGCCATGGTGAGCAAGACATCCGGGCAGAGAGAGAGCTTCAAGAGGGCGCATATTAATGCGCTCGAGTTCCGGGAAGGGGATCTGGTATGTGGTGTGTATCAGGTGCGGGTTCGCAGTGGAAATAAGGTTGAGTTTGAGATTAGCATGCACGGGGTGGATTATGTGCAGGGGAGGTTGGCGATTAGCTTTAAGGAGATTGAGAGGGATGATGTTGGGATGGTGGTGTTTTCTAGTGAGACGGTTATGTGGAGGAGGGCGGATGAGAAGCGATGTATGCCTTTGGAGCGGGCGGCGCTTCGGTGGATGCATGAGACTGCTGCTTGGTGGTTGCTTGATTCTGGGGTGAAGTACTTGATGGATTTGGAATGATCTGTTTCTTTGATCCGAATGTGATTATCTGCTAACAATAACATCAAACCTGTGGACATTGGAGAGTTGCTTCTGGGTTTCTTTCATCGCAGAAAGCCTTTGTTGCTGAATCTACAATGGTGTATTACAATGCCTTGATCAGACCTCTTTCAAAATCTCCAGAAATATCAAAGCTTTGTTCATTGACTCGGCTCTTTGTCCTCGCCTGAAGGACCTAAGTGAAGTCCCTATAAAGCCTTGGTCACCCCAAGGCTCTCAAACCAAACCACTAACAACACTAACAACACGAACATCACTGACACCACTGACACCACTGACACCACTGACACCACTGACACCACTGACACCACTGACACCACTGACACCACTGACACCACTGACACCACTGACACCACTGACACCACTGACACCACTGACACCACTGACACCACTGACACCACTGACACCACTGACACCAACACTGACACCAACACTGACACCAACACTGACAACATGTGCCACCACACCTACCACCACTACCCTAGCTGCGGACACATCTCCAACTGGAGCATGACCAGCTGCCAGGAGTATACTAACAAGCTCCGTCTGGCCGGACCAGACCGCAGCGCATTGTGCGAGGCCATCGCCACCTCCCACGATCTCCTCGAACCCACCCAGCCAAACATGTGCGTCAAGTGCGAGGCCGAATGGGCTGCCAACGTCACAGAGCCCGGTACCCCGGAGACAGACCAGGTTATGGAAGGTTTGAACCACACCGGAAACATCTTTGAAGTCGAGGCGCGCATGGTGAGTATTCCTGACTGCGATTCGGACGATGATAGGGAAACGATCAGTGGCGACGATGACAGTCACCAGCTCTTTCTGAATGCTATCTGCTGTGAGGAACCGCGGACTTTCTACTCGGATTCTACGGAATCTACCAGTGATGCGAAGTCTGAAAGCGAGTCCGTGTTCTCGCAGAAAAGCAGTGAGAAACTATTTACTTTCTATGACGATAGCTCTTCGATTGACGAGTATCTAGGGTTGTCTGAGCGTACAGAATCTGACACAGAAGTCGATGATCATTGCGCAGTCATCCGAGATCCTGAGACCATAGACTGGGACAGCTTCAATGTCGAGACATTTGGCCTAGGCAACATTCTTGCTGAGATCCCGATCCCCCCAGAGCCAGAGACAGCCACTAACGACCAGGACGATGAGTTCCCTGCAATTCTTGACCAGGATGACATCCCGGAGATTAACCTAACCAGCATCCAGGAGCGCATCGAAGCAACCATCCGCAAGCGCCTAGCAGAAAAAGAGGAGCCCCAAACCCACGCCACCAACCTATCCCACCTCCTCGACGTAGCCCTCTTAGAAAAAGACAAGAATGACCGCCGCGAGCGCGACGCCGCACAGGGCATCGAAGAAGACCCGCACCTCTGGGACACCGAGTCCCTCAACGATCTATTCACCCGTCCAGCAGGACCACTTAAAATCTACACCGACGCCAGCGACGTCTCGCCACGCACCCAGGTGCGCAGCCCACGCCCCGCAGGACCACAGCCTAGAATGCACATCTACCGGGGCAGCATGTTCTGCGAACGCGAGGTAGCCCAGTCGCGCGGTCTACGGAATATCCGAGGCGAGGAAGGCGACTGGGAAGGCGAGATGCGCGCCTTTTCAGCCGATGACGCACACCAGATGGGTCTACTGGATCCAGTGCACGTCCGCGGATGCTGCGACGAGCGACCGGCAGAATGGCACGCGTATTACGGGCTGATGCGCGCGGACTCGGAGTTCGAGGCTGAGAGGCGCCATTTGGAGAATATTCAGCGCGTGCCTGGTTGCGATGATCGGTTCTACGGGAGTATTCTGGCTGATGATCTGGGACACGCTAGGGCGATGGGTGTTTCGAATGCGAAGCATCTTTGGGGCTGTTGTGTTGAGGGCGAGGTGGATATGCCGCGGGCTGTGAAACATCGCTATAATGGGGTTATGGATGCAATTTCCCGGCAGGAGGTGGTGGATAAGGGGTTGTTGGATGCGACGCCGGTGCCAGGTGAATGTGGTGATTACTATGGGGGATTGTTTTCAGGGTATCTTGTTGTCGAGTGTGAATTGGATGCCTGGAATATGGATCTGAGGGAAATTGAACACGCTGCCGACTGTTGTGCCGACGGTTGTGCCGAGGCCGAGCCTGTGTCCTCGTGCACGTTCTTTGGGTATATGTTTGCCCACACTGAACAGGAGGTTCTCGATCGGGGACTGCAGTGCGTGCTTTTGGAGCCGGGCTACGACAAGAAATGGTCAGGCAACTTGCAGGCTCGTTCGGTGGAGGAAGCTGAGGCGATGGGGCTATTGAAGGCGTCGCAGATCAACTGGGGATTGATCCTTAGCCAGTGACAGTAAATCCTGACGATGACTGTACTCCGTATGTACATGCTCTACAATGACTTAGTGCTTACTGACAATCCTCTAATAGCTTTCTATCTGTAACGTGGATCGTAAACAATAGTTGCTGCACCGTAAACTGGATTTGCGACGACTGACTTTTGGGGCCAATATTAGTAGTAGAGAAGACTATTGCATTTAGACCTCAACAATGTGACTATGGCATTGTCCTGAAAATAAGGTATAAGCAGAACGTGGTGATAAATGATCTCTCACATTTCTACATCGCACGGAGGACTAGTTCGTGCAGGGCTGTACAATCCACCACGATCATGATGTCAAGATCCAAATTTGTCAATCGCAACGATTAACTAGTAGACCTGCCCCTTCCAGGGAGGATCGACTCTTCACGGAGAGATGGAAACTTTGGAAAATCAATAGTTTGCCCAAGACGGCGACAGGAAATCAATAGAGTCTTCGGGGTCTCCCCTGCCAAGAGATCTTAATCTCAATCCCCATCGGAGCCACCAATCACCACGAACTCCCGCAACTGACAAATACCGCAGCGTGCGCCGGCTCCATCGCGGACCAAGCAGCTCTCCGATCGGGTGGTTGTCGCCCCACCGCAATATCCCAAACGGCAGAGCGATGGAGTCGCAACGTAGGCTGCCCGATCGCTGACTGGCCACGATGGGGCGCGCTCCGCTCGTGTCGGGTCGTGCGATGGGCCAGTGCCTGAGTACCCAAGTGGTAACTTCAGCCATGATCTTCACATCCTGAAGCCAAAAAACTTGGAGGGGAAATCCACTCCAGCATGTGCGACAGAGTCCACTATGCTCACTTAAAAGGACTGGGGACCCGAAGATCTGGGCCCCTAAGCGCTATCCAACTTCACTCACTTTCCTTCAGCACTCTCTGCACACCATGGGCTCTGAATTCGGCGCCACCGCCGAGTCCAAGGCGCAAATCGACCTGGGCCCGGTCACCATCTGGTGGGTTGTCTGGGCATGTATCTGGACGACCGTCCTGGTGGCCGGTATGGTCTATCTCATCATCAACCGCAATATGCCAACATTGCGCATCCGAGGTCTCGGTCTATCACTCACTTCGATCGTCATCCTACACTTATATTGGATCCCAACCCAATTCGGCACCATGCTCGGCGCAGTCTTGCCCGGGGACTGTGGCTACTGGCTCATGGGCACCTTGCTGCCTTGCGGCATTGCCCTCTTCCACGGCTCCAACGCTCGCTTCCTCCACGTCGCCAACCAACAAAAGAAGTTCGTCGAGGGAGACAACCTCGAAGGCCCCCTCGTTGCGCCCCCGTCCGGCGTGATCGGCCGGTTCAAGCGTCTCAAGTATACCCACAAGATTCTGATCTACGTCGGCACCGCCATGTTCGCACAGGTCTTCCTCACCATCCTGATGTGGCTCATCTCTCGCAAGTACCACAGCTCCTGGGGTATTCCCGGCACCGAGGTGACCGGCACCCCGATGGAAGTCCTGGCAGAGCAGGGTGCCGGATGGGAATGGTGGCCCAGCGTGGTCTCCCAGTTTTTCTGGGCCTGGATCGTCGCACCCATCGTCCTCTGGAAGTCTCGCAAGATTCACGACACTCACGGCTGGCGCATTCAAACCATCGGTTGTGCCGTCGCCGGTCTCCACGCCACTCCGATGTGGCTGATCGGTCTCTACGTCCCCGCCATGGCCCCCGTCAACAAGGTCTGGGTGCCGCCCCAGTGGATCTGTCTCTCCATCATGATCATTGAGATCTTCACCGTCCTCCTGCCCTGCTGGGAGGTCATGCGCCACCAGACCCTCCGCCAGGAGACCCTGGACTCGATCGCCCGCTGGGAAGTCAAGGTCAAGTCCACCAACTCCGAGGAGAAGTCCATCCAATCCGAATCCACCATGGTGGCCTCCATGATCTCCGGCTGGAAGTCCAACAACTCCACCACCTCCCTGCACTCCCGCGACAGCATCCTGACCATGGGCGCCCTCGAGCACGTGCTCGAGCGCAACCCGGGCCCTCTCCAAGAATTCTCCGCTCTGCGCGAGTTCTCCGGCGAGAACATCGTCTTCCTCACCAACGTCGCCGAGTGGCGCAACAAGCTCCCCGACGCCATGAAAGACCGTCTCGCCATGGGCGAGAAGAACAACCGCGACATCATCCGCAGCGCCTTCAACCGCGCCCTGCACATCTACGCCGAGTTCATCAGTGTCCGCCACGCCGAGTTCCCCGTCAACATCTCCCACCAGGAACTGAAGAAGCTGGAAGACATCTTCGAGAAGCCCACTCGTCTCATCTACGGCGAGGAGCGCGAGTGCGACCCCACCAGTCCCTTTGACAAGTTCGCCTTCGATCTGCCTTCCCCTGCATCCGCAGACTCCGAGAAGACGATGCAGTCTGCAATGGCTGCGCCGATCCGGGATCGCGTGCAGTACTGGGGTGACATCCCGGCTGGCTTCGAGGCCTCAATCTTCGATGCTGCCGAGGCGAGTATCAAGTACCTTGTGCTCACGAATACCTGGCCCAAGTTCATCAAGGACCGGAGATGCTCGATCGAATCGTTCGAGACCCTCAAGGGTATGGATGTCTAATTGGCTCTCTGAGCGCCATGTGTAAATGAGTCTAAGTCGTTCTGATGGGTCGGATCTTTTGTATACTTTCTGCTTTTTGCTTTTTCTTTCTTTCTCCTGACCTTCCACGCAAGGTCTGTATATACTAATTGACCAATTTGTCGGTCTTATTCGGGATACCCTCACACAACATGTTTCATATTGATATCACTACAAATCACTTTCTCAGACCAACTCACGGTCAAATTTCATTTCAACCGACCCATTGCTGCTTGGAGTAGGATCCCATAGACTGTGAATTGATCAATTTCAACCATGCACTTCGTATAAATATCACTATAGACACGGACATAACAGGATATCTAATTTCCAAAAGTCTTCACCACACTAGCACTCCCTTCACCCCCAAGCCCAGATTTCTTAGCCAGATACAACACGCCCAAAGCAGCATTTCCCAAATGCAAAGGACAATGCAAATCCCGGGCCTTCTGCACAGCTTTTTCCAAACGCGCCGCAGCCGCATCGAGCGTCTCCGATCCCCCGATCTGCCCCTCGATCATCTCCAACCCCTTTGTCATGAACTGCCGACTTGCACCAGCCGCATCACTCACAAGGGTAAAGAACTGCTTCAGATCGACATTGAGATAGCGCGCGAAAGCAATCGCCTCAGCCGCAGCAACCAGATTCGTAATTTCCATGAGATCCAGCACGAGCTGCAAATCCTCTTCGGACTCGGAGCCCTCCACCTTCATAATCGGCTCACCGAAATACTGACGCACCATAGACGAATCATCCACAGCCCCATACCCCTGCAACAAAGCAGAGAGATAAACCTGCTCAGCCGTCGAAGCCAACGGAGTCGGGAACTGACTTTGCCTCGCAGAAGTAGTAATAATGCCCTAGAATTCGAAGTCAATAAAAAATCCTTCCAAAGTCACAGATCCACTCACAACATCCTTCAAAATAATAGTCAAAGCACTAGCCCCAGGATTCCAATCCTCCTCCAACATCCTCTGCAACCGATTCTCATGCATCCACGTCCAAGCCCCAGACCCCTTAATCATCTCCGCAGTCCGCACAGCACCCAACCCCAACCGCGCCGCGAATCCCATCGCCTCACTAGCGCCTAGAATATGAATTCCCGCCAGAACCTGATGCACCATCTTCATATTACTTCCTGCGCCCACGCCCCCAGGAACAAGATATAGCTTGTTCGCATCGGACATTTCCTGGAGTAGGAATTGGCCTTGCGAGAGGGCTTCGTCAGAGGCTCCTGCCATGATTGAGAGGGTTCCTGATGCGGCGCGCAAGGCGCCCCCTGAGACGGGGGCGTCGATGAATTTGATGTCGGGGCGTGAGGTGGCTAGTTCGGATGCTACGGAGAGGGCGTATGTTGCTGGGACGGTGGAGCAGAGGAGGAGGGTTGCATTGAGTGGGAGGGCTGTCATTGGTATTAGATATTGGTTTCAATATCCATCTTCTTGATATTGGTTTCTTACCGGGTACTATGCCCCCCTCGCCGAATAGGACGCTTTGCACCTGTGGTGCGGAAGCGACCATGCACACGTAGAAGGCCTTGTCACGGGCTGATTCCTCCAGTGAGGATGTGGGGATTCCGCCTGCGGCTGCGAAACGGTCGACGGAGGCGGGGAAGACGTCGAAGCCGTGGACTGGGTAGCCTTCTTTCACGAGGTGGGTAGCCATGCCGAAGCCCATGGCTCCGAGGCCGACGAATCCGATTGAGGGTTTGGACATTTTCAGTTCTCAATTCTCAATTCTCAATACAGAAACTAGTTACATGCGGATGGGGGGTTTATGAGGGGATGGTCGGGTTAAGTCCGAGATGCCGAGTGGTCGGTCCCGGGGCGTCGTGGGGGTTGTCTGATCGTGGGGTCGGGGAGTTGTCCGAGATTGAATATCGAATCAATGTGCATTCAGTCTCTATAGATGAGTTGATATCTGCTCTATTCCAACAACGCATTCAGTGCATCGGCAGGACGAATCTTGGGTCCTGCAATCTGTAGAAATTCCTTGCTAGTCGTGGATGTTGAGCACTTCCCATCCCATGTGCCTATAGCACCATACTTAGTAGTTCCAATCACATTCTTCGACTGACCCATCGCCTTATACTTGTACTCCCACAACAAATCAATGGCAGAGGTATCCTGGTAAATGACCTCGTCCACCTTTGTACCAATGTGCTGCTCCACCAAATCAACAATCTGCTGCCCGGTGATATCCTCGGGACCATTGAGGACGTATTTCGCTTGATTGTGCGCAGAGACATCACTTTGAGCCAGGAGATGCGCAGCAAAGACCCCAACTTCCGAAGCATCAATAACACCAACGGGTGCATCCTTCGCGACCATCAAGCGAAGAGGACTCTGCTGTCCAGTCTGACGATACTGCTTAATCAAATCAACCGCAGAAGCAAACCAGAAATTCATAAAGACATTCGGCTGCAACGAAGTCCACTGCAAGGCAGCAAACTCGGGCTGACTGAGCAGATTCTCAATCGCCCAGTGCGAACGCGGATAGTACGCCTTACAGTCCGGGCGAACATTGGCCGCCGTAGTCGAGATGCGCACAACGTACTTCACGCCTGCGTCGAGAGCATTGAAGAGGAATGTAGATTCCTCGGCGAATTGGTTAGGCTCGTTGTGCGAGGCTATGAATGCTCGGACGACTTGGTGTTCCTTGAGCCAGTCGGCGGTTATCTCGACCCAGTTCTGCTCGATGACTTCGACGCCGGGGAGTTTGGCCAGGTCCTTTGCGGCTGGGCTGGTGAGGGAGCGGGTGAGGGCGATGATTCGGTGGTCGGATAGGTTGCTGGTTTGTAGGAGGCTGGGCAGGGTCTCGGTGAGAGGGCGGCCGGTGTTGCCGGTTGCGCCGGCGATGAGGATGGTAGGGGCCATGGCTGAGTGAGCTTGTACTAGTAGTTGATTTCTCTCAGGTTGAGGCGGGCGTTTCTTATAGTTCATCCGGAAGCCCGCCGGATACCCACCACCGGACGCCCACTTGATTATTGATTTCAGATGTCATGATTGAATGCATTCGTCATCTGGTTAGAAATGAAGTTGAAAAGCTGTTGCATCTTTTGTCTTCTTCGCATGTCTCCATGGGACTTTTCTATCGTTCTTCGATTTACCTCTATACCTCGATCAATCCCATCTCAGTCTTGAAATTCCCTTAAAAAATCACTCGGCCTTGAAGAATATCAAAAGCTTGTCTTCCACTCTTAACTCCCAGGCTAATAAGCAAAATCAGTCAATCTAGCTCGATTGCGATAGTCGAGTTGTCCGAGTCAAGCAGAGACACTAGAGCCTCACCCCGAATGGCGAATATCACGAACGATTTTCGTGACTGCGTACTTTTGAACAACGCGCGTAATGTGCATCTGCCTATCCATTTGGATGATTTACGCTGCATGCTTCACCCATCTATAAAAGAAGCATGTCTTCTCAGAACAATAGAGGAAGAATCAATCACATCCATATCATTCCCATTGATCCAAGCTGAGTTGGTAACTCAATTAGGTCGCCTGCTCGCACTTTATCCTTCCCTTCGATATTTGAATTCCGAAACCAAAGCCATATCATCCACTACAGCCCAAATCAACAATTCAAATCAAGCAGTTTGAATGATGGACGCAAATATCAACCACGTCTCCGACCCGGCAGCGGATACTGCCCTAGACCCCATCGCCTTAGCAGCCCGTGGAAATGAAATCTCAGGACTAGACATATTCCAAGCCACGACAGAAGACATCTCAATCACCAGAGCTCAAACTCTTCTTGCTGAAATGAACGCCGACGTGCCCCACGGCGGCACCGACATGACCTACGGAGACAAAGAATCACAACACCTCCGCTTCTGGAAGTCCGAGACTCCCAAAGCCCCAATCATCATATACGTCCACGGCGGAAGCTGGCGATCCGGAACAAACCTAGACTCAATCGGCTCACTCAAAGTGACCCATCTCGTCTCTCTTGGCTATTCTTTCGCTTCAGTCAGCTTCTCACTTGTGCCCTCCGTCACCGTCAAAGAACAGGTACAAGAGGTAGCCGAGTCAGTAGCCTACCTTTCTCGAAACGCCAATAGCCTTAATATCGATCCCGACCGCGTCATCCTGATGGGCCACAGCTCTGGCGCACACGTCGTCACTTTACTAGGCACTGATTCGAACTACCTGGCGAGTGTGAATATCAGCATTCACACGGTGCGTGCAGTGATTGCAATCGATGGCTCAAACTACAATGCCCCCGCCGAGATCAGCGATAGTCCTGGACCGGTGTCTGAAAACCTGATTGGTGCACTCGGGTCTGATCCAAGACGACTGGCGGACATGTCGCCTTCACATCATGCTCGTGCACCTAATGCGGGTGCGTTCTTACTTCTCCACGTTCAGCGGAGGGGTGATATTCGTCAAGCGGTTGAGCTGGATCTGGTTCTGAAGGCATCAGGTACTGATTCCGAGCTTCATGTATTTGAGGGAGAGTGGTTTGAGGGCCATGTGCAAATGCTTCTTCGAATTGGGGATCCTGAGTATCCTGCCACTTTGGTAATGGATAAGTGGCTGGAAAAGCATGTTCCGGTCACTTGGAAGTGAATCACCCGGCTGGAGGCTGAGCATATTCTCGGAGACTCTCGTGATGATCTTGGGAGAAACTGGGACAAGGCAGTTAGATCTGAGCTTGGCTTGAGTTTTTGACTCGCCCATTATGTACTCGAAATCTGCATGCAGATCTATGATGCCTTACTTCGATCTTTGCAGTTCTCTACTCCATGCCCCGTAGTCGGTGGAAAAATATTGTCTCATAGCTTGAATAGCCAAACACTGTTCATGCAAAATACTCCACAAGTCGGTGAAGCTCGTGTAGATTTACCCCGTACTTCAACCTGCAACTTCTAGCAAGGGGCCTTCAGCTGAGCCCGCCAAGCACGACCAAATCGACATTGTCAGCCCCGAAATGCAGGCTACAACATCTGTATACTCATTGATCCAGGCTTTTGATGCAGCATTGCAATATGTTCACAATTGCGATCGATTCGATCGGAGCCCTGTGTTCAGCTCGAGGGGCTTTAGCCCCAACCAATAGATCTTCACCAAGCGTGCGATCATCCTGCATATAGTGAATCCGGGCTTGCTTTTTCGACGTGCATATCGATAGTCGATGCAGGGGACCCCCAAATCTGTGTATTTGTGCATTCGCATGCAAAGCAATAGCTCGTTTTCTCAGCTTTCGGTCAAGCCACTATGACACAATCGAATGTGAGGTTGAAAGTATGAAAAAGCAATCACGAACAGGTATAAATACAGGAAGATCGGAAGGTTTCAGCCTAGCCTCTCCTGCAATCCAACAGATCTCTTTACTTCCTTATTATATACTCATTCAATTCCACAATGAAGGCCTTCTTCGCTCTCGGTGCCATCGCCTCCCTCTGCCAGACGGCATACTCTCTCAACCCCGGCTTCTACACCATCGCCTCAGCCAACAGTGACTCCAAAGTCTTGACCGTGAAAGGACCCAATCAGCCACTGGTCTTCGAAGACGTTCAGGGATCTCCTGAGCAAGTCTGGCACTTCGAGCCCGCCGGCGGTGACTACTTTGAGATCCGCGGCTCAAAAGGCTCATGGATCAACTGCGCCCAGGAGGGTGCGAGGACATGTTCTGCTGGTGGCGAGCCCCAGGCTTTCATCCCTGAGTTCCAAGGTGGTTCGAACTATGAGCTTGTGGAGGCGGGGAGCGGATATTTCTTGCGTCTTGCCAAAGATGGATCTCTGCAGTTGGCTGAGTATGATGGAAGTATTGATGAGCAGTTCAGCTTGAAGCCAGTGTGAGTTTTCACGGTTATCGGGGACGTTGCAATGCTAATATTTTATCAGGGCTCCAAGGGAGTAGGTGATCGCTTATTACCTAGGCATTGCGTGAGATGTTTGTAAATAAGGCACGACATACAAACAAATTATGAATGATTCCAAATACATCCATGGCCTTAGACTCAGGCCAGTCAGCCTCGAAAAGCGTCTGTAGATCAAAACTAAATACCTAAAGTACTAAAGAATACAAGGAAGTAAAGTTCCCCCCACGGAGAAGTCAAAGTGACGTACCCCGGAGCAAGTCCGACCGGACATGCAGCGAACACTCGGAGCCTCGGACAGCCCCGATATTAAAGAGAACAGAACCAGCTCTGCTAAGCTTAGAATTGCCAACTCCTCAATCGCAAAGAAACCCAAAATGCCCCTCACCGACAACCGCGCTCTGCGCATCCTCGAACACGCCGCCGAAAACCACTATGGCATCCCCGCAATGTGCTGCTACAACATCGAAGGCATTCTCGCCACCGTCCGCGCAGCAGAAGCCAAGCGCTCCGCAGCCATGATCCTCCTCTTCCCCTGGGCAATTCACTACGCAGACGGACTCCTCGTGCACGCGGCCGCCGAAGCCGCGCGCAAATCCACAGTCCCAATAACAGTCCACATGGACCATGCGCAAACACCCGAGATCATCCGCTACGCCGCAGACCTAGGCGGGTTCGACAGCATCATGGTCGACATGTCGCACTATGAGAAGGCGGAGAATCTGGCGCTGACGCGGGAATTGGTGGAGTACTGCCATGAGCGGGGCATTGCGACGGAGGCAGAGCCTGGTCGCATTGAGGGGGGTGAGGATGGGGTTGCGGATACGGCTGATTTGGAGGGATTGTTGACGACGCCTGAGGAGAGTCAGGAGTTTGTGGATACGGGGATTGATTGGTTGGCGCCGGCTTTTGGGAATGTTCATGGGGAGTATGGGCCTAGGGGCATTCAGTTGGAGTATGAGCGGTTGCAGAGTATTAATGAGAGGGTTGGGGGGAAGGTGAGGCTTGTGCTGCATGGGGCGGATCCTTTTACGGAGGAGATTTTCCAGAAGTGTATTGATTGCGGCGTGTCCAAGATCAATATTAATAAGGTCTTGAATAATGAGTATGTGCGCGTGCAGGCTGAGAAGGCGGGCAAGGTGCCTTTGACTACATTGTTGGAGGAGGCGACGAATGCTATGCAGAAGGCTGTGGAGGGTTGTATTGATAGGCTGGGCTCTGGGGGGAGATATCCTCCGGCTTAACTGGATTCGAGGAGATGAGATTGTTATCAGATTTGCGAGTTGGGAATGAGAGATTCTCGGATTTTTGTATTAGGTTCTAAATATAAATCAAAGTGATATTCGAAGGCGCCGCCATCCTATTGCGAGAGGTATTGAAGTAGAAGAAACGAGTGGAAGTGACCAACATAAAGACTCGATACAGGGGTAATCCAAAACAGAGAGAGAAATTACTTGGGATCAAATTTAACGGCGGAGACCAAGGCCGCCGAGGCCGTCGCCGATGAGGCCACCGACAACGGGGATACCGTGAACGAGTTCACCGAGGGGACCGGCGGGCGCAGAGGCGCTGGGAGAAGGAGTGGCGCTGGAAGAGTGAGGGGTGGCAGAGGCCTTAGCAGCGGAAGGCTTAGCAGAGGGCTCAGCGGCTGGCTGGGCAGAGGGCTGAGCGGAGGGCTTAGCGGAAGGCTTAGCAGAAGAGTGGAAGAGACCACGGCTGGAAGGAACGGCAGAAGGAGAGGCCTTGGCCGAGACAATAGGGGCCGGGGCGGCGACGGGGGCCTGCGACACGGCGGGGGCAGGGAAGCTCATCGCGGCGTGGGTGGGCTTAGCGAAGGCGGCCTGAGTGGGAGTGGGCTGCTCAGCCTGGGCAGACTGGACCTGCTCGAGGGCTTGCATGGCTTGAGGGAAGGGGTTGTCGAAGCCATCGCTGTCGGGGTCCTCGACGCTAGAGGAGCCGGATGGGTTGAAGGGGAATCCACCCGCCATGTCGCCCATGCTGCTGGGCTTGGGGACGGAGGGTGCGGCAATGGCGCCGATGGCGAAGAAGGCCAGAGAGATGTAGGAGGCGTGCATTATGTTGGTCGGTCTGAAAGACGGAGGGGTATAAATGAAAGTGAGTGACGAAGGTCGTAGAGGATAATGAAGGACTGGTTCGCGATGTGCAGGAGGAGGTTTGTAGCGTTTTATAAAGAGTCAAAATGGGATGTATGGGATGTTGTTTTTCTATCCTCCATGCCTCACGCTCCTATTGATGAAGATCAGCATCGCTGGGATGGGCTGACGACTGCCGCATAGCAGAGCTGTGCTCTGCTGTTCAGGCATGGGCGAGTAGGAGGAAGGGCTCGGAAGATTCAGTTGGTATGTTGGACTCCTGTGGAATGATCAGCCAGGGACCTACCCAGCAAAGATATGACCTTTGACAAGATCAACGAGGTAATCCCGGTGATCACATCGTTTGGGTTGAGCACATCAGGGCACTGGCAAAAGAAGCAAAGCGATAAGCTCGTGCGACAATCATGTGGCTACTATCAGGTGCTTGTCTTGAGTGATTTCTTTACTTCTCGCTCAAGCGAAAGATCCTGACGAGTGACCATGAACAGACGCGCCCGCAGACCTATACAACCCAGCCCTAAGACCGAAAACACTACTCATTTCATATGTAGAGCCGCATCCCGAAAAGCTCCTCTCCCGCCGCTGGAGCATTTAGAGGGCCCTATCTCTGACAGAATCTACTCGAGGAATTGCAAATAAGCTCCCAGGGGTTGGTACGTGGGAAATATCACCCTAGCAACCCCTTGCAGCCCCTTACAGTAACGGGCCAAATCCTCCGCCCGAGGTAGCAATGGTAAATCCCGAGCTTGATTGTGTTTATTTGGTGCGGCTACATACTCGAGCTCTGATCGCGTCGGATCAGCGATGTTGCTCTTATCTAATGGAACGATAGCATTTACAATGTACTGAGTTGTAGTCCGTAGGGTTGCACTGGGTACAAGCGTGAGCCCATCCCTCGATTGATGATCACGTCAACCTTGCCCAGGTGGAATGATTTGATCTTCCAAGGCTTTGTACAAGCCTTTTGAGCAGGTAGCAAAAGACTGTCTTCCTGCGCAGGGCCTGAACCGGGGTCTCTCCCGGTCTTCGGGGCTGTGGACAGAACTCAAGTTGTTGTGGGCCTTGGAATAACTCCAGACTATGAGAGCCCAGCGAAATAACATTGAATCTTTGGAAGCAGTTGGTCCGTTTAAACCTTGTAGACATGTATATGCATAAAATGTTACTCTCGCCGGTGAGTATGCTGAGTTTCCAACTTGGAAGGTTCAAAGATTCAAGTGTGGCCGAGCAGTTATTCAACCTTCCAAGTTGAGCTTACGGTCTTCTGCTCACACAGGCACTTTTGACTAAAAGCCGAGTACACATCCATGATCTCTACCTAGTAAAAGAGCTGCTGGTCACAGATGTCGTCAGATGGATGGCGGTTTATGTCGGTCATAAACTCTAAAAAAACCCAATATAAATCAACCTTGAACTTTGCTAGGATATATTTTCTGCAACATGGGAATACACACACAACCTTGAAAGTGCAGGGTGACAGCCACTCATATATAGTAGTGCGTCAATCACTTAACACACAGCTCATTTCATTCCAAGTTCCAACTAGAAGGCGAAAGCAATATATGTTCCAAGACCATATCTCATACCTAGTAGTCCATGATAAACCTGCCAAGGTTGGAACTAAACAAAAAACACAACGCTACAAAGGCACGCACAGAAAAACAACCATATGCCTCTTTCATCCATGGATCTGGGCATTCACTCCTCTATAATCCCACTCACCGTGGCACGAACATTAAAAAGACCAACCTTAGGACACCCAATGGCCTTATCGCGATAGACGGTGATATTTTCCACAGTCGTTTCATATAAAGTGAAATCCACGCGGCGCGCAATATGCGCTATAGCCAAATAGATCTCTGCGTATGCCAAGCTAAATCATGTTGTCAGTAATTACCCATGATATGATTTCCAATGCAGGTGATAATTTCCTCGTGTGGAGTGCACATGGCTGCTTCTTTACAAGTGTGATCGATGCAAGGGATGGGTGAAACTCACTTCATTCCCAGACATTGTCTGCTGCCCTTGGTGAAAGAGACGATGTACCGGCTGAGGAACTCGCCATTTTCGGCGGCCCGTATCCATCGCTCCGGGTCGAATTTCGATGGTTCAGGGAAGAGTGTTGGGTCCATGTGGACGAAATAGTTGGATTGGCTGACGGGGGTCTGTAATGCGTTAGGACAGAGACTTTTTAATACTGAGCTGGAGGTGTTTATTTCAAGAATAATGAGCCCAGTGCTATAGGGCCATTCGTCACTTACTCCAGTCGGAATAGTCCAGTCTTTATAGAACATGGGCTCATTTGGCGAGACACGGGCCAGCCGCAAGGTCATCCCATGACTGAGACGGAGACCTTCATTAACGACACCAGTCTGGGAATATCGTCAGTAACCAAGTATGAACAACTGGAGAAAACTCACCAGGTACGGCAACTTCTCCAAATCCGACCACGAAGCCCTCGACTGCGGCGTTTCCAACACAGTCTTCAGCTCCACTCTTAATTTCTCCAAAATATCCCTGTTCTCAATAAGATAAAACATCGAAACGGCAATAGCCCTAGCCGTCGTCTCTGTGCCAGCACCAAGAAGCAGCGCAGACTCATCTTCCAATCGATCCAGCGTTCTCTCCTGCGCCGGGATATCCGAACTAGTCAATGCATCGAAAACATTTGATCGATCCTTCGAAAAGTTCTCCATATTCTTCCTTTGGAGCGTACTATCAGCCTGCTGACGGAGACGACTCTTGAAATCGAACAAATCAGCCATATGTGGCTGTAACCAACGGACCAGGGCTGGCGGTGCATTACGGAAGATTGTTATCAAGAACGGGAAGAAGCGGTTGATGTGGAACATGACCATTAGGCCATTAACTGCATCAACGAGATCATTGCTTCGTGCAGGCTGGTCATCGTCTAGGTATCCATAACTCCAGCCGTAGCAGTAGTCTGTGATGACATCGGCGGTTAGGGCCGCGAAGTCGAGTTGTAGGAGGAAGACGGAGCCGGATTGATAGGCTTTTTCGAAACGGTTGATGAGCTTGTCGACTTTTTCGTGGATCGAGGGCCCCAGGTCCATGACGGACCGCTTGGAAAAGTAGTTGCTGAGTAGGTTGCGGCGGAATCGGTGGTGGTCGTGGTTGACTGTTCCCACGAGAGAGTTTGGGGCGCCGAAGGCGATGGAGTACTGGGCATCTTTTGATCGTTTGCGAGAGGAGCCTGCGTGGATTTCTTCGTAGTAGGATGGGTCTTTGATGTGAAGTTCTCTCGGGTTGATCCGGACGATTGGGCCTACGTTTCGGTCAGTTGGGTTATTGAGATATGTAGATCTGAGATAGAGACTGTACTGACCGTATTTCTGGTGCATGCGCTCAACTTCCCATATGTACATGCCGCCTTTCAAGACATCGTAGTAGAACTCGTAGAGGAATGTTGCTGCCGCGAGCTTTGGGCCGGGGAATTTCGACAACGGGTGGAAGTACAAGTGATAAACGGTACGCAGTACCAGCAGCCCTACGGCCAATGTTGGCAGAGATATGTAGAGATTCAACTCGAGCATCGTCAACAAGTGAGTCTCTAGATGTCCAAGTGATGGGAAGTAACCGAACAAAGGAAAAAGAAAAGCGCGCCACGAGGGCACCACATGGGGAGTGATATGATTTCGAATACAATGGATTGAAAATCTATTGGAACCAATGCAAGGCCACTCTCAAGGATTCCACCGGGTCGCCGCTAAAATCAGAACGGAGTACTTAAGTGCTCAACCATCCAACCACGATTCATGGGCATCCTGCGAACGCATATCTCACAAATGAGACCGGCACTAGGGTCTGATGGAATGAGACAAGAATGCCTTGCTTATAGAGGCTAGGTTACAACGGGTAACACTCAATGTGACATGTAGATTCGAGGTGCATTGTGCATATTAAACTAACCACCTCGTGCGGTTCTAGTGACCAAGACGGGCCAATTAGAAATTGAACAATGACGGCTTCGGCTAGTGTACACTTTCGGGCCTAATAGTTCATTGTAGTCGCAGCACCAAGACACAGACCTGCTTCCTTGTCCTTAACAGGCAAAAGTACAATATGATTATGGGCCCGGGGACGTTCTCGGCTTCCCAGAAATGGTGCCTAAGGCTTTTATATACGCCTTAGGCTAAAGGATTGACACATGACCTGACACGTGACACTCAGGGTTCGGCGCTGAGTAATCGCCTCATGGGCGCAGGTTTCCAATCTTGGGGTGAACATATAGCCGAGCGGCCCCCACAGGGATAAATGTTCTGGGGTTCGCTTCGCCATTTATGGGGTTGAATTGTATGTTGTGATAGTAGAATTATATGGGGAAAAGCGTTAGACGAGAGATATGTCGAGATATGCAAACTTAAATAACAGGCACTGAATTTGGTACAATACAAAGGTATGGGTTGCGCTATCATGCAGCCGAATGAAAAAAACCAGTAAATTCCGGTAAAAATTCACAATTTACACCTATGAAAACATCCGTGAAATCGGCAGGAAAAAAAAAGTGGAAGATAAATAAGGAAATAGAGAGACAGGGTAAAGGAACTGGAAAGACATTGGAGAAAGAAAAAAATATCCGCGGTACTCCGTTTTATATCCAAATCTAGACGGCCAACATCTTCTTGACCTCGGCGATGGCGCGACCGGGGTTCAGGCCCTTGGGGCAAGTCCGCGTGCAGTTGAGAATGGTGTGGCAACGGTAGACACTCATGCTGTTGTCGAGGGCGGCCTTGCGCTCAAGGGTCTTCTCGTCACGGGAGTCGGCCAGCCAGCGGAAGGACTGGAGGAGGATGGCGGGTCCGAGGTACTCCTCGCTGTTCCACCAGTAGGATGGGCAGGAGGTTGAGCAGCAGGCGCAGAGAATACATTCGTAGAGACCGTCGAGCTTCTTGCGGTCCTCGGGGGATTGGCGGAATTCGAGACCCTGTAGATGTTAGACCTGGTGCATGTGGTAAGAGAAGGAATGCAACTTACGTCCTCGGTGGGGGTGTCGCGCTGGAGATATGGCTTAATGGACTTGTATTGCTTGTAGAAGTGGGTGAGATCGGGAACAAGATCCTTGACGACGTAGGTGTGAGGCAGAGGGTAGATGCGGGATTCGCTCTTGGTATCGGTGGGGATACGGCCTGGATGGATTAGCTTTGATCGCATAGGTGCATGTGGCGAGGCGAAGACATACACAGGCAAGCCAGAGTGTTAACACCGTCGATGTTCATGGCGCAAGAACCGCAGATACCTTCACGGCAGGATCGGCGGAAAGTCAGGGTAGGGTCGAGTTCGTTCTTTATCCGGATGAGAGCATCGAGCATCATGGGTCCGGTCTTGTTCAGGTCGAGGTCGTAGGAGGCCATCTGGGGCTTCTCGCTGGGCTGGTCTGGGTTCCAGCGGTAGACCTTGAAGGTCTTCATCTTGGGGTTCTCGGAAGGAGTAGGCTCAACAGTCGCGTAGGTGCGAGCGAAGGCGGGACGGAACATGGGTCGCGATGCTGCGAACAGCCGCGAGGTGGTGCGGAGGGAGGCCATGGCGTAGGTGAAAAAGCAGAGAGAAGGTAGACCAAGAGAGAGAAGAGATTAGATTACAAGCCGAAGAGTGGAGAGTCTCAAGAGAGTCCAAAGTGGGATTCTGGCACGTCTTCTCACAATGCAAAGAGCCAATTGCCAGCAAAATGAAGTCGTGAAGTCCAAAGGGAGTCTACCTCGGGTTTGCCCAGGACGAATCGGCTATATGCTTACTCACCCGCCCCGCAGCCAATCAGCTCCGACCTAATTGTCAAGTGTCGGGCGGACACGGCGTCGAAGGAAATGTCTACTGCCGGCCATCGTCGTCGCCAGCTTCTCTGGAGGACATCTTTCAAGCGGATGGAACTGGATTATCAACGTCGGTCTCTGCCTTGAGATCTATTCCCAATTGACCTTCTATCTACCGTGATGCGAGCAGAGGTTTCTAATGGTTGCCTGAGGCCTCAACTCCCGGTCTGGGTTGCCGAAGAAGCGACTCCCGAGTCTCCCGCACATGTCATCACCGACCAGTCGGCAACACTGGATTTGACGTCCAGGGATAATAGGCCTTGGATTGCTGAACTAACCGCGTTTCGCATAGTTTTGATGCCATGTATAGTCCCTGTTTTCCTGCAATATCCTCCGGATCGCCTCTCTCGGGCTAACGGGATCCCGACCCAATACGTCTGCCATCAATGGATCGACCGTGGCAGTCTCCCCCTTCGCGATCCCATCATACCACGTCACCAACTTTCCGAAGAAAGCTTCTGGCTTCCCACCCTCGTCCTCAGCCTTGAGCGCGATGAATTCCTCGGGGGACACAAGCTGGAATTGTACATTTCGGCCGGTCGTCTCGTTGATCAGATCGACGATCTCGGAGAATGTGATATCTTCTTGTGCAGTGAGAAGGACAATCTCCCGGTCGTGGCCCCCGCGGATCATCAGTCGTGCCGTTGCTTCGGAAAGCTCTGTGCGCAGGGTAAAGGCAATGGGCCCGTCGGAGGGTAGGTAAACGGTTGACGTGCTTGGATACCACCCCATGAAGACGGGGAAGGCATCCGTATACAAGCCCTCGCGGATCGAGGTGAAGTTGAGATCGGCCCTGGGCGGTGTTAGTGCAGGTCATTTAGCTCGGCCTCCGCCACTCACTGTCGCATCATCTCCTCCGTCATCAGATGGGCCTGCTGGACATCGGCCTTGGAATTGGACTCAAATCCGCCGAACGCGAGTGATGTATACCAGACCTGGTGTCTGGTGGTTAGTCGGGTGTGATGGGATCGGCGGGTGAAGACTTGCATGTTTGACATTCATCTTCTGCGCTGTGTCCACGAAGCTTTGGTGTTGGTTTCGCCGCTTCTCGACGTCGAAGGTATTGGTGCTTACGAAGAGGAGGTTCTCGACGTCTTCGAATGCGGTCTCCATGGATTGAGGGTCATCGTAGTTCACCACTCGGAAGGAGATCCCTCTGTCTTCGAACTGCTTGCGGTTCTCTTCTTTCGAGGATGCCGCGGCGTATTCGTTCGCGGGACAGTTTTCAACGAAGTAGGAGAGCACGCCAGCTCCCAGACCCCCCGTTGCTCCCGTAATGAGATATTTCAGTGTCATTGTCGAGGACACTGCGTATTGGACAATCAGAACAAGTTGAGGGTTTCAGTAATTGGAATTGGTCCGATTCCAAGTATATTATTCCAGATGATACTTCCAAAGTTGACGGCACCGGTTTCCCAGACGCCACTTAAGTAGTTGCATCTCAGACCCCTCGATTTCTTTGTGATCACATCGACAGGGGTCTTCCGCTTTCCTCTTTGGGCTTCGCAGCGCTGTCTCGTCGCATTAATCATATGATCTGCATCGTGATACCCTGTCTCGGTAGAAGCGCTAGACGCTGGCCTCCATCGATTGGTGGCAGTTCTCTGTGGGGTTGGCCCCCGGGGCCTGTGTCATTGGTAATCCCCCCGATTGATAATCACGCGTTTGAAACTACACCGCAAGGAGGTTGACTCGTTTATTTCAACCTTGGAAAGCTTGCTACTCAATGTACTTACCTAGTACTAGTAGTAGGTGCCAGGTTCATGCTTGTTCGGGAAAGTCATGGAAGTCGGTGGTTTCTGCTGGGCCTCGACCTTGAATATATATCGACATCGTGAAAGAGTGCACATGCATTTCTACAATTAACTTTTGATTAGGTCTATTTCTATACAAATTCCAAGGCTCCAAGGTTCAATTACTTTGAAATCGCCCTCCCAGGCTGCCTCTCCTCCTGACTGATATTAATCTCATCAGTCACCCTAATCCCAGGACTGACCGAGCCCTCACGACCCTCAGCAGAGCCACTCCGGACCTCCCTAGTGACCGAGACCTGCGAAGGCATCATTTCATAATCATCCTTGCCAATCTTAGACCAGTTAATCAGTCGCTTACTGTCCCTATTACTGGACGCCGCGCCACTCGCCGCAGTCTTGGAATGTCCGAACCCATGGCTGCGCAGTTTCGTGGATCGAGACCGGGTATGGCTGGACGTGTACTCGGTCAGGTGGGCGAAGAGCGAGCCGAAGACGGGTTTGAGGGCTGGCACTGAGAGGGCGACGAGGGTTGCTGCGATTTCGGCATTCTCGACACAGAGCATGGGGTTGTAGGCCCAGCTGCCGTCGGGTTCCCACTGGCCTCTTGCGACGAGCCAGACGCGGACTGCGGAGATGACGATTACGCTGGGATTTGTTAGGGGGTTGCTTTTAGTTGCGAGGTGGGGACGGGGGATACGGACAAGACACCTGGGAACATGACGATGGAGAGTTTGATCTTTTTGTTCATGGAGACGTGCAGTTGTTTGATTAGCATGGCGGGGATGATGAACATCATCACGTCACAGGCGAGGGATATTCCGGAGTTGACGGAGTATACCAGGCCCCATGAGAGACATGTATATGTCCGTGGCTCTGGTTGCCATTCATAGGGCCAGAGACCGGTGACTGGTTTGCAGTGGAAGATCAAGAGGAAGATCTGAGGGAGGAATGCGGCGAAAAGAAGAGGTGCTGCGATGAGGATGCTCAGGTGCAATTTTGTGGAGCGGACACTGAGTCGGTAGTAGAAGGCCAGACCGGACAGGCGACAAAGGAAAAGTGCTGTTGTGTAGAGAATGTGGGCGACGAAGTCGAGGATTTCCGTATCTCGGACAGTTGGGAGTGATAGCACATATTGGATATATTCCATATGCCGACCACTGCCCAGATTAATGAGGACGATGCATAGGACGACAAATACGATGTACAACAGCTGAATGGCAGGTTAGTATCCGTACAGAGAAGCCCATGCTCGAAGGATGAGCCTTTAATGTGGGCACTGCAGATCTGGGGATAGTGGAACATACCAAGGTGAGGATGGCCAGTGCATCGTCCAAGCCGAGCTTCTTCACGATGAACAGCCGGGCATACAGACGCACAATCATCAGCAGGCCCGTGAAGCAGACCATGAAGACAATGCCCACGATGGCCGCTTTATCGCGGGATTGGGCCAGGAATTCCAGGGTCACATCCTTTGGAATGCGCCCCGCGGCATCTGCAGCCAGAATATCGGAGGGTATAGTCATTGCAAGTTCAAAAGAGTGACATGATTTAGTACAGTATAGGATCAAGAAGGCATTACAAAGGAAGAATGATATTATCGAACCACACCTAGGCATGTGAATCTGAGTGTTACGTCCAATCCAGTAAAAAGTTAAACTGGCGATTAATTAAATTGCCAATTGCCAATTGCGAATTGCCATTGTCCAGGACTTCATGACGTGGGCCGGCAGTCGGCGGATACTGCCCTCCTAATGAGACCACTCACAGTCCACAGTGCCCATGAGCTAGAGCAATCCATACTTGCACTGTGCGAAGGAAAAGAGAACCGGCAATGGATTTTTGGGAAATTCCAAGAGATCCAGCTCCACCAAGACCAGAAGCGTGTGGAGCCTTGAACGAGTAAAACAGAGATAAAACCGCGCAGGTCAAACAGCTCGGGTTAGGGATGCCTGGATATCATCTAATTGAGTTTGAAGGAATAGCTGTTACTAACACAGGTTAACAACCTTGGAAGCCCTATGAACTGTAAACACGAAACCTAAAACCTATATGCAGGTCGACTGAGATCTGGGAACCCGGGACACGTACGATGGCGGAATTTAGATTAAACTAGTACGACTAGCAGGGCACGGAGCACAACATGTCGGATATATTTACGCGCCTTAGAACCTCACATATCTAACAGTTAACGGGTGCAGTTTCCTGTTATCCGTCCAGTTCCAGACATTGAGTTTTCAAGGGAATTAACAGCCAGTGAGGTCGACAGCAGTGGGTCCGAATCGAAGGATCGAACGGACCCAACTCGGTCCCGACGGTCCTTGATGGGGCTGCAGATTCTGCGACTAACGTGCAAATAGGCAGGTCGGCAGATATCGCTCCTGGTATATATTGCATGGCCACTGAGAGCACAGTATTTTGCGACATCGAGGAAACAAGCTCTGGAACTATTGGATTAGTGCAGCTGGCGTTGTGGTACGATTGAGACAATGCAGAGAAAGAGACTAGAAGGCCACCGAAGGATATACGAGTACGGACATAAAGGGATGCGTTTAAGCGAATGAAATGAAGTGCAGAGGCCAATATTAGTCATGAGGCGGGCCTGCAACGGCTGAGTATAAACATCTCACGAACCCCGGGATCAGCACTCTTTTGGTGGGGTTCTCTCGCATACCTAGGTATATCATGGCGCCGTTGATGACCTTGTTGAGCGGCCTTGCCTTGGCGGGCGCCGTCGTTGCCATCCCGCAACCTGCCACGGACACCGACTACCTCGTCGAGTCTCAGATCCTCAACACCCCCTATCAATATGATTTCCCGCGCCTGGGAGCCTCAGGGGCTTCACAATTCCCCATGCGCCGTTGCCACGGCTTCAAGCTGGAAGAGGCGACCGTCGACCAGATCCAGGAGCGCTTGGCAAATGGCACCTTCTCGACTGTTGAGCTGCTGGCGTGCTACCTCGATCGCGTTTACCAAACACAGCCTTATTTGAAGTATGTCTCGTGATTCGAAACCGATTGAACTTGAATTAATTTTTTGGCAGCGCTATTCTGCAGCTGAACCCGGATGCTTTCTCCATCGCGGAGAAGCTGGATGCCGAGCGCGCCATGGGTAAGGTCCGTGGCCCCCTGCACGGCATCCCCTTCATTGTCAAGGACAACATCGCCAGTAAGGACCGCATGGAGACTACGGCCGGTTCCTGGGCGCTGCTGGGTAACGTGGTGCCTCGGGATTCTTATGTTGTCCACGGTCTCCGCAAGGCCGGTGCGCTCCTTTTGGGCAAGGGCGCCCTTTCCGAGTGGGCTGATATGCGCTCCAACAATTACTCCGAAGGCTTCACTGCCCGCGGAGGCCAGTGCCGTAGTGCTTACAACTTCACCGTCAACCCTGGTGGTAGCAGCACTGGTCCCGGTGTGGCTGTTGGTGCTAACCTGGTCCCCATTGCCTTGGGAACCGAGACTGATGGCAGTGTCATCAACCCTGCTCAACGAAACGCCATTGTCGGCATCAAGCCGACTGTTGGTCTGACTTCCCGTGCTGGTGTCATTCCTGAGTCTGCTCACCAAGACACCATCGGAACCTTCGCGCAGACTGTTCGTGATGCCGTCTACACCCTGGACGCGATCTATGGTGTTGACACCCGCGACAACTACACTCTTGCTCAGAAGGGCCTTACCCCCAAGGGAGGCTATACTCAGTTCCTGAGCAAGAAGGACGCCCTCAAGGGTGCTGTCTTCGGTCTTCCCTGGGAGTCCTTCTGGGCCTTCAACACTGCCGAGCAGAATGCCCAGCTTCTCGAACTGATCGAGCTGATCAAGTCCGCCGGAGCGACCATCATCAACGGCACCGAGCTGCCCCATTACAAGCAGATTGTCTCGCCCGACGGCTGGAACTGGGACTACGGCTCCACCCGCGGCTTCGCCAACGAGTCGGAGTACTCCTACATCAAGGTCGACTTCTACAACAACCTCCGCGACTACCTCTCCGAGGTGAACAACACCAACGTGCGCACCGTCGAGGACCTCGTCCAGTACAACATCGACAACTACGGCTCCGAGGGCGGCCTCCCCGGCATCCATCCCGCCTTCGGCTCCGGCCAGGACGGTCTCCTCGCCTCCATGGAGTCCAAGGGCGTCATGGACGAGACCTACTTCCAGGCCTTGGCCTTCTGCCAGCGCACCACCCGCGAGGAAGGTATCGATGCCGCTCTGAACCACAACGGCACCAAGCTGGACGGTCTTCTCGTTCCCCCCGACGTGGCCCAGAGCATCCAGATCGCCGCCCAGGCCGGCTACCCCGTTATCACCGTGCCTGCCGGAACCAGCAGCGAGTCTGGCATGCCATTCGGACTTGCGTTGATGAACACCGCCTTCTCGGAACCGACTCTGATCAAGTATGCCAGTGCCATTGAGGATCTGAAGAGTCAGTCTGGTTCTAAGTGGGCGCGCGCCCTCCCCGAGTGGAGAGGGTACCTTGAGCGCAACTTGCCTGTCATCATGTAAAATAGACGGGATCTTCGGCTCCGAAGTTCCTGATTGTTTATTAACCTACACTTTGTATATCAACCTAATGATTTAGACTATTCAACAATGGGACCACCGTGAAACAAGCACTATGTGTAGCTCATCAGACTAGCCCCTTTCTGCAAAGCCGCCTGCAACTGTAATCTCAGCCACTGTCTAACGGCATTCTGGAATTCGTGACCGCTTCTTTGCGGACACTTTTTTGTCTCAGCGTAATCTCAGCGCGAAATCTCCGCCACAAGTGATCCCGGTCGAAGCCGGTGTTATTCCTAAAGGGGTATTCGCGATGTTGATCAGAGGCCATAATCTCACCAGCGACTCGAACAATAATTAATATCGACGTTCACGACAGCTGTCTGGCCATGGTCGAAGGAAATGCCGCGGAATGAAAAAACCCCGGTGGATCTTGACCGTGCACTCCCGTGACACTTTGATCTTCTTGATCTTCATGGATCGTCGGTGTTTGTGCGAATACTTTAATCTGATTGATGCAAGATCAATCCCGAGGGACATGACGATCCCAGAGCCCTAGAGAAGGCCCGGGGGGAAATTTCGGCCATTTGGGCCCATTCGAAACGCCTTAATCAGAACGGCGTTAGTGGAGAAGCCACCGGATCAACTAAGAAGAAAAGAAGAAAAAAAAACACCAAAGGGGCTGACTGGTGTGATAGGTTCCGGCGACCACCCCGTCTAAGTAAAGACGCCGATCCGAACATAGTGGAGCAGCTCTTTGCATGAAACACCTGCAATTGGGTTCTTCTTCTCCTAGGCACTCGCTGCCCAGCCCCGATTGGTGCTTCTCCGAAATTCTTCTAAGATTCAGGAGCCACTCCTGGTTCGATATCCATTTCTCCGCAAAAGAGTGGATGCCTGTGGCTCATGCTAGGGCTTCGGTCCGCTGCTTCACTATGTCTTCAATCGTGGAAATGAACCAGGAGATTGTCCGTGGAGTCGGATCAAACGTTTCCTGGCTTGGCTTTTCAGACTACTTGCTCTAGAAACACTGCTCACTATATAAGGAGTTGTCTGCACCCGGGTTTTTTTCAACTCATCTTCATTCCACCTTCCGAAGTATCTCTCAAGATGAAGTTCTTCGCCGTTGCCGCAGCTCTCGCTGCTCAAGCTGCTGCCGTCAGTGTTTCTGGCGCTGCTGAGGGTTTCGCCAAGGGCGTTACCGGTGGTGGCTCCGCTGCTGCTGTCTACCCTTCCACCACTGCCGAGCTGGTCTCGTACCTTGGTGACAGCTCTCCCCGTACGATCGTCTTGACCAAGACCTTCGACTTCCGCGGCACTGAGGGGTGAGTTTTGAGGAATCTTCGTATGGAGTGCCGACGCTAATAGGGCTCTTAGTACTACCTCCGCCACTGGTTGTGCTCCTTGGGGTACTGCCTCTGCTTGCCAGCTTGCCATCAACAAGGACAACTGGTGCAACAACTACGAGGCTTCTGCTCCCTCCGCCTCCGTCTCCTAGTATGTATATCCGATCCCTCGAGCAGGTCAGATACTAACCGCGCTTAGCGACAACGCCGGTGTTCTCGGTATCACCGTCAAGTCCAACAAGTCCCTCATTGGATCTGGCTCTGCCGGTGTCATCAAGGGTAAGGGTATCCGTATCGTCAGCGGTGCCAGCAACGTCATCATCCAGTGAGTCCAATGATATCCCAAATCCACCAGAGCCACATCTAACCCACGCAGGAACGTCGCCTTCACCGATATCAACCCCAAGTACGTCTGGGGAGGTGATGCCATCACCATCGACAACGCCGACATGGTCTGGATTGACCACGTCACCACTGCTCGCATTGCCCGCCAGCACATCGTCCTCGGCACCAACGCCTCCAAGCGCGTCACCATCTCCAACAACTTCATCAACGGTGTGAGCGACTACTCCGCCACCTGCGACGGCTACCACTACTGGGGCATCTACCTTGACGGATCCAGCGATCTCGTCACCATGAAGGGCAACTACATCTACCACACCAGCGGTCGTTCCCCCAAGGTCCAGGGCAACACCCTCCTCCACGCCGTAAGCACCCTTCATTCTCCCCTCAAAACTATCCCCAACTAACAAAACCCAGGTCAACAACTACTGGTACTCCAACTCCGGCCACGCCTTCGAGATCGGTTCCGGCGGCTACGTCCTCGCCGAAGGAAACGTCTTCCAGAACATCCCCGTCGTCGCCGAGTCCCCCATCTCCGGCCAGCTCTTCGCCTCCCCCGACACCACCACCAACGCCAAGTGCAGCTCCTACCTCGGCCGTTCCTGCCAGGTTAACGGATTCGGATCCTCCGGTACCTTCAACCAGGCCGATACTGCTTTCCTGTCCAACTTTGCCGGCAAGAACATTGCCTCTGCTTCTGCTTACGGCACTGTTGTTTCCAGCGTTACTGCCAACGCTGGACAGGGTAAGCTTTAAGCTTGTCATTGGTGACGCTAATTGAGTTAGCGGACATGCTGTGACATGTCTGGGATAGTTGTCAGTATATTTTCTGATGGTATTTATTTTATTTGGTGTGTTTGATTAGTGTGTTTCGATTCTTGTCTATCCCTTTGTTGATATTCGTCCGGTTTGGACTTTGGGCCTGTGAGCTCGTGCCTGTCAATTGAAATTCTTGATTGGTATATTTGTGCATGTAGTAACTAAACATGTGCCAGTGGGCTTGTAAAAAGATGTAGTTTAAGAATTAACCATTCTGGCTCCAGGTCTGTAGCTTTGGCTCACTGTTCATGGGAACTACGACTACAATGGAGAGTTGAGATGGATCTAATTGAGAGCGTTTGATTTTCAAGAGCAGTTTGGATTGATTGAGAAAACAACTAGAGCATGAGCTCGCTCAGCACATAATATACTTCGCTCTGAAGTCATAGGGTAGGTCGATCTTAATGATAAGTGTATGTTGCAAAACGTCCAACGCTGACACAGGCTCATACCACCAATCAGTTGATCATGAAAATACCAGGTCCGGCAATCGTCGCCTTGGCCACACTGTACGCATTTGGGAATGGTCCCTCGCTTGCAGTCACCACAGCAAAGGTCAATCCGTTCATCTCATATGCGTCCCAAGGGAACAAAGCCTCGGCAACGACTTCATTATTCTCCCGGGAGATGACCTGAAGAGGTTCGACGATAGGAAGGTTTTGCTGATTGACGTAAACAATCCACAAGATACCGTCCGTAGTCTCGTGAAGATGATCGAAGAAAGAAACCACGATGTTCCCAGTCCGCGCAGATGGAGACTTGATAATGTTCAAAGGTTCGAAAGTCTCGAGGGGAATAGACCCGATATTAGGACATGAGTTTGGGACAATGAAGCTCTGGATTGCAGTGAATGCAAAGTTGAGATCACTGGTTGTCAAGAAGGGCAGTTCGCTAGGGACCTTTCCCTGCATGATGCGGAACCAACCCTGTTGTTCGCCCTCCTGTCCAATAATTGATGAGACAGCACGCGACAAGCCAAAGTCACCACCAATAGCGAAGCGCTCCACAACGTCCTGCAAGGTGCCCAGAACCACGTCTGTAAAGGTACTGGCAAGGAGGATGGCTGAATCGAAGTCCTGGACGGGGAATCTGTACTGGCATGGCTCGATGGGCTCGATGCCGAAGTGGGATAGGGCATTGTTAGCGTCGAGAACATGCAGTTCCTCTTGCTGTGTGGATGTCAGTCAATATCCTTGAGAAGCTTGGAGCTCACATACCGCCAGGATGGCTTTCAAGCCATTAAGAACAAAGTGATAATCATCTTCATTTGAGAAGCGGTAACCCAAGACTTTATCGGTGATGTTCGTGATGAGTTCATGAAAGAAGGCGACTTCGAATAACTCGTTGAATGCCACAAGTTTGAGGTTGACCAGTCCTCCCTCACTGATGGCGGGAGGAGGAGGCCCGTTCGGAAGGGTCCCTCGCGCTTTGTCTTCAATGAGCTCAAGCTCACTGGGACTTGGAACTGGGAGTCCATCGGGGAGAATCTTGTGAGTGGTCGAGTTGGTAACCGGGGCCGCGATGGATAAACCGACCACGCCCAAGAGAACAGCGAGGTGGAAGCGCATCCTGACTGTTGTGAAAGACCTGGGAAGTATAATGGGTATACACAGAGTATAAGAGAATAGAGTGAATGAGTGGGAGTGTGAACGATGGGTAGTTGAGAATGCAGAGTCGAGAGGAAGCCGAGAGAGGCAACTTATAGGGCTTATAGGGAAAGAGTCGACGCAGGAAGGTGCACTGGGACTCGAAGTAACAAAACGAGTCAGCCCTCCGTAAATTGGGCACTACAAATTTGTACAGTCGAATATCTCTATGGGCTGTAAATGTGTCCATCCGTCGAGGCTTAGAATATCCTTCGCTCTCGCTCTCGCTCGGCTCCATCGCCTTGGCCAAAATTAGCACCTGCAACGGCGAGCTTATGTTTGAAAATAAGCAATCGATCAGCCCCGAAGATAAATGTCCGCGGTCTAATTTTGCATCAGTCATCGTGGCTGGGGCGGAGCATCGCGCCATTCAACATGTAAGTCTCGTATAGCTGCTCAGCCCGCAGATACAACATTTGAAGCTATTTGGAATTAACGATCACATTAGAACCAGTATATTGGTCTTGACCAGACCCAAAAACTTAGAGAGCTAGATGATAGAGCAACAATGCTGACTTGAAGATGACTGAATAGATGGTTGTATTCCAAGGTTGTTACGTCTAGCCCAAGACTATTGATCTTATTCAAGTGAACCATGACCGTCAGTAGTATTATTATTCAGAAAAAATCAGCGTCGCACTGGCGACAATAATAACAAATTATACAATCAGACCCGCTCCCGATATCCAGTTGTCTCTTTCTCAGAGATATGAATCTCCTTCTCAACCTGTTGTAGATCGACATGCGCAACAGCTGCATCATCGCCATCGAAGATCTTGGCAAGCTCCTCCAGAGTAGGACCGCGAGTCTCCACGTAGAAGAAGTAAACAAACAGCAGCTCAATGAAGATCCAGATGGTGTAGATCAGCGAAAGATTCCAGTGATGGGGCAGATTCTCCCATGCGATCGGGTTCGTGTAGCTAGTGCGGTCAGCATCGGTTAAGATAAAGGAATTATCGAGATCAGACTTACTTTCCAAGGACCAGAGATGCCTGGACAGTCAGGTTCATGATCATGATTCCCTTGGCGCGTAGACGGTAGGGGAGAATTTCAAGAGCGTATGCGACGAGAAGACCCGACCAGGCAATTGCGTAGAAGACGGAGAAGAGCCAAACGAAGACGACTTGGGGATAGCCTGTGCTCTTGACGTCGTGGGTTCGCTCATAGACGGAAGAGACGATGGTCCATGCAAGGAACATGAGAACCATGCCTAAGGATTTTAGAATTTGGTAGATCATTTCCGTTAGGTTTGACTTACCGACGGTCGAAACTAGGAAGAGGAGTCGTCTTCCAAACCGGTCAACGAAAAACGCACAAGACAGACTGACGAGCAGACTGAGTAGTGTTTGTCCGCCGTTCAACTAGGACCGTTAGTTGTATGGACTTCCTCGAGATCATGTGAACTTACCGGGATCTTCTTATTCTGATCGGTGATACCCATGCTGTTGTAGATCAAGCTCATGTAGTTGCTGAACAGAGCATTTCCAGAGTATTGAGAGATAATACCGAGCGAAATCAAAATCGCAAGACGATATCGGTTTCCCTTTGTCTTCATGAAATCAAGGTAGCTGCTGTTGTTCTTGTACTGCATCTCCAGACTGATAGTCTCCTTGATCTCGCGGTATTCAAACTGAACGGTCGTATTGTTCTGATCGCCATTTCCGTGGTAGTAGGCGAGTGTCGTGAGCGCTTCTTCATAGCGCTCTTTCGAAACAAGCCATCGAGGAGATTCTGGGACCCCTGGAAAAAGTTAGCAAGCAGACCTATTGACAAGAAACAACGACGGTGCAAGACCCACAGTAGATGAAAACAAGTTGGATGACTGCTGGGAAGATCTGCAGAAGGGTCAAGACACGCCATGACCAGTCAGAGTGGATCTGCATCGTTCCCCATGCTAGCCAGGCCACGACCAGCGCACCCAAGTTCCACAAGCAGTTATAGATTGTGGTGACCTTTCCACGGTGTTGAGGATGGGCGATCTCAGTCAACAGAATGGGCGAAGCCATTTGTGCGAGACTGTTTCCAATGCCCAGAAGCAGTCTACCGGCGACATACATGCCATATCCATTGCAGAATGCCCCCAGAAGTCCACCGAGGACCATCAGCAAGCAGCCAATGAAGATAGGAAGCTTGCGACCCCATCGATCGGCGAGGAAGGGACTGGAACCGTTAGTCAATTTCCTGGTATGTCGTCGCGAGCTGCTTACACAAATGGGAAACTGATGAGACTTCCAATTTGATAGATGGCATTCATCAATCCCAGTTCGGACCCAGTAGGCGTGTTGAAGTAGGTTTGCCAAGCATCCAAATTTTGAGATGTATTCAGCATCATACTAGCCAGAGTCAGCGACAATCACAGCAAACAAATTGTAAATCAGATCAGAACTAACCCATCGTAACCAGTAGTCGCAGATGCGACACAAAGCACGGCAGCCCAGAAGTACAGCTTTCGCAAACCAGGCTCATGCCACCAGTTCACCTTCTCCAACTCAGGCTTCTCAGCCTGAGCCGCATCGGTATTCAGGGTCGAGGCTCCAACGGCGATACCCATGATGTTAAGATAGCCTGGACAAACAATGCAGAAAGAATAATCGATTGCCCACAAAGCCCAAGGCACAGAGCAGAGGAATGTTCCCCGGAATGATGGGGATGCCCAGTGATTTTAAGCGATTGAAATTTGCCATCCCGAGTATCCCAGGTCGACCTCGACCGGCTAATTGCGAATGATGGCTTGGCTCGGCTGCTTGGGTCAATAACCTTCCCCAGACTTGACGGCTGAGTCACATTGAGCAGCAAATAGGATAAAGAGACGAACCCTGTGGCAGACGCTTAGATAGATCACTCAAGGCGCCCAGAGTGGAAAGTGCCTATTCTGCGTCGACTAGCCGGGATGGTCAGTGTCAGGCCCGCCTTGCCCGAAAGGTCTTAGTATAGTCACCCTTTTGCCTTCATGTGCAGCTAATTACCAGGCTCGAAACAGCCATTGGGCATTGTGATTGGTGAGACTGAAGACGCTAGACTTGGGACTCAGTGACTTTTGAGCGTGTAAATCTCGTGCTGCGTAAGGCGTAGCCCCCTGGGCAGTCTCTGAACCCCGGAGAATAGGGTCTTCCCCCACAGCGAGGGAACGGGCCGAGGCCCACCAAATCACAAAGCAACCCGGGGGAAATCGTCCATGATTGTTTCGTGTTAGTTTGTCTTCCGTGTTGATTTGAGATTGCCACCATGAAACCTCGTATGTTGAGTTTGACTTGGTCCAATGTACAAAGAGGATCCGGATTTCACTTAACACTCCGTGCCCAATGCAGCAACTGGATTAGCCTAGGAACTGGCAAGCAGAGACCTCGTGATGCCAAGCGGTGAAAAAGTCTTGGCTGTCTCTTAATTTGCGGGGAGAATGGCTCGTCGCTAGGGTTCACTTCTCGTGTCCGACAGTGGCGTGCTATTTAGCCGGGAGCTGACACAAACACGCCAGGACCCGGGCACAGATCCCGTTCAGCTGGGATAAAAGTGTAGCATATGATCGGTGGTTGCTATGAAATAAGAGGACGGTGGCGCGCATGGAAATGGACCCAGATGAGATGTAGTCGATAGAGAAAGAGGGTGAGGAAAAAGGGGCTACTTCCAGGGACCAAATCACCATCACAGCCGAGGTCCCGACGAACATGGATTCGCAACTTTGATCTGATTTCAACTAGAAGAGCTCTTTTTGGCAATTTCGATGGATGGAGCATTTAAAATCTGCAGATCTACTCCGTAGAGAGTCTGGCTAAGTAAAATATCGCCCAATCGGGATAATTCACATCCGCCCACAGCTGTCAGGTCAGGGGTACTATTCTTTTTTATTTTCTTCTATGTTTTGCCTTCCTTAACTAAGAAAAACCACCCCAGACTTTGAACGTCATCTCGGCCCTTTTGACTGCCCGGAGCTTCTCGCGAGAAATTTTCCCAGCAGCTGGTATCCATCACCAGCCCACCTGGGCACACTGAGGGCTCGGGGCGCAGGCATTTCCTATAGTCTATACCTTGACTTGGCATCGACTTCACCCTATAAAAGTAAGGCTGTATCGATATGAGTTAGAGGAGGCGAGGGACCTGCATTTCCATTTGTATAGTGACAAAACAACATTCTTTGCTACAGACCGCCATTGATACACTTCTGAGATCGTAGGCCGGATTCAGATCTAGCTATTAGAGGACTCTCTTGTGAGTATGCTCATTATGCTAACAAAAAAATTTCAGTTTCCCCATGCTGTATAAGTAGGAATTGTGCTCACGACGTTGAGTAGAGTCCAAACGCAAGATGCGACAAAATTAAACTAGAACTTACATATAGGATGTTCGGTGTTAATGGACTGTACCTCCTCCAATAAGGTTTCCAAATTCAGATAAAGAAATACTAACTTTTCAGCTGGCAAGTCTTTGAGTAGATGCGAGAGAAACTAAAGTTCACCGCCAAGAAAAATGCCAAGCTAAATATTTGTGTTGTCTGAATAGCTTCATTTTCTATCACGTGCATCGGGTGGCATCCATCCGGAGGTCCCAACCCCGGGAAAGCGATGGGAAGGAGCGATGCTTGAACAAACCCGAAATGGGAAAGCCTTCAGCTCTGTGAATTAAGCGATCGTCCAGCCCTGGAGGGCTTGAATGTCAGCTCTTCGTCACGGGATCCCATACACTTCACCATTTTTCTCGCACTTCTCACTCACTTTCGCTCTCCATCTTTCACACCCGTCCAAGACTGCATCTGCAATTGATTTCGGTCAACCAAAGTTGCACTTATCAAACACGGACCTGTTGCCAATATGGCTCCGATTAACCACAATCTTCCACTCAGCATCCTCTGGTGCATGCACTGCCTGCGGGCTGCGATCGATGGCATCTTTGGACATTTCCCCGCGTTTCAAATTAATTGCCGCTGCAACACCCGCGGATATGGTACGTGCATTCGATGCATCAACCACAATGAGAAGTGTGAGCGGGTAAGTGTTTGATTTGGTGAACCTGATGAGCCCCCTGACCCCCAAGGCTAACATGCAATTAGCCTGCCGAGGGAATGCGTGGTGATGCATACGATCTGTCTGCAATCTTGAACTGGGCTAGTTTTTTCTGGCAGCCTCGCGACAAGGATTCCATTTACCCAGCTATGGGCACTAAGTTCAAAGAGACCGTCAACGAAGCTTCGATCAATCTGGCCAAGGCCTTTGAATCTGCGGAGAGACAACACCGAATTCATCACCAACTGGTCAATATGCCTGGATGCGAGGTCAGTGTTTGTTCTGGATGCCGAGACATGATTACTTATTCCCCCACAGCTCCGATTCAAAGAGTACCAGTTGTATCTGTCAGACAGAACCCGCGCTTATCCCAACCCGCTTCAACGTCCTCGAGTCAATGACTCAGAGGAGATATGGGATCGATACACCTGCGAATGTGGACAGCGTCTTCGCGATGGAGACCCTGGACATACCACCTGGTCTGTGGCAAAGCATGATTACATTCGCAATGTTCAGCAGGCTGTCGTTGATTACAGCTACTCCACGAACTTTAACCAGTTGCGAATGTGGCGGGAGGACATTGCTGACACTTTCCCAATCACTTTGCAAGACATTTGAAGTGGGCTTTTCGGGGAGTTGGGCTAGTCTTTGACTTCTTCTAGGTCACACTGTCACATAAATGGAAATGATAGTGTCCCTCAGGCTCGTCTTTGGTGCCCCACTCTCTTACTGCCGCCGTAAATGCATTGCTGCCATGGACTTGGTTTTCCAGTCGTTCAAAGTTGCCCAGTAATTGGGGGTGACCATGAACCATGCCGACCTTTGCACAATCATATCAGAAAGATTCAATGCTGTGATTTGGCTGATATCAAGGTTTTGCCTTGAGGATAGTTCAGTCTTTGACTTGCCAGTACTTTCCAGCGACTCCTGATTTGAATGACCTTCATTCAACGAATTCGCTATCATATCGCAACACAATAAATCAATTGGAAGACGAAAATGAGTTAGCCCAGATTCAGGAAACTTGGGAAGGAGGATAACAACCAGCAAGACCGAATGTGCACTTGCCCTATCACCAGAATGTCACCTTGCCGAGAACTTGCAATTGACATCCCAGACACCATATCGATATATTCCTTATTCAAGATCCCAGCACATAATGGCACACAAACCAAATCCCGTCCTCTCTCAGGACCAAGTCGACCACTTCATGCGTCATGGGTTCGTTCGCGTCGAGAAGTGTTTCTCACAGAAGAAAGCAGATCAATGGGCCGGTAACGTGTGGAAAAGGCTCGGTATCTCACCCACAGACAAATCAACATGGACCAACGAAGTCACACACATGGATGAAACAAAGACCGAGTCTGTGAAGAAGTTCGCCCCCAAAGCATGGTCTGCCATGTGCCAACTCCTCGGCGGCGAGTACCGCATCGCCCCAGATTCCACTACCTGGAACGACGCATTCATCGTCAATCTTGGATCGCCTCAGTCGGAGGGTACCTGGCCGGAGCCAGCAGATCTTCCGGGGTGGCATGTCGATGGAGACAACTTTATCCATTTCCTCGATTCGCCAGAGCAGGCTTTGTTGGTGATTCCGTTATTCACGAAGATAGAAGAGCGTGCAGGTGGGACCATGATCTGCTCGGATGCCACCAAAGCGATTGCCCAGCATTTGGTATGAGGAAAGTCCTATTGCTGTGTTGACTTACACTGACTTGCTTCAGTATGATCATCCGGAGGGGGTGTCACCGTATATGCTGCCTCGTGGCCAGGAGCCTGATGGAGACCCAACCGATACGCCCTTCTATTCTGATATCATCGAGAAGTGCAGCGAGTTTCACGAGATGACTGGTGATGTCGGTGATGTGATTCTGATGCACCCGCTGATGTGTCACTCGGTCTCGGTCAACAGCTTGCGGCATCCACGCGTCATTACCAACCCGCCTGTGTCACTGAAACGGCCCTTCAATTTTGACCGCAATGATCCGACCCAGTATAGTATCGTCGAGAAGATGACGCTTCAGCTGCTTGGGAAAGATAGGCTCCGGGGTTGGAGGATTCGGGGAAAGAGAGAATTCGTGGAACCTGAATGGTCGAAGTGAGAGCGTTGAGAAGAGAAGTTGGCGTTATGAAAGATACCCATGTATTGAAGAGTCGACGGCAGGGCCCTTACAACCTTTTTACCTATGCACCTCACATTGTTTATTTTTATGGTCAATCGTTTTTTAGTATCGAAATTGTCTAATTCCTTTGATGATACTGTCTCTAAATGAAATGGCCCGCCATATCATCGAACTGGTCAAATATTACAGCAATCAATATGTCCAGATGGTAGCCAGTATGAGCCCCAACGCAATCAACTAGCTTATTCCCTGCTTCTTCGCCACAGGAAAGCCGATGAAAGACCCCCAAGAATGGAAAAGCCAGTGACGACCCCCCATAAAGCCCGGAATGCAGCAACAGAAGCAAGGCTGACCGCATCTTGTTGCTGAGCCGTCACACCAAAGTCCTTCATCAGGATAAGATACCCATTTGCCGAATTGACCAGACTTGGGTGTAGCCCAACATCTGCCAGGCCAACACCGAGTGTGTTCAGGAGCACCGCGCCACCAATAGGTATAGCAGATGCCCAACCCCAGGCTCTCATGTAATAGGCGATTGTTGTCGGGAGACTTGAAAGCGGAGTATCTTCATCCTTGGGAACATTTCGAACGCGAACATTGTAACCAGAGAGCAGGAGGCCGTGGCCCAGCCCGGCTGTGAATAGCAACAGGACCCAGGCAATTGTCGGGGTTATGTTGTTCAAAAGAATTGAACAGCCACTCGCGAGAATGGTCAATGTCCATCCTGCAGATATAATCCACTGGGTACATTCCATTTCTCGGGCGAGGATCATGCCCACTATCGCCACTGGAGCAATCGAAAGTCCAACCAAGGAAAGCAAAGCCATTCCGGAGATCGTCGCTGACATGTAAAGAGTCGACATGAAGTACAGAGCGAAGAATTGCACATGAGACAGGAACTAGATCGAGAAGTTAGAGAAACATCACCAACTAACATGTGAGAACTTACCACGAGACCATGCAAGAAGCATCCGAGATATGTCATCGACATCATTTTCGACCGAAAGAATCCACCGAACAGCGGATGCAAGGCCCACTTGGACTCATAGAGCCCCAAAGCCAGGATAAGAACAGCCCCGACTACAATGGGCACGATAGTCTCCCACTCCGACCAGCGGTACGAAATCCCACCCCAAGAAAGGCCAACAAGTATACCCGCGGCACCAAAAAACGCCATACTCACACCCACCCAGTCGAGGGTGCGCATTTTGCGCAGCGGCACATGTTTTGAGACGCGCAAATCCACCGCAAATGGAATACCCAGTAGACCGAGGGCGCAGAAAGCGAAATTGAAATAGAATGACCAAGTCCAGTGACCGTGGTCAATAAACAGACCACCGCAAATAAGACCCAAGATCGCACCGCCCATTCGCATAAGCACGATATAGCAGGAGTACCGTGAGTGGATTGCTTCAGGGGCGGATTCCTTCATGGCGACGAAACAGAGGGCCATTGCGCCGCCGCCGCCGGTACCTTGGATTATGCGACCGATGATCAATTCGCCTAGGCTTAGGGAGCCGCCGCATACCCCTGTGCCGATTGTTGCGAGGAGGACGGCGAGGATCCATACGGGACCATGGTGGAATACTTCGCTCATCATGGTGAAGTATAGATGGCTTGCTGCGCCGAATAAGAGATATACAGTCGTGGCCCAGAGAGTACTCGCTAAAGACGTGTTGAAAAGGTTGGCGAGGCCCTGGTGACATTTACTGTTAGTGTTGGGGTCATTGAGAGATATTCATGCAACTCACAGGAATGGCGGGGATCAAGATAGTCGAGTTGAAAGAGTCCATAGTTGCCAATACAATGATGCAAATAAAGACAAGCCATTGCTGTACCCCGACTATGCGCTCTTCTTCCACTATTGATGATTGCTCGATATCGAAAAGCTGTACTGAGCTCCCCAACCCCAGACCCGCTGGAGGGGATTTGTCCTCGAGAGTCTTGCTCGGCACCCCGAAGTCGATTTTAGACTCATTGTCAAAGATTTCAGAAGTCGAATGACGTCCCATTGGAAATAAATGAGAGCTGACGTGTGGTATGTTCCGATCTGGGGTATCGCGGAGATTATAAACGTGTAGTCGGAGAAAAGCCGGGCAAAATCATATCTACATAGGCACGAGCTAGCAGAAACGTGGGATGGTGTGGTCATTGATCATATAGGAGCTTCGGGTGTGTCCCTGCCTTCGCTAAGCCTGTAAAGGAGCTTGGATTCTTCCCGAGGTCGTAGGAAGGGGTTAATGGATGCCCGGTGATTGGTTTGAGATCAGATCTTTTTCCCTGGACGATCCGAGAACCCTTTTGCTTGTGTTGCGGGGATACTCCTACGTCAAATCCCTGAGAATGATGGGTTACAGGCTGAAGTGCCTTGGGGTTGGCATTCTTATCCCTTGCGTGGACTGACGTGTTGGGCTCCGTCGACAAGAACATTCCACAGACCGGAATTTCTGTGTGTGACCTAAGGGAGACTAGAAGTTCATTGCTTTAGGCTACAATACTTGAATAGAAATGATATCTATTAAGTTTGGGAGATAGAGTTGATCCACATTAAGAGCACTTCTAAGTAGAACGCAGCAGATACAGGCCCCTACCTCACCCCGTGGACAGGTTCATCCCGAGCGCAGGATAATGCGCAGCATCTCCTAGATTTTCAAAATTTCCTGTGCTAAGATTGAACATCCTTGACAAAAAACATGTTTTTCAGCTTCGAGGTAGCACGTAACCCCCAATACTAACAAAGAACTGCATCGCGGCCGCCAAAAACCCAGTAAGATCCTCGCCCAACCACTCGCCAAACAACTTCACTCTACTATGCTCAAGCTCCCGAAGATACTTCCCAGCAACCTAAAGCAAATATTAGTCTTTAGCAATAACCCCCCTGAGAAAGAGCCTTGGAGCATACCAAAACACAATGACCCTCCCTCCCCGAATCCAAAGCCACCAAAGCAATAGCCTCAGCAACCCCCTCAGGAGTATTCTTCTCCAGCCCAGCACGACCCCATCTCTCTGAAAACCCAGCGGTAATATGCGTAGGCGTCAAGAACGGAGCAACAGCATTCACCCGCACGTCATGTTCGCGCGCAACATCTTGAGACGCGCGCAGCAGCCCTAGAACCCCGTGCTTCGAGGCAATGTACGCGGCAACCCCTGTTCCACCGAAATAACTCGATGTAGACGCGACAAGGAGAATTGATTTTGATTGCGATCCCTTTGATTTCATGTAATGGAGTCCGAGACGCATTGCTGCGAATGAATTAGCAGGGTGATTATGAAGGGGCGGACGGGATAAGGTATAGGGAAGGGTTACTAGGGTTATTCACTATTCAAAGTCCCTTTCAGATTAACGTCGATGACTCTCCCTGCATCATTGGACTCGAGAAGACGTCCTTGATCATCTACTGCGGTTAAATCGAATACGGGGTGAGATTCCATGATCCCCGCGTTTGCGATGACAATGTCGATGGCGCCGAATTCCGCGATCGCGGTCTCGAAACATGTGGTTAATTCGGCCCAGTTGACGATATTGGTAGGGATAAATTTCGCTCTCTCCGGATGCGCGAATTGGGTTTGGATTACTTCTTCGGCGGTATCTTTAAGGTCGGCGAGGTCGGCGAGTATCACGTTTGCGCCGGAGTCGTTGAACAGGCGGGCAGTTGCAGCGCCAATACCGCGCGCAGCGCCTGTTATAAGGACCGTTTTCTTGGATGCTTGAGTCAGAAGAGCTCGGTCAAGTTGGACCTGGGCCATTTTGGATGGGATGTAGAGAAGGAAACGAGAGAAAAGTATCCGACGTTGCGGGGTTTTGATGGCGAGATCGGCTAGTATTGTTTTTGCAGCTCAATCTCGGGGATACATTTATTCGTGATAATCTTATGTACAAGTCATGATCGACTGGCCAGGAAGGCAGTATGAAAAACATGGGCACATCAAAATCAATCGGTCTTGTCTCGATCACCGTGGCTTGAGGATGGGATTTCGCCGACATCGACCCTTGATCCCATTCGAGAGGGCATGCGAGAGGCAGCCATAGATTCCGTCGTAGTAACTGCGTGGAAAGAGAAATCCAACTCGCCAACTAAGCTCTTGACATGTCTGATAAAGTGATTAGCAAGATTCGTCCAGCAAGGCGGTACTTCTGTCGCAAACATACCGTAGTAGCCGATCCACGTCTCCAACGATACAACGCGTCGAAATCTGCAGTACCGCAAAGGCTGCAAATCCTGGCTCAGCAATGTGCCTCAAACTCAAAATATCGCTGTCGAGAGCTTCTAGCCGCTTGGTGAAACTGTACGGCCGCGGGGCCTTGAGATAGGGCGGAAGCGGCTGTCGGTTGGTAATACTCGCAGAGAGAAGACAAAGCAAAGAGGTGACTTCATGCGTTGTGACCTTGGCTGTACCGACTAGTCGTCGGAAATCGTGCATCCAAGCGGTATCCGAGACATCGTCGCCGTCACCGAGGTTCATGAGCGTATCGGACGCATAGCCGAGTAAACTGAGATAATTGACAATACTGGAGATCCGGATGTTAGCAAAGGACGAAGGAAAGGAATACCATACATACTTCTCCACGCAGAGAATAATCGAATCATACTGCTTCTTCGGGAATTGCCCACCAATTGGAACCTCCCATCGCAGAAACTCGGAGTAAGTCCGGAGACCTGCAAGCATGAGCATCTGTTTTGAGAACACTTTATGCCGAGCCTTCTCAAGTTTGCGACCCGCAGAGCTCTTGAGCAGATAATCGCCCTCGTCCCCGCGCATGCGACCGGAGATTGTCTCATGAATAATAGAGTAGTAGTTGGCGAGGAGGTAGAGAGACGCTCCAAGACTCTGTCGAAGAATTGAGTGCTCGGAGATCGGATATGGGAAGAAGGTCCAAAAGAATGCAACGGCTATACCACCCGAGACCGTAGCTAGACGGTACGGTGCCAGCAGGTATATGGGGTAGAATGGCTGGCCATTAGAAGTCGCCACTGCCTCTCCGACTCTGCGGACTTGGAGTTCATAGCCAATGATCATAGTGGTGGTGACAATGCTGATCATTCCCACGACTCGGAACCGGAAAAGTTTGATGGGAATATAGAAGCCCATCGAGACAAAGACGAATAAGAAAACGATCACGCCAGGCGTCTTCTGACCGGGGATGTACCAAATCAACAGACTGGCCACCATGGCAATACTGGTTCCAAGAATTCGGAGTACGAAACTGAAAATACTCTGACCCGAAGTTGGTGACATGCTGAGATTGACCATGATCATGGCCCACACTAATCGCTGGTGGGTGAAGAAGGTCTGCGTGTCATGCAGGAAAGCCACTACAGCAATCGTCATAGTAGCCAATGCGACTCGGAATCCATAGGTCGATTCAAAGGAACGCAAGAACCAAGGCAGGACTCGGATTTTGTCGCCACACTTCTGGAAAAGTGTTGTAGGCGGTAGATGCTCTGGGTCTTTGCGAAGTCTGTAGGCTTCACCAAGTTGAAGGATGTTGTTTTGCGTGTGAATATCACCCAAGTTATCGTCGTCGTGGGAGTCTTCCGCGCTCAAAAAGGACCCCGCCCACTTCCAAATGCGCTTGCCTCCAGGAATGATGAGTCGGGTCCTTGACAACTTCCCCTTGGCTTCAACGTGGTTCGCATACCGAACGAAGTCTAGGACAGTCTGACCAGTTGAGTAGAGCAGTTGTTCCATCTGAAGGACGTTAGCTTCATCGACCACGCATCATGGAACGCGACTTACATATAGGAACAGATACAACTGCCGACGACTTCGCTCCTTCTGTGTAGCTGATGTGTCTAGGAAATCAGATTGCAAGATCTCCGGAGAGGTAGGGTGATCAAAGAAGTCAGGTGGCAGCTTGATGCCCTTCTCTTCAGCCCAAGTCTGCAACGCAAGGCGCTTTGCACTTCGAAATTCGCCGAGCCTTTTTTCAAAATGCTCGGTGAATGCCTTCTCACCAGGAGCAGTGTCTTCGGCCGAGGCCTCGACATCTTTGTTTTCCTCACTTGAGTTGTCATTTGCCGCGGAACTGGCATTGGGGCGCTTCGGGGGCTTTGTGAGCCGGAACACATATGAAGTGTGTAGTAAACCCTCATCAATAGTTTTGATCATCATTGCAAAGGGATCATGCACCGCTCGCATAATGTCATTCCATTCGTGCACAACCCGCTGTCGCACATCTTCCGGTACAACCCCTATGTTCATGTCGATGGGCTGGTTCCATCGATTATAGTCGGAGAGTCGCTGGAAGATATCGACCACGAAGCTCAAGCCCACGACTGGGATCATGATCTGGCGAAGGTGACGGAAAATGGCCTGCAAGTCATCCGGTCCCAGTTTGCCCAATGCAATCTCACGTTTAGCAAAGGTCAGGTCTCCGTGAAGTTTGGCGTGAACATCTGTAATCTGTCGAATGGCACTTCGGATTGCTTCTGCTTCCGGACTGTAGACCTTGCCTTTCTTACCGAACTTCTCACGTGCGTCGTCGAATGTCTCCGCGCGACCGAACATATCGTCTTTTTCCAGACTCTCGAAATACACAGCATGCGCATTCAATGCCGACCGGAGTCCCCCGATGTACCCGGCCATTTGTTTGAAGACAGCCTGACGCGAGGTCATGGGAAGGATGAGCATTGATGTCGCGGTGGAGATTCCAAGGCCCGTGAGAAACGACTTCAACATTCGCACCACGAGACTGATCGCTGAGGTCATATTCATCATAGTCGGGGCATAGACCGAAGAGACATTCGCAAAGATTGCGTAGATGATCACCGGAAACTGCAGTTGCGGGTACTTGGCGCGGAAGGTATGAACCATCCAAATCTGGAAAAAGAGCCAAACGCCACTCACTGCAGAGGCAGAGGAGTTGTAGGTGTCAGTGTCATTGGTATTTGTATGCTGACGGGCTTTGACGCTGGAGAACATGGTCAACAGCGCAAAACAAGCGGCTATGCAAACCGCCAAAACATCAAAAATCATCATCTGGATGAACTTTGCCCTGGGCATAATTGCAAAGCCCAGGATCGAAATGATGGCCACTAAATATCCCAGAGTTGTATACTCGTGGGCCACCGGCATTGCTTGGTATCTTGGGTTGTCAGCGGAATCTCACTAGGCTAGACCCGAAATACTCACATAGCCACTGCGATGGTTGGCGCCAGACCTCCCCTAAATGTGTTAGCGGGATAAGCATATGCAACGCGGGAGAATCCACTCACTTCATCATCAGCAGTATCGTCGGTCGGTCCAAACCGGTCTTTTGCCATAGCTTTGTGAAGAAGCCGAGGGAAGACTTCGGTGCCTGTGGCGCGGACCCGAAGGAGGACTCTGACCGCGACGGCGACGGCGAGGTGGATCGCGACGCCATGTTGACCAGCAGGGTGACGCGAGCACAGGAGAACGCCTAACACAGCTCTGCCCAAGGAGAGTCGAGGAGGTCGCAAAGGGGGAAACCTTGAAGATCCTGAAGATCCCGCTCATTGGTCCATGCACCCCGCATTGCCGTTTCGAGGCAGCGGAGTATACGGGCAGGTTATATCGACGTTATAGTGAACATTTACAACTAGAGGACTGGGGTGTATAGATCCATCATGGGTTTGAGTTCACAGCATCCCAGGGTTATGCTGCAGATTTAATTGAAACTATACCAGCATTGATGCAACTATGACCCTCAATACCCTCATAGACTGTCGGTTTAGCACTCAATGACACGCTGTAGACAATATCAAGCACATCCATTGCTCATTGCTCATTGAACATTTCCTGTATTCCACCCTTTGAGTAAACATTTCTCTTCTCTGGGCTTTCTCTTCTTTCCTCCCATATTACTCGACCGAACAGTTTTGATCACTGAACCATAGCCAACCCTCAAAATGAAGGCCTCTTTGAGCAATCACAAGCTTGGTGGCATTTTCATTGCCATGATGGCATTCATCTTCGCTCTACCTATAATCGGAGCTTCCGGTCTCGCCATCGACGTTCCTGGCCTGGATAAAATCCAGCCCGAACCCACCGATGGCCACCTTGATACCGTTACTCGGGCACTCCCAGCATCTTCTGCCATGAACTCGGCCTCGACAGTGACGTCTGTTTCCGAGTCAGCTCATGTTGACTCTGGGCCAGATAGCTCCGATTCCCTACAGCCACTGTAAGCCAGATCAACTCTTCTCATCCACCGATCACCACGAAGACCTCAAAATTACCACCTCTCCACTCCATACCAAACCATGCTAACTCTCCCAGCCCCAACAGCAATCAAGTAACCCCCGAGAAATTTGCCGCCGAAATGACTTGGTTCGAAACAGGCCTCGGATCATGCGGCAAATGGAACAACGGCAACGACCACATCTGCGCCATCTCCCAAATTCTCTACAATCGGACAAACATCGACGGCAATCCCAACCACAATCCGATCTGCGGACGGCGGATCCACCTGCAGCGCGGTGCTCGCAGTATCGAGGTCTCGGTGGCGGATAATTGCCCCGAATGTCCGGAGCACAATATCGACGTGACCAAGAGTGTGTTCCAGGCACTTGGGAATCTGGATGAGGGGCGGGTTAAGATTGAATGGCATTGGCTTTAGGAGTCTATATGTCGAGTAGATCTCCCAATTGCTTTGCTGGGTACGGTTGCTCTGGGATTTGGATTGATGGGGTTGATTCCAAAGCTGGTGGTTTGGTAGTCCGTGGGAATTTTGACGCGCTGCATCGTACTACTTGGCTTCGAATTATCTCAGTACATGCATGCATCGGAGGACATAGCTCGGTGGATGAGTGATTGCTCGTTAGACATGAATCTCGTTGAACATTGCTGATTTTGTAAGCGTTATAATATTTTCATCTTTCAGTATTCAGGCCATTCCGGATCAACCTGCTCTTTCCACGAGCGTAGACCGCCAGTGATATCGCCAATGAATCTCTTCCCGTGCTGGTCGAGCCCGAGCTCTTTCATCTTCTTCACCACAATCTGCGAGTCGTTGCCCAAGCGACAGACGACATAGATCGGGTCGGTGGAACCGGAATCGGCTGCAAGTTCAGGAGGAACCCATGCAGGAATCTGTGCAGCTTCTTGCCCTTCTGCTGGTTTGGCAGAATTGGAAGCCAAGACACTTGATATAGGAATGTTGATGCTGTTGCTCAGACTGCATATTCCAAACTGAGCCTCGTCTCGCACGTCTATCATGGTGTGTGACGGTGCTGAGCCAGAGGACACCGGGTATTGTTTATTGTAATCCCGGGCAGAGATACGTTCTTCCGGACTCAGCAACGAAGGTAGACTGGCGGACCCACAGAAGAATACATAATCCGTTGAGCCGGACTTGATGGTATCCAACGAGACGGTGGCCTCGCTGGAGCACACTGCACAATTCGCCCGTCGCGAACGGAGGCGGATGGTACGGACGAGAGGAGAGGAATAGGCGGAGAATATATGCAGGGATGGTGGATCGCGTGGACGAGCAGGATCAGCCGTCGTGGTGATGACCTTGATGGCCTCGAGAGCCTGCAAGACTCCCATTGTCCCGACGACCGGGCCCAAGATGCCCCCGTCCGCGCAGCTCACCACACTATCAGCCGGTGGTGGCTTGGGGAAGACGCATCGATAGCACGGCCCTCCGGTTTTGTCACCCGGTGCTCGAGGGGGGTTATTCAACACCATCAGCTGGCCTTCGGTCCGTAGCGCGGACGCAGAGACCAGCGGTTTTCCACAAAGCACCGCAGTATCCGAAATCAAGTATCGCGTCGCGGGATTATCGGTGCAGTCGAGGATAAGGTCATATTCTTGGAAGATCGCGGGGGCGTCTTCAGGAGTGAGGTGAGTTCGGTGCGCGATGTACTTGGGATGCGGATTGAGACTGCTCGCAAAAGCGTGACTCGTCAGTGTTGTCCAATGTAGGTGCTCTGCTTGGGGAACTCACTCGCGCAGAGATTCAATCGCACTGTCCACTTTGTATTTCCCCACGTTTGCTGTCCGATGCAGCACCTGCCGATGCAGATTCGATACCTCAACAGTATCCCCATCAATGAGACCGATGGTTCCAACACCTGCACCGGCGAGGTATTGTGCAGCTGGGCATCCCAGCCCACCCGCTCCAACGAGCAGGACTTTAGCCGATCGGAGTTTGAGTTGACCTGTCGCATCGCAGTCAGCAAAGCCCACAGAGGCTCAGAGGTGATCACAGACCTTGCAAACCAACTTGCGACACAATCATCTGTCTTCCATATCTTTTATATTCTTCCTGCAGCAATGGCCACCGTGCATTTTCCTGGCTGGCCGTTTGCGCTTCGGCGTTTGCAAGATCGCGCTTCAGACCAGCGAGCTGCTCTTCGGTCGCTGATATCTGTGCGCGCAGAGACGCACATGTTTCCTCGAGGGAGCCCATCACGCGTGCGAGGGCTGAAATTGACGCGAGGGAAGAAGTTCCCCGCGGCGTATTTGTGGGGCGGTTGACTTCCGCTCTCCGCTCTTCCGTTCCGCACTACCATTACAGTACAAGGTGTGTTGGGCATTCGAGTCTTGCATTCGTCTATCATGAGTCTATACATCTATTGGGCCTCTGTTCGGGTCTCTGTGCGGGTCTTGCCATCCTCTCCGGCATTCTCGGCATTCTCTTCGTGCATGACCTGAGTCTTTTGCAGGGTGTGCTCGACATCAGCGCGTCTCTGCTGCTCATCAACAGCTCCAAAGATAAGATCCATTTCTTCCAGGGTCCGTCCCTTGGTTTCCTTAAAGAAGAAGAGGACGAAAACACCCATGGCGAAACAGAAGATACCGAACATGAGGAACGTCCTCCATCCGATCTGGTTGATGGCCCGGGGAGTGACCTCCGTGATGACAAAGTTGAACAGCCACTGTGTGGCAGCTCCAAATCCGACACCATAAGCACGGAGACGAGTCGGGAAGATCTGGGGTCTACATTAGTGGGATGAAAAGAGTGATGGGATACACAGGAACTCACCTCGCCCAGGTACACCCAAGGAGTTGGTCCCCAGGATGCGGAGTATCCAATGACATAGAGGTAGATCATCGCGACCATGGCGATGGATGCTGACGAGACTGAAGTGGCGTTCTCATCGGGAGGATGCGTGACCAGGACTGCTCCGATGATGAACATCATACTAGCCATCCAGGCAGAACCACCGATCAAACTCTTCTTTCGGCCCCAGCGATCGATACCAATGATCAAGAAGATGGCGGTAGCAACAACCTTGACGGTACCATAGATACCAGTGGCGAAGAGTCCGGAGTTGGTCTTGCTCAATCCGACCTGGAAATCACGTTAGCGTCAAACTTCCCATTCAGACGGCGAGCTGGTCACTTACACTTGCGAAGATCTGTGGCGCATAGTAATCAATGGAGTTCGTTCCACTGAACTGCTGAGACAGCATCAGAACGAACGCCAGGAAGAAGCGGTATCGGTTTGTGGGCTTAAGACATTCCTTCCATGTCATTCCCTCGGTAGCCTGGTTCTCCTCGTGAATTGCAGCAGAGATCTCAGCGAACTCCAGTTGAACAGCTTCACTGGTTTCGGATTCATTGCGAATATAAGCAAGGGAGTCCAGCGCCTCCTCGCTACGGCCCTTCTTCATCAACCAGCGAGGCGATTCCTTGAGGAAGCACAGCCCAATCAACATGAGGCCAGCAGGGACGAGCTGGATCGCCACTGGGATGCGCCATTGGCTTGTGCCCTCGGGGACGTGGAGGGCAACACCATAATCAAGCCAGTAGGCGAAGGTGCTACCGATGACCAGGAATTCCTGGAACAGACCAGCGACTCGACCACGGATCTCGGGCGCGCAGTTCTCAGAGACATAGACGGGTGTGATGGAGGACATGCCACCGATGCCCAGACCGGCGATGACACGACCACCGTAGATCAGACCGATCTCGTGGTGAGCTCCGGTCTGCAGGGCAGCTCCTACCATGAAGATCACGACGAGGATCATCAAGGAGTACCGACGACCCAGTCGATCGTTCATGTATGCGGCTCCGATCGAACCGAAGAAACATCCCGCTGTGAGGAGGGACACCACGTTGGAGGAAATCTGAGCATTCTTTTCGTCGCTGAATCCTGAAGAGCCTACTGGCAGGCCGAAATCTTTCTTGAAGCTGGCCATTGCCAGGACCGAGCCCATGACACCCGTGTCATAACCTGGAATCAATGTCAGCGGCCATCACCCTACAATCCAGGTCGGGTATAACTCACCGAACAGCAACGAGCCCATATAGGCCGTGGCCGTCAGGATATAGAGCCTATAGTTCTTAAAGTTGACGAACCCCATCTTGAAGGACGATATTCCTCGAAAAAAATTGAAAGGTGAAGCTGACCCAGGCAGAGTCCGTAGAAGAAGAAAAAAAAACCAGACATGAGGGCGACCAGATTTATAAGTCCAGACAAAATGGCTCAATGCAACGCCAATCAGCACAAGCAATCAAGTGGCTTCCTGGGTATCGCATCCCCGTCAAGCTTACCGAGTCCAACAGTCCGGGGGGCTGCAGTGGAGACCGGGGAACGAATTGGGGAAATTATTCGCGGGGACCCCACTAAATAGGAGCAATACGACCCAATTTCTCCATCCATTCAATCCTCCCCCTCGTCCACAGTGCAGGGGGTCGCGCCTTGCCGCGGGAAATGGCGATTGGCGTTGGGGGTGCACGGCATGGCGGGGTGGAGCCGAGATCACTATCGTGATGCAGTCGCTGATTGATGGAAGAATTCTCCCATCCCTCCGTCTGGAAAGCTGGGGTTTGCTGAACATGGTCTGATTCGCAACGTCACTTTTCGAACTGATAGACTTGGAGTTGCTTTTAAAATCGTTGATTCCCTCGACTGTGAAGCCTCAATTGCGCGTGTTGAGGCCAATGTCACCGCTGATCGTTTCAATTGCCGACGTGCTAGCGGGTGAATTTGCGACAACGCTATTGGGCTACAGGTCCCCATGAGCTAATTCCAATGCCGACCATCCTGTCATCGGGCCTTGCACAAGCCATTCATGCCATTATTCACAGCAGTCTTACTCACCAATGTTCCGGGGTCGGAGTCAGTGTGGGATTTGGGTTACTGCCGAGTTTCGGCATTCTGAATTACTGTGATCGTGGGGAACGGCTTCTGAAATGCGTGGACATGACGCCCACTTCATGATAGCCGATACCCTGTGCGAGATTATGTTCCAAGGTTAGTGTCTCCGACGAATATTGTGGGGTAAGGTTTTCATGTTCTGTTCGTCAACATTGAATCACGACAAAAGTACCTGCGGTGCTTGAGGGTTCCTTTGTTGCTATCGGTCACTTCATACCTTGGAGCCTTGGTAGTCCTGGACTTCGATATAATGATCAATGCCTAAAGGATCAATGAATTCCTATAGTGGAATAGAGATTCGAGTAAGATACCCGACACTAGATTGCCCAATGCCCGGGTGTTTATTCAACCCCTGCAAGTCTACTGAGCCAATTACCTGCTCGAGTTCTCCAAAGCTTTACCTGGGCATGGATGGGTCCACGGATGCAGGATGCACTACTAGTCATGTTCAATTGCCAGTTAGAATTCAACTCCCGATGTCCACCTGTTGACGGGATGTGGGGAAATCAATGTTTCGGGAACGATGCGAATCCGTGCATCTATGGGTGGAGCAGATGCATCCATGATGATTGTGACTCGAAGGGTGACAGAGTATATGACGATTATGAATTCTCACCGTCCTGGTCGTTTTACGATCAAATCCCTGGGTGGACCGGATAATCTTCGAATCAGACCTCGGGGCTTCGTGAAAATAGATAGAAAAACATGCCCAGCTTCAATGATCCGTAATATTTATGCTTTCCAAGTGTGATTGACAATCCGCACCTTGCATAAGCTCGTATCTCGTGCGCGGAGACATTGTCCGGCCTTGAATTGTTCGAAGGTTACCTAGTACGGAGAGGTAGTACCGAAATGCTCTGGTTGACGCAGAAGCTAGGTTTTTTTGATAGCCCTTGTTTGCCAGCTTTACTCTTCATGCGGAGTACACTTCCGGCCCTGTTCATTCGTTCCAAGTTGGATCCTGAGGTTCATGATTCTAGAATGATCCGCGTCATTCCATGTATCCCTCGAGGCCGCTCCAAAACATATCCTGTTTTGTTATTGATCAATAGCCCTGGATACATACAACCCCATTATTATTTTTTCCCTCACAAATCATATCGGCAGAGTCATAATAGCATCGAGGAATACACTCTACATAGGTAGACATAGTCCAGTACTTGCAGGCACTGTAAAGGCCGGGATTGAGACAGGACCGTCGGAGCTCAAGACATGACCTTGGAAGTTGATGCCTGAGGCCCAGACAGGCCTTACAGCCCTGACAGGCCTTACAGCCCTGAGGGCGCCCGACCCCCACGCCCACTCTTCACACCTGCGCAGTCTTCACAATCTCCACATCAGACATGACTCAAGCTCTGATGCCCACCAGGGTGTGAGTGCTCATTGTTATCCCTTCGACTCAAATTGAAAAAAAAAATCCAGAAGAGCTGGACCGTCGCTCTGCGCAATGGAACACAGTACTATTGCACTCGAGGCACCTGGGCAACAGTGCGGCACCAGTCCAGCCGCAATCCTTCGACCTGATCGATGAATTAACCTTGGAAACTCCCGGATGCTACCTAGACCCACATACATTGGACTCTGGATCTGGTCCATCGGGCTTCATGCCTTAGGTATTGTGTCTAATGGCCCCCAAAGCCTCAGGGTGAAGGCACGCTGCTACGATGCCCCCCTTCTTGGCAGGACCAGGAACTTCCATGGACATGTTGACTCGGTGAATTTCATCTCGCCCTGAGTTTCAAGGAGACCCGTATGCTTCTTGATACTGAAAGGCTCGTTCACATTGTGCGCTTCGTACACAATACAGTCTCCAGGGCTCAGATGAAGCGGATTTTCAAGTTATCAGATGATCTGATAAGCCTCAGTCAGCCCTGGAGGGTCTCAACTGCCCAGCTATGCCAAGCAAACTAACCAGCCAAGACATCAGGGCATGACTTCCAAGACATCTCTCTCCAATCACTGCGATGATTGTGCTCCTGGCCCCCAGATCCAACAATTCTTTCCAAGGCAGAAAAATCTCTTCCAGTTCCCAATCGACGTCTATAAATGATATGAGACTCCCAAGTCTTCAGGGTTCCTCATCCAAGAAAACTGAAGCAAACTGCATCTCAATCTACTGAGAACGAGATACCGCACTTTCACCCATAAAGCAAATAACTTCTCCGACATGCTTCCCTACAACATTGTACGCACTCTTCAAAAATGTACTTCCAACCTCTAACAATAAACAGGGAGCCATCCTCATGGCCACTCTCACATTCGCCTTGACCGTGCAGGCCCTCGCCATTCCCGATATCAACAACGTCGAAAAGCGGCAGTGTCTTGGCGGCAGCCACGGAGAATGCGTTCCCCTCGCGGCCACTCTATGCCAGTTAGGATGCAAGTCCAGAAATGCACTTCAGCTTACTGTCTGTATGGAGCAATGTTCTGTCAAAGCGGGAGAGCAGTGCATCAACGACTGCTAAATTTTAGGTAGAGAATAGCCATGAGAACTTGGTGAAATATCTTCAACCATGAACATCGAATGAGAAGACTTGACCTTTGGAGCTTAGAAAAAGAAGTCCATGACAGCATTTTATCCGATCTAGGAACATCTGCTGTCAACTCTTGTGCCTAATACTCTTTCCCCCCTCTTCTCTTGATCTGTCAATCGCCCAATGTAGCCTTGACCTATCAAAGTATCGGATTGAATAAGAGTGTACAGTACGGAGTATGTTTCATGACCTGTACCACAACGCTCTGCGCAAAATGATAAAAGGGACATGTGTGATGATCGCTGGCGAATGGGTCCCCCCAGATCTTCCCCCGAATGTTAGAAGACGTCATTTTTAGCTCCCCGCTATTTTTGAATATGGAATCTAGAAATTAGCCTGACAAGAATATCCTGTCAAGTATGATAATGTGGCGATAATGCGACCATCTCGAAGTATGCGGTTGAACACTTTCCGGCAAGCGATTCCGGAACAGGAAGGCAACAAAACACTCTTTCAGGCGCCGTCTATGAACATACCCTCATTGCCTACAGGCATTATCCTTATTGATTGCGCTTTACATTTTATATATAAATCCCTGATAACGGTTTCGATTTCATCAACTTGATCTTTTATCATACTTAGTTTGACCACCACCATGTCCACAACAACCACCACATCCATCCACCAAACCCTAGTCCCAACATGGGAAGATAACCCTCCAAGCGACGCAGTCGACCAACCCTTCCAAGCTCTAGCCCGCGGCGACCGCAACGGAGTCCTCAAACTCCGCGGAATCCCATCCTTCAAAGACCCCTATGCCAAACGCCAATGGATCCGCGAACACATGGCAGCCGCATTCCGGTTCTTCGGCAAGCAGGGATACGGCGAGGGTGTTTCAGGCCATATCTCAGTTCGGGGTAAGCAGACACGATAGCATGGCCCGAAAAATTGAATCTCATATCGACCAGATCCTATTCTCCCGCACCACTTCTGGATGAATCCGTTCGCGATGCACTTTTCCCTCATCAAGGCATCTGACATGGTCCTTGTTGATAGCAGCGGGTATGTGGTTGAGGGTGGTAACCAGGCTATGATCAATGAAGCGGGATTCATGATTCATTCCGAGGTGCATCGGGCGCGTCCGGATGCTGTTGCTGTTGCTCATGCGCATAGTATTCATGGTAAGACGTGGAGTGGGTTTGGGAAGCCGATTGAGATGCTTACGCAGGGTACGTACTTCCAACTCGTTGACTGGTATGATGAGTGATTTCATATTGTACAAGGCTGATCAAAGTTCGTTCCTTTCTTAGATGCGTGCAATCTTTATGGCAAAGTTGGAGTTCACGCAGAGCATGGTGGTATTGCTCTTGCGCAGGAAGAAGGACGTGCAATTGCCAACGCGCTTGGGAAGACGAACACTGCGGCTATTCTGCAGAATCATGGGTGAGTTTGCCCTGTGGTGAATATTTCAGTCTGAGATTTTTGCTTATCGAGACTATGCAGATCTATCACTTTGGGCCAAACGGTTGATGAGGCTGCTTTCCTGTTTTACAGTCTCGAGCAAGCCTGCCAATCTCAACTATTGGCTGAAGCTGCTGCTGCCAACGGTGTTGTGAAGAAGATCATTCCGCACGATGTGGCTCAGTTTACTGCCGACTCAGTGCAGACCCCTGTATGTTCTTTTGACTCTCTTGTTGATGAGCTAGATCATGCTGACATGAAGTAGAACAACTTTTATCTAGAGTTCCAGCCCGATTTCGATTTGATTGTCGCTGAGTCTGGAGGCAAGGTTCTTCAGTAAAGTGATTTGACTTGATTGACACTGCTTGGAGTTAGTCTGAAACGCGTATTCCCAATGAACTTTTTTTTGTTACCCCACAGCACTAATTGATGGTATATCGGCTGCCGCCCTCCCCCAATTGATAGGCTAACCCACCCGCCCCGAGGGCTATCCGCCCCAACGTTTAGCGCACCCTCGGGGCAGAGTATACATACCTACCGAGCGCGCAATTTCACTTTTTGACTTCGCACTTGACAGATATAGGGATTTTGCTGGTTTGATACCTTAAAATAACAGTCAATTTCTGTGTCTGCCTCGACATGGGTGTATTTTCCTGTGTTTGAAGGTTCTTGACAACATTACCCAGTACTCTAGTGCATAGGGGGAAAAGCTCAGGCTCATTGAAAGGACCGCTTTATAGTCAGGGCTGAGAGCAGGTTTAAATCCAACTTTCCCCCTTACAATACCCATGTGTTACTAGTAGTACCAGATCTTGGTCAATATAGTGTCTTCAGCATAAATTCCCTAGGCGCCGTTAGTTCCTTGCCCATGTGGCATTCCCAAACCATCTTAGCATGTTCGCATCTGAACTTGGGGCCTCTTGGACCCAAATTCTCAAGACTCAGCTTTACCAATCTGAACTGGCAGAAACCTCGATTTATTTTTTTTTTCATAATATGTTTACCCTGAAAATACCCATGAGGTATGGCGGTATACTCAACTACATGCTGGATTTTGGTGGTGTGGCGTTCTTGGATACAAATTGCGTATTCGGTCCCGGAAATGCGCATCAGTTGTAAGCCAGCTGCGCCTGGGGCCCAGTGGGCCCGTGGCCACATGTGCAGCCCCGGTTCCTTAGGGCGCTTGTTGCCTGGATGAAACATTCGAAGAGAAAACCAATTGATATATTCAAAGATTGCCAGGCATTTCTATAAACATGATTAACCGCAGTATTCAACCACATCAACGATCATAGATCATTCCCCATGTTGACATGCACTGCCTTGACCTGCGTGTAGGCATCAAATCCAGCCTGGCCCAGCTCTCGCCCAACACCACTAGTCTTGTAGCCTCCGAAAGGAATGCGGTGATCACTATCCTGGCTGCTGTTCAGCCACACAGTACCAGCTTCGATCTCCGCTGCTACACGGTGACCACGGCGCAAGTTCATCGTGAACACCGCGGCACCAAGGCCATACAGCGTATCATTAGCCAGTTCGATGGCATCCTCCTCTTCATCGAATGGAATGATAAGACCAACAGGGCCGAAGATCTCTTCCTTGTAGATCTTCATAGACGAGTTAACATTAGTAAAAGTAGTAGGCTTGACGAAGAATCCCTTCCCATCAGGGCCGGCAAAGGCTTCACCACCAGTCTCCACGGTCGCACCCTCGGATTTACCAATGTTGATATAGTGCATCACGCGATCATATTGCGCACGCGTAACCTGCGGACCTTGGAAAGTGTCAGATGACCACTGGTCACCGATGATAGAAGCTGTGCGGACACGCTCCTTGAACAAGGCAAGGAATCGATCGTAGATATCGCGCTGGACGAAAATGCGTGAGGTCGCGGTACAGATCTGTCCTTGGTTGGACATGATACCGGCGTGAGACCACTTCACGGCTTGATCGAGATCGGCATCGTTAAACACGATCAGGGGCGACTTTCCGCCGGTCTCGAGAGTGATTTCCTTTAATTGGCCGGCTGCTGATTTCATGATTTGTGCACCTGTTGTGGTTGAGCCGGTGAATGATACCTTGTCGATGAGTGGGTGCTCGGTCAGTGCAGCTCCTGCTTCGCGGCCGTATCCGTTAAGGATGTTGACTACGCCGGGTGGGAAGCCGGCTTGTTTAATGAGAGTCGCCATCACGAGAATGCTCAGGGGAGTCTGTTCTGCGGCCTTAATGACCACTGTGTTTCCTGCTGCGAGAGCGGGTGCGACCTTCCATGCGAAGATTGCCAAAGGGAAGTTCCTGGTATCTGTTAACGATTGCTCTGGAATCTGATTTATCGTGTATCTTTAATGTTCACCTACCAGGGAATGATTTGGCCAACAACTCCAAAGGGCTGGCGAAGAGTGTATGCAAACTTTTCAGGAGAGGTCTCGATTGTTTGACCGAAGCTCTTGTCGGCCCAGCCGCCATAGTATCGGAAGGTCCCAATAGTGTCGGGGAGGTCATCTTCCATGGCCAGGGCATATGTCTTGCCTTTGTATAATGTGTTAGATTGAGGAAATCGACAACAAGGTACCGATCATACCGTTATCCCAAGCATCAATGCTAGCAAAAAGTTCTTTCTTTTCCTCGATCAGCTCGGAAAGACGAACCAGCAGTCTTCCTCGCTCAGTGGCAGGGAGCTTCTTCCATGAAGGAGCCTTGAAGGCTGTTCTCGCCGCCCGGACAGCCGTGTCGACGTCCTCGGCGCTGGCTGCTTCAACAGTGGCAATTTCCTTCTCGGTACTTGATACCATCAGCCAGATGTTTGAAGTAGATACAGGGAAGGAAAAGACTCACGCTGGGTCTAGGGTTGTAATGGTCTGCCCACTTGATGCCTTCACGAACTCATTATTGATAAAGAGTCCCGTAGGTTGTTGGTAGGAGTGGCCATTGGGGGTGGTCAAGTTGATGAAAAGGTCGGACATTGTGAAGTTTCTGGAAATTGGACTGAGATATTGTGAGAGCGTGAATAGCTCTTATATGCGGGACACTGGCCATTCTATATGTCTCTTCTCAGCACCATCGCTCGGAAAGGCCTTCTGAAGTGCGCTCCACGGTCGGCCCCCTCTCGGAGAACCTCGCAGGCAGTAAGGCGTGATGCAAAGCGGAGTGATTCGGCATGAGTATAGAATCCGAGAAAGTGTAGATTGATAAGCCTTGCATTCCTTGTTGAGCGCGCGGAGTTGTGACTGCGGAGAGTTGCCTTCCTGTTTGGCGCGTTGCCTGCCTCTTCGGCTTCACCTCGCCCCACTACCATCTACACCACCATCAATACATCGGACTCAGAAACACATTCATGTAAACGTATTCATGAGCTCGAGGTTATAAAAGAGGCTTCTTCCGCTGTCAAAATGAACAACACATCCTCTCATTCAAACCAATTCGACAATTCCCACAATCCAAACAACCACCATCCACCATGTCCAACAAGTTCACCGGAGTCCTCGCTGCTCTCATCACCCCCTTCACAGATGACGGCAAATCTGTAGACGCAGGCCGATTCAAGGCTCACATCGACGACCTCTTCGATGCCGGCATCCACGGCCTCGTTCCCGGCGGCAGCACAGGTGAATTCACCGTGTTGAGCCTCGAGGAACGCAAGCAAGTCAACGAGCTCGCTGTGAAGTTTGCCGCTGGTCGTGGGCCCGTCATTGCCGGTGTTGGCAGCACCAAGACCGAAGAAGCTGTCGACCTCGCTCTCCACGCTGCGCAGATCGGCGTCGATGCCGTCATGGTCGTTCCTCCTTACTACGACCCCGTCAACTACGAGCAATTGAAGGAACTTCTCTCTGAGATCCACCAGGCCTCCAAGCTTCCTATCGTCTACTACAACATTCCCTCCATCAGCGGGTTGACTCTCTCCCCTGAGGAAATCGCGGGCCTAAGCTCGGTCGGCGTCTCCTCGTACAAGGATACATCTGGTAACGCACCGGACTTTACCGAGCTTGTCTTTGGATACGGAGATAAGATCGCCGCGATGAACGGATGGGATACTCTCACTTTCTACGGTATGGCCGCTGGCAACGAGGCTATCATTTGGGGCGCTGCCAATGTTATTCCCGAAATTGCCGTCGAGCTGTGGAATGCCATTGCGGTTCAGAACGATATTCGCCGTGGTCGCGAAATCTGGAAGCAGATTTGGCCCATTTGCAAGTTCCTGGAGGCTCACAACTACTCCGCTGCTATTAAGACTGGAATGGAGCTTCGGGGTAAGAAGACTGGTGGTGTTCGCAAGCCTTTTACTCTGTTGGATCCTAAGTACCACGATGAGTATCGCCAGCTTTTGCTCAATGCTCAAATTCAGCTTCCTTGAGTGACTTCAGTCTGATATATGAGATTCTGAATTCGGATGCTTTCAATGTTGGTCTGGTTTCGCACTATATAGGATAGCAATGTACATATGAGCTCGAATGATTTGCAAAGATTGTCCATTGATTTCGCTTCCAAGCTTCCAAATTTCCAAGACAGCATAAAAACAGAAAGCAGAGTCTGTAGAGGATAATTAATTTGAGCACAGTAAAACATTTGAGCCAAAGGGAAATTACAAAGTTGAAGATAAACAGTACTATATGGGGGATCAAGTCGACAAGAACAAGTCAAAAGAAAATCAAAGCTGCTGAAGGAAACCCAAATTCATTAATATCTCAACACAGAACAAGCCAATGCAAATTCTGCCGTGACAGATCCGTCCAACTGAACATCTGCCCAGGATTTCCACGCAGCAGATCCGAATTCTCATAACAAGCATCCCTCTTCTCCCACACCTCCTCCATAATCGACCTCGCCGTAGCATAAGCCGCAAACCCACTCTGCGAACCCGCATTATCAAGCCACTGGACCAACATCTCTCGTTCCTCAACATCAGTAGCTTCACACCCAGCCATGAAAGCCGGCCACGCTGTCCCAGGCCCGATCATATCATTCATTGCAAGAGCTTCATCCCACTTATGCAACTCCCGCACGATCTGCGAAACATGCCCTTGCAAAATACAGGGATCGACGCGTCTCACGCGCCGGTAGAAGTAGATGACGAGCGCTGAGTTCAGAGCACGCAGCATATGCGTCTTTGGTTCGCCGTGGGCGGGGAGCTTTTTCGACCTTAATGAGCAGACCATGTTTTCGAGGTATGCAGATCGTCGATGGAGAGCTAGTTGTCTTTCGGGTGGCATTGTGGAAGTACCGGTACTTAGTTGGTCCATGACGTTTGCTAGACGGGTCGTTTGAGAAAGGAGGCTTAGCCAGGCTTCTGACACGCCGTTGAAAACACTGTGTTGTTCTTCTGGATCATTGCGCGGGTCCGTGAGGTGGATGTCTCCGAGGTTGGTGTTGAAGTCTTTGGGGTCGTTCATGTTGAGATCGCGATCTGATTCGGCGGGTGTGATGCGGAGGAAATCGTCTAGCCTGCGGGTTTGGTCGAAGGGTGGAATTGCGGCGTTACGTTGTGCTAGTCGGCTCATTTCTTCCATGTCGAGGCGGCGGGACCAGAGGGATTTGCAGGGTGCTGTGTGGTGGATCTCGTTGTGGATTACTAGGGTGCTTTCTGTTAAGATGCGGATCCAGGTGTACATGTAGTGGAGGAGACGGGCTCGTCTTGATAGTTGTGGTTTCACGAGGCCTCGTAGTCGGATGAGATATTCCATGTTGACGAGGTGGCATCGGGTATCTCGTTGATTTTCGGAGATGATCTTTGACAGTGTGAGTATTTGTAGTGGTGAAGATATAAGTATCGAAATCTCTTACCGCAAAGGTTGCAAGACTGAGATTGGCCATTAATTGCTCTTTGTATTTGGCCTTGTTGGGCCCTTGGAACTCATGTTCTAAGCTCATACTCATGTGATGTTTGGCATCAGCATAGGCAATTCCCGTTAGCTGTTCCCAGTGCTGATTCGTTTTGTCGGACGCAAATTCAGGGTTCATGGCGAGATGGTATGAAGCACATGCTAATATGGCGTACAGGTTGGCAAGACTTGCATGTTTTGTCACTTGCCGTCTATGTCTCTTCATGTATGTTAGCTGATCAAGTGTGATCATAGCGGACGGAATATTCAAAATGATCCATGGTGATTTCTGAGACATGGGCAACCAGGCTACATGTGTCATGACATGCTCTTGGAAATGTCGGAGAAGAAACGTGGCATCAGATAACATGAGAGATTCATGAGAGGCACATTGAAGGGACGCAATATCATGGGACAGTAAGTCGTATTGAGACTTGCCGGGCGATACTTCGGGTCCTACAGGTGACGACCAAGCGGTTGGGAGTGTTTCGTATCCCCATATGGGCGGCGTCACATTCATGCCCATTGGAGCTGGGTCCAGATTGAAGATATCTGTCCATTGCAGAGCGCTGTTCAAATCACCCAGCATCTCCTCTGCAGTCGATAATTCAGACATGGGCGCATTCGCTAGAGAGGCATCATTGAGCATCCCCAGACTCGAGGCAATCACAAAATCTGGGTCGTCGATATCAGGCGATGGAATCTCTGCAGTGCCTGTCGTCAAATTGAAGACTCCAAATGGACCGAATGATAAGTCTCCTTGCTGTTCCTCAAGGTCTTTCGACTGGACGTCAATCTCGGTCAAATATTGATCAACTGAAGACGAAGCCAGTCCGTTCACCAGAGCTAAGCTCATTATCTTCCTCTCTTGCTCTATGAGAATCATAGTATATCAGCACTGGTGCCTGCTCGCCTTCGAGATCTCTCCACTCACCCGTGTAGAGATGTCGGCGTACATTAGGACCCGAGCTGGTCTCGAGGTCTGGGGCTCGGGATGATCCCACCCATTGAATCTCAGAGGCAAGTCCTTTGCATACTATATCGGCATTTTTACAGGCATTGCAGACCGGTCGCGTTTGGTCGCATTTGACGTGTCGCTGCCGACACGTTCTGCAACCACCAAGCGCATGCGACCGTCGGGCGGACTTCTTCTTTCGAGATTTCACATTCACCATATCGATGGTTGATTTTGAGGGCCAGTCGCTCGACAGTTAAGATGCGATCGCAGACCATCGTTATCCGGAAACGCCTTCCTCCAGCATTTGCGGGGAAACGGCCCCCACCATTTGTACACTGAACGCCTGCAGCCCTGCAGGCGTCGATTGTACTACTTGAGCACAACTATGCGTCCAACGTTTATGTAGATATTTGCTAAACAAATTGCGACCAACTGGCGTAGAGATGGCCACCGGTAATACCATCATTGTTCGAGCCTCGTCTATAGAGAACATTCGCCGAAACAGCATCTAAGAGTAGAAAGCTACCGGGTTCGGGATACTTACTATGCACTGTACCGTCGGAGAGGAAACCTGAAAGGTTCACTGGGATGTTCCCTCGAGACTGTAGGTAGACATATACTCTGGCAGGAATCATACGTACCTAAGGTATCCCAGGGGTCCCATGTGCATCTCCAAACTGTGTCGACAGCACCCCCAAAATCCAGGCATACAAAGCTCTTCGGTCTATCTCAGATAGGTGATGTTTGTCACGGGTGAAAAAGATGAAGACTTACCTAGGTAGCCACCCTGGGATCGATCATGTGACGATATCTCAACTACCCAACTCTCTCTCTCTCTCTTTGCGCATGTTTCTGTTTATCTGGCTCTCTTTCCTATATAAGAAAGCATGAGTCATCGCCTGACGCGCTCCCTAAAGAGCCTCGACTATATGCCCACAGGCCAACCCACTTCCCACTCACAGGCCTATAACCTATCACTCTCGCGCGCAAGCTTCACAGGTCGGAGGCGAACCGCCACTACGGGCACCCTAGGGTGCCAGCTTTTTGCTTCTACACTGCCTTCTGAGGCTTACTGTACAGTGGGCCTTAAAAGGCAGTGTAGAAGCAAATGCTAGCACCGTGAGGTGCCCGTAGTAGCGGTTCGCCTCCGACCTGTGAGGCCTGCGTGGAAAAAGAGAAGGGCTAGTAGCCCGAGGGTGAATTGGCCGGGGGGCATATGTCGAGGCTCTTTCGAGAGCACGTGAGGCGATGAAAACCTAGGTACCTACCCAGTTAGGAACATTGGATAGTCAGAAAAACAAAAACATGCGCAAAAAGAGAGTTGGGGAAAGCAAGACAAAAGAAATCAAAAGGAGGGAGATTGTCCCGAGCTGCTACTGAGAACGGCGTTTTACACCGAAATCTGCGGCAGCTCGCGATAATCTCCCTCCTTTTGCTTTCTTTTGTCTTGCTTTTCCCAACTCTCTGGGGTTCGCTGTAGGCTCTGGGGCTATCCAATTGCTGGTGTCGAATCGATCGCTGGTTGTCGGTGGGACTATTGGGGTCGATATGAACTTCTGTCGGAGGTAGAGAGGCTAGGGGATCTTTCGGCAGTCTCGGGGATGGGCTTAAATCTGCGAGCCCCAATCTCAACAGGTGCGAACTTCCAAATATCGTAGTCAATGGGGGCCCTGGGATCATACGGGCCGTGAGTCATATGTTGCATTTTACTGTTCGCACGATGTTGGAGGCTCGATGGTGACGCGCGTATTCGGATTGAGGAAGGGTTGTGAGATTTGTTCTTGTTGAACTGTGCGGTCAGTTTCAATGTGTGAGCACCTATAAAAGCCCGACCAGCCTCAGCTATATGCTGATGCCCGATAGATAATTGTTGACCTCTTGAAAGGGCATTGTAGGATGTCAAGCGTGCGTGAAAAACATGGGCTGGGTCTATCGAATTGGCTTCAGATAGGGGAGATGTGTGGAGCGACTTCGAAAAGATAGCGTGATTCAGGAGTCGGGAGGCTGTGGATTTGAATTAGGGCTGCTCCACGGGTCCACGGTTGTTTGTTTCGGTGATGCAACCAAGCACGTTCCAGATCCACTGCACAGTTTTGTTTGTCATGGATCTATCTCATCAGATATTCTACCAGAATGGGCATCAAGAGTTAATCCCTTTGCCCTAATAGCGTGATTCATGCTTAGGACCCCTGGACCGGACCGAACGAGTCCAAGCGCTCTGTTTTTGTCGCCCGTGGAGTAAGGGTTGGGTACATAGAAACAGTTGCAGATATCGAGTGCCAGTGGACACAAACTGAGGAAGGCTTAACAAACAAGACTCGGCACGAGAACCAGCTTATTCGTTCTCAAATTGCTATTCCAACCACATGATGCGTTAGCCGACATAACGCCAAGTTCGTGTACGGAGTGCTCCTGCATAAATGGGTAACATTAGTGCACGGATCCCGAAGGGCAACGCGTGAGCGACGAGTCTGAGATCCGAGGGTCTGCGATACTGCAAGACCAATATCGTTCGTGTCCTTCAGGGCACAATTCCAATGTTTTGGGCTTTCGGAAAATATCCCGTACATCAGATGGCGGTCCGGCCAGCACTATTTTCCTCATTGGGAGATAATTCCAAATCACGACCCGGAGCAGATACTCTAATGCGACCGCGCTATGTGGATCGCCATAGCCGTTCCGCAATCCACCCCATGGACGCGTGTGTTGTGCTCAACCCTTGCACTCAGTGGTAATTTCGTCGAAAGATCGCTGGGATAGTATTATGGGGTGGTGGGAAACTGCGTGGACACAGGGAAGGTCCATGTGGTTGACACGTTCAACGCCATGGCAGCACCAGTCAATTTGTTGAAATTGGGTGCTGGGTACTATCGAGATCTCAGAGAAAGGGGAAACCGAGATTCCCGACAACATGGTTCAGTCAAGCCAAGCGAGAGTATATAGGGCGTTGGAGGAGCTGATCAGTAACATGCATAAATGATCGTCGCTTCCCTCCGTTAAGGGATAGTCTTTTGTAAGGAGACCTGGGCCATGGATCACGGTTACGAGGCTCTCGTACTAGTACTTGAAGCATTGGCTAAGGCCAGAGCATAGGAGGGACAAGGGTCTTCAGGTCCCCAGTGGACACACGATGTTTAACAGGTGGTCAATTTCATTGGCCTGCAAGGCCAGCAGATCCCCGACAGAGGGGATCCGGTGAAAAATAAACGAAAACGAAAACAGCTAGTTGGCTGTCAGGACTCAACCTGTGAGGTCGGAAGTCGCAGCCGGGCCCACTTATTGCGCCTGTGGCGGATTGTGATTGAGGAAGGGGATGATTTCCGAAACCCAATTAGGAACCCTCAATGGTTGTTGTCGTCCAATGGTGAGTGTGCTTTGCGGAGAGAGGAAAACACTCTTGGCATGCAGTGTCTCCAGCTCTAGCCATTGAGGGTCAAGCCAGCTCCGTCATCGACGGAGCCCGATGCTGTGGGGATTTCTCGATGGGGTGATGGATCTCGGTTATCAATTTCGGTGGTGCTTAAGGATTGGAGCCGCGCGTGTATCTGGTAGGAAAGATTTTCGTGCCCGAGTCTGTGCCCGGGGATATCATTTCGCCGCTCGCACACGTCGCAAGTCCCGACGTGTTATCGTATACCCGCCATGAGAGCATGTGTCATCATCGAGTGGAGCGTGCACGATGAATGACATGACTGGATGTTGGGAGATTGCCGCTGGGCCATCACGGCGAGCTTCAGAGGCTACTAGTACGGTGTCGAAGCGAAAAAACGCCAAGACGGCGTGTGACAACTGCAAGCGTCGGAAGTTGAAGGTACGCCCATTCCCCCTCAGGCGCGCGTTGAGCAGCTTCGTTCAGTTGGGTAACGGACGTAGTGCTATGGCGGGATTCCGTGCGTGCCCTGTACAAAGAACGGTGCGGCATGTAGGCTCAACGAAAATACGGACCAGCGACGCAAGCATGTGCTGAAGCGCAAACTGTCGACCATGGAAGAAAAAGGGGTTCTCCTGGACGATTTAATCCTTTATCTTCAGGAGACAGACGAGACTTGCAGCGATCAAATACTGAGCCTCGTTCGCAGTCATGCAACGTTAGAAGAAATCCGAGAGCACCTGGACAATGTTGTCCATCGCATCGAAAGCCAATCGCCAGAAGTAATGAGCGCCATCGAAGATTTTCACAGTTTTGAAGAAGAGCAAAGGGGTGCTTCGCGTCGTCGGGTGGAAGAGTCGGAAGGCCCAATACTGATCTTCCAGGTGCCTGCCGCACCTTGGACGACTGTGACCTCCAATGACGATTTTGTTTCTCATTTGATGTCCTTATGGTTTACTTGGGCCCATCCATATCTGAACTGGATTGACCGGGATCTTTTCATCCGCGATATGCGGTCCGGAGACATCGAGGCCAAGTTTTGCTCGCCGTTTTTGGTCAATGTCATTCTGGCGGACGCCTGTGTGAGCACAGACGCAAATCTTGCATAGCAAATATTGTGCGCTGACTTGTTTTCACAGGCATATTTGGATGATCCCGAGGTCTATGGGTTCGAGAACGAGGATTGCGGAGGGCTTCACTTCTACCAGGAAGCCAAGCGTCTCCTGGGAGAGCAAGAAGGCAAAATCAATCTCGTCAATGTGCAAGCTCTTTGCGGGCTATATGTCGTGTGAGCTTGAACACTCCCGAATCAGAGACGGGTCACTGACATCTTGATGTAGTTCCTGCATGATTGGGAAAGACCGAACTGGCTGGTTGTATTATGGTCAACTAGCATATGCCACCCAGGAACTCTCTCGAAAGCATCAAGCACAACGCGATGCCGCAGACGAGGATGAGATCGAAGAAATCCGTGCAATTGACAACGCCATGTGGGGGATCTTCAACTTTGCGTCGTAAGTCCGAGTCTCTTGCGTCTTTGCACCACTTGATCAATAACATGGGCATCAGGCTCATACTGAGGCCTCGGGATTCTCTAGGCTTACCGCTCTCGCATATCAAAAAGGAGCGTTGATTCCCCCTCCTCGGCGCAGGCATATACCCGCCGAATGTCATGCATACCAAGACGACTGGCATGCATACCCATTCAGCGAATTAAGTGTCCCATCACACCGAGCATGTCTGTTCACGGCGTTGTGTGACATGGGCGAAATCACATATGAGCTCAGCCTGAGTTTGTTCAGGGACAGCCGGGAAACGCTCGATATGGAATTTGCGCAGCTTGCAGAGAGTTTGTATGATCGACTGCGGGCATGGTATGAAGAGCTCCCTAATTGCTTGTCGTCGATTGAGGCAACCCCGCACGTTACGAGTCTCCAGTTCGTTCTTCCACTTCTGTTGTTCATGTGACCACCCCTAACCTATTTTCCTCGGTAGTTTAAACTACCACACGACCATCCAAACATTATTCGGGCGTTTGAAAGGATTGCCGACGAGTGAGGGGGCGAGTGAGGACGAGCGTGCCGAATTAGAGACGATAAAGAAGCGAGCACATAGCCGCTGCATTGACTCCGCGCGCCTGACCGCCGACCTAGTTGACCAGCAGCGAGAGGCTTGGGGTCTAGAATATATGCTAGCAAGCAACATTCACTGGTTTTCCGTCTCGATGTACACCTTGTTGGATGGCCTATCTGATGAGGACAACCAGGAAGCATTCGTCGCCCTGAGTATCGCCGCCAAAGCAGCCTCGCATCGATGGGTTCTTGCCAGGGGGATGTTGCGGTTGGTGCAGTTGACGGCAATCCAGATGGGTGTGGAACTCCCGCCGGAGACCGAGGCTTTGTTTTCCGACTTCGAGGCCAGGGTGTGGACACATCAGGACCGCAAGGCCCTGAGTAGTCAATACCCCCACTTCTCACATTCGATGAAGCGCGGTGAGGTGAATGAATACGAGCTCGATTCGTTCCTGGACAAGTTTGATGATTTACAGGTCACGAGAAAGTCGGACTCAACGGAACGAGATGGGGGACAGGGGTGGGAGGAAGCGTCGTCGGATGAAGTCGAACAGGATTGAGAACGGCGTTGTTTGGTGTCTTCGCACATCGTAGTGGGCTCTCGAACTACCCACCAGGATGCTATTGTAAAGGAGTCAATGTTGTCAGTGAAGGTGCAAATCTCTTCATAGTGGGACTCCGATACGAAAGCCATACAAACGATTTCCGAGCCCCGGATATGTTTTTCCAGAACGCCCTCTCTCACTCTGAACTCCCTTGCTCCTTGTTTCTATGAGGCTAGAATGAGCCCAGGCAGGAGAACAACTATGCATGTGGTATTGTCGAGTCATGGATCCGACCTCATGGGCAAGACGATGACCCTGAGGCTTGACTACGAGAGATTTCAAGGTTGGCTCTAGGGCTTCGAAACACATCTTCAGCATCACCACGCGACACCCGTGTCAATTATTACCGAACATACATAGAAGGCATCTCAAAATGCTTACAGAGTGGACAGCACCCAGACAACAAGTCATCAGGACCACGACTCGGGATACAGAGCTGAGGGAAGATGTGGACTCCTTGCCCTGAGGAGCTCAAGGAGTGTTCTTCGGCAAGCAATCTGCAGCTTCCGTCATCGAGATGTCATCTCATCTTCTGGGTGGCAATCGAAGTGGCGAGGTGAGACAAGCCTCTTCTCGGAGTGAGTAACCAACTAATCACTGGTCGTTTCATAGGACTCCTTGTCGGCTTTCCGTTTCAGAATCCGTCGGTAGGCAAACAATGCGATGATTCCAACGGCAACCAGAAACACAATGCAGAAGACCATCACCACACCCCGGTTCCTATCCGCCCAATTACCTCGTTTGGCGACCTCGTGAAGAGGCGGCGATGCTACCTTGTGAGGGACCACTTCGATGAGAGGCATATCGTCCGCCGTATACGAATTCTCGGTCTCGGGTTTGGGTCTCAGTCCTGATCAAAGCGCGCAAATCAGCACGGGATTACATCCCTATGCAGGCATCACGCCTGCTGTGGTCAGGGCACGGCTTACCGAATATCACCAACGTGACAACAATGCTTTCTGGTTCCTAATGAGGCTGCGACTACAACCCGACGAACATATCCTGTTAGCATTGTGCGTCATTCCGTGAATGTTGAAGCGGGTGTGGCAGAGGAATACAACACAAACATGGGCATCGGAGCTCCTCTTCGATGCTAGGGAGAAGCGGACTCACCACCACGCCGATGGCAATGTCACACGCGAATGATTTGATATATGATGCAAGGCCGACTGAGAGGATGATGGAAGATGACAGATCTTTGAACAAGTTGAAAGGCCTTGCATGAAGCGAATTCATCAGTGACATCAAGCTCCCCGGCTCTCGACGGACCTGGTCATGAATGATGATGACCGAACGGGTACCTCTCGTTGTACCTGTTTTAACCCTTCGATCAGGACAGGGAATTCCTGATTGGTGTGTCAAGCATGTTGAACCATGGATATATTGGTCAGAATGACAACAAACGGCGAAGCTTGAAGTATAAAGCTCCGCATGGCTCCGAACGCTAGATTTTCGGCACTCAAGGCTCTATCTAGTACGATACTAGATGTCACTTTATGCAACAGAGCCTGAATTTGCCTCTAGTTGAATGGAGACTCATCTCAAAAAATATTGTTCATTTGCGGTAGGACCCCGGATATATACAAATTCGGGATACCCGTCCCGGGCATCACTTGTCAAGCATACATAGGTAGGCTGTCCAGTCCGAGCAAAGTTGAACGAAAGGAAATTATGAATATGTACTTCGCACTCCGTCCTACTTTTGACTTCACGCCTATTGGAGATGGAACAAACAGATCTATCAAGCTCACAGCAGATCAACCCAGGTGCCCAGTTGCCCCTCATAGTTATGGAATTGGCAGCGTTCTCTACGCGGTAGGCAGAGAACCAAGCTCTGGAGTCCAGATAACTCTAGCCAACTATATTAAGTTATGGAGACATCTATCCTCCCTTGCACTCCACTCGACTATCGCTTCGACCCGACAAACTCTTTTCCCATGCAGCCTCAGCGAAGACCCTTCATGATCACCGTGCCAAGGCCCCAGTCTGAGACTCCTTGATGCCGTTTGACAGCACATGTGACACGGGGTCAGATTCAGAGAAAAATTGCATCAAACACGAGCCGCACCCCTGCCGCTAGCCGTGCGAAGTCTTGGCGATGTTCCCCTGTCAATCAACATTGTTTCCATGGGTTGAACCTTGGAGGCGTGTTTAACCTCTAAACAGCCAACTCGGGGCCCATTTTGTCTATATTGTGGGCATGGCCCTGTCCCCAGTTCCGTTTGACAATGATGTCCAGACATAGCAGTCGTGGTATGTTGGCCTTATTTGGCCTGCCTATCACCTCGTATTCGGCCGACGGGGCACCAATCACCAACCAACACAGGCCCAATTTTAACTAGACGAGATCTAAGGTTGCACTTCAACGGAGAACAGTCACAGTCACAAATTGAACTCGGTACTAGGGCCTTACACCTAACCGGTCATTTTTTCTCTGTTCGCTACTGAGCCAGTCATGGCACCAGTCTTGATCCAGTTGATCTCTGGCATTTGATCCATAGCAGGATCACTACCTAGGTAATGCCTTTGCGATCCCAGAACCATTCTTCCAGAACCCGTCCCAATCCAAACCATTGCAATCTGCAGCTAATTTAGCTCCTCGGTGTTGGTCGGTGTACCTCCCCACAAAGTATAGATCGCCCACTGCAGGAATGTCAGGGTCCACAAACCAGGGCTCTGACTGGAACCAAGCATAGACTAGAAGAAACCACGACGCAGGCGAGGCTCACCCAAATACGAGGTTTAATGATCCCCGATTTTGTGGGGGGTACCTGCGTGCCGTTTATCACGCTCATCCCCCGAACGAGAGTCCGGATTTTATTTCCTGTATACTTCCAACATCCTGTGGAGTCTACCAGAAAAACCACTCTCAAAATGTTACGCTTCATTCTATTGTTGATTCCCTTGGTGAATGCGTGGACCTTCCGCTATACCAATGAAGGGAACGAGACTGAGATCATCCGAGGGAGCGAGGAGCGGAATTGCACTGTTGCCGACATTTTCGAGGATAAGCTGTTTACATGGGATCCTGAAGGGACTAAGCAATGTGTTTCGATTTATCGGGATAAGACCTGTGATTCTATGGGCGGCTATTCGTGCACTGCTTGGAGGAAAAATGCCAGTCGAACATTCATGGCTTTTGATATCATGCCTGAGAATCTGATCGTTTCCAAAGCTGAAACTTCTACAATTGCATCCACTTCGATACCAACATCCGAAGTCTCTACATCTACACCTTCCTCCACGTCTACTTCCATTACCCCGTCCACGACTTCGAGCTCGGTATTTACGCCGACCAGCTCGCCCGAAGCAGCCGCCAACACAGATTCTACCTCATCCACCAGCTTGTCAGGTGGAGCCATCGCAGGCGTGGTGATTGGTGTCGTTGCAGCCGTTGCGATTATCGTCGCTCTGATCGTTTTCTTTATGAAAAGACAGAAGAAAACACCTACCCCCGCTGGCCAATCTCCACATGGTCTCCACGAAGCAGACGGAACAGGCTCATCCATGAGCGGCACAACGGCGGATGGACCGTTCACATCACTTGGGTTCCAGCCTGTGCCTGGATCACGATTTGTCGAGCTCAAAGGCGATGCGGGCAGTACGGAATTGGGAAGCAGCCCGATCAGCGAGCTCGATGCAAGCTCGCCGGGCGTGCAGCCTCGTCGTTTCTAAAATGGGATTTGAAAATATTGACCATCTTCGACCTACGCAAGGTCGGGTGGGCTCTTGAATCATGATTGTTGCATGCGTTGTTGCTTGGTTCCTGTTGGGTTACTTGAATTGTTCGTGTCTGATATATCTCTTGCCGGTCGTATGAGGCTCAACCTAATTACTGAACCGCGTCCATTACAATTTAGTTTTTATGGAACTCAGGTAACTAATAAAAGGAGAGACTGGCGGGATCGCTGCAGATCTCCCCATTCCCATGGGAGCTGAAGCTTCGCAAGCCAAATGATCCTGTTAATCGCATCCAATTATTGGCCTATTTCTTTCCTGTTGGCTATTTGAGAGAAATCATAGTATTTCCAAATGAGAAGGTGCGCTTTTAGCCACTCCCTTATTATATTTTCAACTATACTACTGAAGACGATCCCTACATATTTACTATCAGCGGACGAACCGACTTACATACTACTATTCGGATTTCACCGAGCGGGTAGTGGTAGGCTCCTGGCCCTTCTCATGAACCACCCGCTCCGACTGATCAGAAACCTCCGCAGAGCGATCATCAGCATATTCCTCATCCGGCTTCCAGAAATCCCTCTTCCCATGCGCAGCCCGGTTAACCCAAGGAGGCAAAAACCCACCCTTAAGCTTCCAAGACCAAGGATCCGACTCATCCTTGTTGGGAGGAACAATGCGCCCGCCACTGACTTTTTCCAGAATCCACGCAAATCCATTCAAGGTGATGTAGCTGAGGATTCCGGCAATCAGGCCGTAGGCAATACTGTATGTGAAGGGCATGATGGCGATAGTCAGGAAAGCGGGGATGGCGTCGCCGTAGTAGCGCCAGTTGATTTCGGCTGCGGCCTTGGCCATGAGGGCGCCGACGATGACGAGCGTGCAGCCTGTTGCCCAGGGTGGGATAGAGGCGAAGATGGGGGCGAAGAAGACAGCGATGAAGAATGCGATGCCGGTTGTGCAGGAGGTTAGGCCGGTTTTGCCGCCTTCGGAGATTCCGGCGCCGGACTCGACGAAGGCTGTTACGGGGGGACTGCCAAAGAGGGAGCCGATGGAGATGGAGATCGCGTCGACCATGTAGGCCATGGCGCTGCCTTCGAAATCTTGGGTTTCTTCGTCGATGGCGCCGGCGAAGCGGGCCATCGAGTACATGGTTCCGGTTGTGTCGAGGATGTCGACATACTGCGATTTTGTTAATGTGGTGTTTTCACGGGGCTGAGGGAGATGAAACATACCAAGAAAGTGATAAAGGCCAATCCAAACTCTCCACCCTTGCCCGCGATGTTCCAATCCTGGGCCAGGAGGGTATGTTTGATCGGGTGGAAAGTAACGACTTGTTTGAAGAAGTCGAATTTGCTCGATCCCAGATCCGTGTAGGGGAAGTATGTGACGGGGGTAGTGCGCGGCCAAGAAATGATCGACACCAACAAGATACCGATGATCACAGCTCCCTTGATGCGATACATCATCAGCAAGGCCGTCAAGATACCACCACAGAAGATTCCAATCCACATGGTCGCACTGCGCATCTTCTCGCTGCTCGGACAGAGACCCGTTTCAGGATCCATCAAGCCCTCCAGACATCCCGCCAACTCAATGGGAGTATCCGTGCCACCCTGCACCAAACCAATGCCCGCACTGTAGGTGAGACCGATCAAAGCAAGGTAAAGACCGATACCGCAGCCAGTCGCCAGCTTGATGGAGGAAGGCAGCGCACGTGCCAGCCACTGTCGCATACCAATGAGCGTCAGACCGAGGAAGACCCAGCCTTCGACGAACACAGCCGTGAGAGCAGTCGAGTACGAGACCAGACCGGAGCCACGGACGCCCACGACAGTGTACGCGAAGTATGCATTCAGACCCATTCCAGGGGCGAGCGCAATAGGCAAGTTGGCAAAGAGACCCATGCAGAACGTGGACAGGGCGGCGATGGCGGCGGTGGCGGTCACAATATCCCGGTTGATTTCCTGCGTGCACAGCGCATACTCGGCATTCGTGGCGCAGAAATCGCCCATGTCCTCCTCCGGACAAACGCAGGTACCTCCGGTCAATGAGGTGATATTGCTGTTCACGGAGATGATGTATGCCATGGCAAAGAACGTGGCGAGTCCCGCGCGGATCTCCGTGAAGAAATAACTACCTTTCCTCTCCTTGGGCTATCTGCCAGTCAGTACTGCATTCTGTCTCAAGTTGCATGACTTACATGACCGCACCCCTCCAGGCGAAACCAGGTCCCCACGGGGCTCCGAGCCACCCGCAGGTTGGTATCGTGGATCCAAGACTTGATGCCCATAGCGAGGATGATGTATATCAGCGAGAACGCGTCTCGACGCAGTATTTATTTGGCCAGCAGAAAGAAAGAAGCTTTGGAAAAGGAAAAAAAAGAAGAAAACGCCCAAAGCCAAGCCAGCCAACCACATTCACCTGATAAGCCGCGAAAAATTCGCCTTCCATTTGCAGCTCGCGAATCTCTTGGGCCTTGGCATCTTGGCGGAGTCATTTTCGCCCCGAGCGGCCGTTGTCGCTGTTCTCATTGGCTGTCGACTTGCCGACAGGGACTCGATGGGTCGAGGCTCGGCAACCCGATGCACATACAATTGACAAAAAGGCTTAAAGACGTACAGCTGGAGACTGTTCATCTGCCCAGGTGGGCAGCATGCATGTAATGGAGTAGTAAGTTAGGCTCAAACCACCACGTTTCAAGCTTGCTCACTGCCAAGACGTCCAAGCGGGCTGCTTATCGGTCAGATGTGACATGTGGATGTGTGTACTTGATAGCGGAAGAATCCGACACTCACTCTACTCACTATATTCACATCTGCTATACGATATAGTACCCGTGGACCTAGTAGACGGCCAGGTCCGATGTGTTATCAGTGTATCACCGTCTAATCCCTGGATATTTGCCCGTCTGACAAGAGTTGTGCGACGTTGCCCGTCGGAGCAAAGGCCAATTAAAAGTGGGTGCCCCGGATGTTCGTGTGACCTGCCGCTCCGGTCAAGTCCCGGCTTTCCTACATAGTACTACTAGTACAACTATACTATAAAGACCCCACTCGTTATCCCTTCAGTTCTATTGTAGACGAATAATAGATTAAGAATTAGTTAATGACAAAATACAATTCAGCTTTTCACCTTAAACAGCCTCCGACCCTTTTTCCGACTTTTCAGCCGGTGCAATATCCAACATCGGGGCAAACTTGGACTTCTTCCGCAATGCAGGACCCCATTTGATGAATGCAAGAGGAATAGGAACCATGATGAGCGCAAGACATCCAAGAAGCGTACCAGCCCATTGGACGCCCAGATTGACGAACATCTGTTTCGAGAACAACGGGAATGCAGCTCCAACAGCGGATCGAATGATCGTGTTTGCGGCGAATACAGAGGCCGCACTAGATACCAGGTCAGCTTTGCTCCGGGGCCAGGGTCGAGAGTCTTACAATGTCAGATATGAGTCAATCAGGTAATTGAAACATTGTAGGAAAATCACATAAATACCAAACCCGGTCAATAATCCGCTGGCAGTTGGAGCCATCCAGTGGATTGATTTGGTCCATCCGGTCCAACCGTACCAGAAGAGTCCGATGCAGAAACAGAGTCCACCGAGAATGGCGGGAGGAAGTCTCCATTCTGGGATGGGGATGTTGTTGTTGGCAGCAAGCTTCTTGCTGTAGGACCTCTGGTCCCAAAGGATATATGCACCGGCCAGAATCTCTCCGATGATCAGTCCAATGAATGGGAGACTGCCTACTCCCAGGTTCATTCCATGGATGCCCTGGAAGACAACGGGGTATGCGCTGAGCAGCGCATACATCAGGCCGTATACAAAACTCATCCACAAGGATATCTAAGCCATGTTAGCTCCAGCCACTCCCCAGAATGAAATCAAACTCACCAAGAAAACAATCGGCTCGGTAAAGAGCATGCGGAAGGGACGACTGAAGTTATTGGTGATCAGCTCCCCCCAGTCAAGCTCGATCTCCTCCTGTCTGGCTCGAATGCCCCAATTGTGCGTCTGTCGCCTCAAAGTCGCAGCCTTCTCCACCAAAACAGCCGGAGCATAAGTCTCCTTCAAGAACAAAAGACACAATCCCGTCGCCAACCACCCCATAATCGACGCAATATACATCGTCCACCGCCACCCCAAATAAGACATGGTAATAAAACCCCCCGTAAAAGGCGACGCAAAAGGCCCAACAAAAACCGCCATCGCAAACATCGCAATAGCCACACCCCGCGTCTGATTATTATAAATATCAGCAAACACAGCCGGCACAATCGCAATCGGACTAGCAGAGAAGAAGCCCGCAAAGAACCGCGTCAGCATCAACGTCTGCACATCTTTGCTCGTCGCCGTCGCAATCGTGAAAATCGAATACCCAAACATCCCAATACAAATCGGCCACCGTCTCCCAATCAACTCACTCGCCGGCGCCCACACCGTCGGCCCAGACGCAAACCCCAACACATAAAGCGTGACACCCAAAATAGCAACCTCAGTACTAATATGGAAATGCGGCGCAATCTCACCCACAGCAGCAGAGTAAATCGCGCTCGCAAACGAAGACACGAAAGTCGTATACGCAAGCGTCACCGAGATACCAATCTTGCGCTTCAGGCTCCAATTCTGCGGATGCAGGGGATCCTGCGCGTCCGTGAATTCCACAACGTATTGTTCTGGGTCTGGGAGGGCAGGCGGATATGGTTTTCCAGCACCGAGGGGGAGCCATTCTTCGCGGGGTGTGATGCCGATCCCTGAACCGACGGTGGATCGGTGTTGGAGCCTGTAGGTGTTTATGCGTTCGAGCTCGACGCCATTGAGATTGCTTTCGCGGCGGTCTTGGATTGGGATGGAGGTTTGGTCCGAGAGGCGGTTGCGGGTGCTGGTTACGATTGTGCTGATGTCGTCGCTGTCCGGACTGGTGTCGCGCGGGCTGTGTTCCATGGTGGTTTGCTTTACGGTTTTTTCATGGATGTGGGATTTATTATATAGAATGTCAATTGGATGCTTGAGTTACTGGGACGTCATATCACGGCGTCATCGAGTCGCCCCGGTTGTTCCGTACGGCCTAATGCGGTAATACGCTCCGTATGCAAAGTATGTCGGGGTTCATTCACGGCAAATTGCACAATTCTGTTCAGGTTTGCTGTGAGTAAGTGCCGGTGGAAATTCAATTTAAATGTGTTTAATCCAGGGCTGATTTCTAAATATCGATAATAAGGGTCACACGAAAGATCACATATACTTCCAAATAGGGAAATCATCCTTTTGAAATTGATTCCAGGTTGCCTCCAGGTTAGAGGTCGCTGGGTTGAGATCAGCATCCAGCTATCAAATCGACATCTTGAGTCCCATGAAAAATCAGATTGATGTGAGGCATTGGCAACACCTGGGCATGTACGGTTATACTATAATGTCAGTGGAGACGAAAGGAAATTGCAACATTTCATTCACTATCACATTCTAACCAACCACCAAATGAAAATTGAGCAATAAATAGCAAAATGAAACAGATCGTCCAACAGTAGATCCGAACTAAATGTAGAACATGGTTTCCGCGACGTTAGGGTGGATAACAACATCAACCATACGCGACATGTCCGCCGTGCTCTCAGTTCCAGTGGTACTGCCACCAGATTCAATGGGAAGAGGATCGAAGAGATCACTCAAGAAGCAACGAGCACGCGTACAGACAAGATCAGCATAGTAAGCGGGAGGGCAAACGCTGACAGCCTTGGTAGCCCGACCAAACAGGTAACACATCTTGTGGGTAAGATCCTGCAGGACATCTGCTGCGCCGGGCCCACCTGCATTACCGGGGTGACGAGGGTAGAAGATCTCGTCCCAGACGGTGAAGTAGTGGGCTGGGCGGGCGGTGCCCTGTAGAGCAGAGTGGGCCTGCAGGAAGAAGTCCCAGTCGCGAGCCTCGGAGACACCGCGGTCAACGACGGTTCCGGGGATGGGGTTCTCGCGGTTGGAATCCTGCTCGGTGGTTGGGTAGAAGCGGGTGTTGTGGCGCTTGCCGACGATGATGATGGCAAGGCGAGGGAGACCCTTCTTGGTTTGGTCCGCTGGGTAAATCTGCTTGCAGGCAGATTGAAGAAGAGGCAACTCTTTCTCAATGACCGTGTTGTATTGACCCTCCGAGACACCGTCGCGGTAGATGACGATGTTCTCCGGGAGGTTCTTGTTGATCTTACGCCAGTAGTTGAGGCGGGAGAGAAGTAGGGTCTCGAGATCGGCGACCATTTCCTGGCGCGCGCTTTGGACGCGGATTTCGGCCGGCCATTGCGCCAGGTTGGCATCGACGGAGGCGACGATGCCGGCCACAGAGGGGGCGCTGTTGGCTGAACCTGGGGACGGGTGGGTCACATCGATTCCCACGAGCATGGTCTTCCCTTCGGAAATGAGACCCAGGTCAGAGCGCTGAAGGGACTGGTTGGCTCCTCCTAATTTGAGGTTGATTTTCAGGCCAACATTGGCATTATACTGGTCATTCGAGTTGATTTTGGTTGAGAGAACGTTCACGTTGCGGATACCGCAGCGGACGTCACAAACTTGTTTGACGCAGTTGTAGATGCCAGTGTTTTTATCGGATAAGATTCCCAGAATGAATCCTGGGTTGTGGGCTTTTTGCAAGCCAAGAATTGCGGCTTCGATGTCCGCGGCATCATTGATGCCGTCAAGTTCGATGCGCGTGCCTTGCTTGGGAGGGCCAACGGCCATTCCCATACTGCCAAGAGTACCGCAGAACCCTTTAAAGGCGGCTTGGAGTTCGCGATCATCTGTCAAGTTCCTGGCTCTCGTCTTATACTGGAGAATGTGGATGTACGTCCAGGATTTCATCGCCGCGGGCTTACAGAACTGGATCTGGCGCATGTTCCAGCTTCCTGCCATGGTCCGAATTTCCTTGGTCCGGTTGTTAAGGTCCTTGTAGTAGACGTTGGGAGCTGGGAGAACGCGTCCAGGGACGGTAATCAGTTCGGCCGATGGGGTGATCCCGAACGCAGCCTGTAGAGATCGTTAGAATTTTGGAGTCTTTGAAATTGAAGTTTTACTCACCAGAGTTGGGTTCAGGGGCTGTCCGAGTCCAAGCATAGCAACGCCCTTACTGACAATCGACTGGGCGTTCTGCCCAGGCTTGCGGCCCATGACGGCGAATTTGAGCATCGCGGAGGTTTGGTCACCTGAGAGCTTGGACTTGGCAGGCTGGCCAGGCTCAATGTCGCAAACCTCGCATGGAACATAGACAGGCCTTTCACGAGACCCGACGTTGATCACTGGGAGGTCGGGATTCAATGCCATGTTGTATTCTATTAAACGTTGTCAGCACAGGGTTGATCGGGGACTCCACTACGAGATGAGTGATATATTGACTTACCCTTTTTGAAGAACTCAGCCACAGTGATGTAGCGTCCAGCTTCCGCGGGGCCGGATCTCGGTGGCTTCTTGCCCTTCTTGCTCTTTGGCTCTGGCGCACCAGGAACGGCTACTGGCTTGGGGCCAGCCTCGTTCAAGAAGAATTCCACTTCATTGGGTCCAGCACCATGGCGCGGGACCTTGGGCGGGTTTGGCGAGGATTTACCGTCACCGCGGCTAGCAAGCCCTTGGATGGGCTTGATGCGAGGTCGGGCTTCGCCGCGGCTGTTCTTGCGGGAAATGTGAGTGATACGCACCCGCAGGCTCTTGATGAATTTCTCCAGGCGGTAGGTGTTGTTCATTCTCAAGTCAGCAATCATGTTGCGGAGAGGTCCCTCGTTGTAGCAAGCAATGTACTTGACCTGCACGTTCAAGAGGACTCGAGCAGTTGCGGCACGAACACTGATGAAGAATCCACGAAGCGCAGAAAGGCCGCCGCCAAGTTGGAAAGACTCCACCATATCAGGACGGACACTGTAATGTCTGTTCGCACCGATGGAGACAACTCCATCGTCAGTCTTGGGGTGTTGCCCCAAGATCATGTTCAGGGCAGCGACAATCTCTTCCTTGGACTCAAGCATGGAGCCGACGTTGGTAGAAGTGAGGTAGTTGACCAAGTCGGCTGGGTTGACTTGACCAGTGTACTGCATAGTGACCACATGAACCCGCGCATTTTCGGGGTAATCATCCTCGAGGTCTTCCTTGTATCGCACTTCATACTTTCCCTCCTTCAGTTTGGTTCGGGAGATCAACGTCTGGCGGAAGTCCGATGCGATGCTGCTCTTCTCATTGGGGAAGTGCTCATTCAACAGCAGGCGAACCATGTGTCTGGCTTTTTTGCCAACTGGGGCGCTTCGACCCGCGGTATCGGCCGCGATATCAATGTGATAGCGGTACAGCGCCTGGCTGGTGAGAGTCAGGGGGAGGTAGTTGGCATACAATGTCACCGGTCTGCCGACAGATCCATATCCGGGGCGCTCAGGATATTTCGCCTGGCGGGGCGTTTTCTTTCCACTGGCAACAAGTGCCTTGGCGAGATCGTTCTCGGTCTTGGTGACGACGGCGTCAGGTGGGGGGATTGGCTCTCCTTGTCTGTTGGTCGTTAGCTCTCAATCTTTCATGTTGATGGGAAAGGGACATACCTGAAGATTGGTGGGCCAAGGTTCACCGCACCACCACCACGACCCCTACGTCCACCGCGGAAGTCGCCTCGTCCACGACCACGACCGCGGCCATCAAAGTCACCTCGGCCACGGCCACCAAAATCTCCACGGCCACGGCCACCAAAGTCTCCGCGGCCTCGATCACCACCTCGACCTCTGTCACCTCCACGGCCTCTATCTCCGCGGCCTCTGTCACCTCCACGGAAGCTGCCTTGATCACCGTCACCTCGTCCAGCTGGACGAAGAGGAAGGTCACCACGACCCCGACCACCACCACGGTCACCTCTGCCACGGTCACCCCGACCGCGGTCACCTCGTCCACGACCTCTGTTGTCACTCATGATTACTCAGTAGCAAATTATATCAAGTGTATCTGATGGAAGAAAGAAGCTGCGAGGCGGAAGAAATTCGCCTTTTCAACTTTCCCAGCTCTTTGTTCTCACGTGTTGGTATGACCTGTCACTTGTTGGCAAGGAATCAATTGGCTGGGATGTTGACACATCCAATGCTGATTGATACTGGTCAAACGACAGACGGGTCCCAGCAGCACAAGGATTATGATTGGTGACTCGATGAATTCAGGTGTTTTCTCCCAAACGAGCTGTCATCAATCTATCCGTGAGGTCCACGGGCGTGGGCATAAACACGGCAAACAGTGCATACTCCCCCGCAGTGGCGTAAACAATGCAAACGGGGCAAACCCGAGCCCTGACGGTTCCATGGCTCGTGCCTCGCTGTACTACGTGCATCTCTCCCGCGGTCAAAGTGTCAATATAACCCTAATCATGGTGAAATCTGGGGTCATTTCTGACCTCACAGTCAGCACTAGGCTTCGCTAGCGACAGCACTAACGAGGACGATCATGATTGCTCTTTGAAACCCCCGGTGGTCCGTGATCATCCCACGATTGGGGCTAAAACTTGGCGTCACCTCTCACCCCTCACAACATCGAGTTTCAAGACGAGAAAAATGACTATCCAAGGCTCCTGCGATCCACTGTTCAGTCGTGTGCGCGACTTGGTTCAAGAAAGATTGGACCAAGGCGAGGAACTCGGCGTAACACTCTGCGTGAACATCGACGGCAAGAACGTCCTGGATATCTGGGGCGGTCATGCAGACGCAGAAAAGTCTCGCCCATGGGAGGAAGACACCATCACGACCGTCTGGTCCTGCACCAAAGTGATCACGGCTTTGGCGGCCCTCAAGCTTATCGACCAAGGTCTCCTGGACCCCGAGGAGAGAGTGTCCAAGTACTGGCCCGAGTTTGGAGTCAATGGCAAGGAAGATATCAGGGTGTGGCACATGCTCACTCACTCTTCTGGTCTCCCATCATGGACGGAGCCAATAACCATGGAGCGCATCTACGATATTCCAACTTCGACTGAATTGCTCGGGCGTCAAGCTCCCTGGTTTTCTCCTGGGTCTGCGGTCGGATACCAAATGATCAATTTCGGACATCTCATCGGCGAGCTGGTCAAGCGTATCAGTGGCAAATCACTCAACCAGTTCATTGCCGACGAGTTTGCGGGTCCGATGAACGCAGACTTCGGGCTGGGTGTGCCGGAGGAGAAAAAGGCGAGAGCCGCGGACATTGTGCCTCCTCCCCCCTTGAGTCTGCCCGAGGGTATTGATCTGCAGAGCATCATGGCCAGGGTGTTCATGAACCCCCCTCCCGATGCGGCCGCCTCTATGTCTCCCGAGCAAAGGGCTGCTGAGATCGGCGCCTTGAATGGTTTCAGCAATGCACGCGGCCTTGTTCGTATTGCTTCTCTCGTGTCTCTCAATGGAGTTGTTGATGGAAAGCAATATCTTTCTCCGGAAACCGTCGCGAAGATCTTCCAGGAAAGGATTCGGGGCACCGACGTGGTCATCGGCCTCTTTTTGCGAATGGGCCTCGGTCTCGGATTGCCCGTACCACAAACCCTCCCATACATCCCAGAAGGAAACATTGCTTTTTGGTGTGGCTGGGGAGGCTCCATGCTGATCATGGATCTTGATCGTCGGATGACTATCTGCTATGCTATGAACAAGATGGCGCCAAGCCTTGCAGGCAACGAGAACAGCGCGATTTACATTAAGGCGATCTACGATATTATGGCAAACGAAGCAAAGGCTTGATTGTATTGTGTTATGATTTTGTCGAAGGAACAGGATTGCAGCGGGACTCAACATCATTGAGGGGACATCTGGACATGGAAAACCGTGTCGGCACTAAGATAGGAGCAACCAATTTGACGTCTTTGATTATGTTGACTTTTTGGCCGCCGAAACTCGCTGGTTGTCGCCACCAGTCTCGGAAAACACCAGCTCGTCTCTTTCCCAGACCAACTCTACCGCCGCGCCGACAGGGCCAGCAACAGCGGTCATGACAGCGGTCTTGAACAGCAAGCTGGGCCAAGAAACAGTGTTGAGCAATTGCTTGTGCGCGGCAGTGTACAACGAGAGAGCCCAAATCAAAACACCAGAGGTACCAATGATGTAGTCCCAGCGAAGGAAGGCATGGACACCATCCCCGACATTGTCAACAACCAGCCCTGACCAAGGTAGCGGGATGGAGTACACATTTGCCGGGTGCAGCGTCTCCAGGAATCGCTTTTCAAATATCATGGGTACAATAACCGTCGCCAATGACACTATCCATGACACGAGGTGCGGCAAAGATGCATTGATGAAGGCGAATGCGTAAACCCAGCGCAAGCTGGACATGGAGGCTCGGTGGCTGTTCGAGATGAACGGAGACAGCAAGTAGTAGGCAACGGTGCTAAGAACCGAGACATATGCAGGCCATGGTTGCCAAATGGCGATCGCGATTTGCTTGAAGTCCACGGGGATTACGGATGGGGCAGGCAAAACCATCATATGGGTTGGTATCATGAATCCAACACCAAAGACCAACGGCAGAGCTGCCAGAACCGCGCGTGGAACGCGGATGTTGTTTGCGTGAGGTCGATGAGCCGTGACCGAACAACCGAGTTGAAGGCCTAGGAACAAAGGGGTCGCGAAGGCAAAAGTGAATACTTGCGCTACGAGGCCAAAGACCATGGGGCTGTCCCAGTCAATTTGGCTTCCATTGGGGTCATTTGAGCTTGACGACAACTTACTATGCAGCTACCGTTCCCGCATTACCCTTTCTCCACGACTCCAAGACAACCAAAGTCCATGCTGCTCCGAAGGATCCAGAGAAAGCAATGCTGTGGAGCAAGAGTCCGGGATTCTGGCCATCGAGCGATGGGTAAAAGAAGGTCGTCAAAGTGGCCAGGAGATGATCGACTGGCTCGACACCCGTGTATACTGTCCTCAGTGGCTCGTTGATACCCGGAAGCTTGCCTGACTCGATTGACTGATTACCGAGGAAATGCAAGCCATTGATGTATGAAAAGTAGAAAATCGCGTAGAACACGAAGGCGCTCAAAGAGAAGAGGACGTATTTCATGGTGGATGAACTGACACGACTCTTTCACTTCCTGGCTGGTGACTTATAAGCTCGAAGTAGCGTGTGAGACCGAGGCAGGAAATAATTCCCGTTCATTCACATGGACTTTAAGGGTTCAAAGGAGTGGGGTTGACGTGTATTCCCAGCTGGGTCTAGCGTGGTCCCTTGCATATCCCTTTCCATTCAGATGGGTTTCAGCTCTTTGACTGCCTCCAGAGTAGCTTCGGCCAACCTTGGAAGTGCTGCAAAGTAGACTGTATAGTAGAGGCTTCCTGTCATATTTCTCCTCCTTTGTTAATCTTCTTGGCGTGTTGGCATCTCACAAAGATGGATTCCTTTATTATGATCCATATTTAGCATTAAAACAATCTGCAAAGGACCAGCACGTTTCGAAGGTACAATAAATAGGTTGGAACCAAAAAAAATTAGAACAAAAAAGAAGCACCGACCGCGAGTCGAACGCGGGACTTCGAGATTATTGAAGAATTAATCTTTGCACTGGAGGAATTGTTAGCGTTTGAAGTGGTTTAATGTGGTACTGTTGAACATACATCTCACACTCTAGCCACTGAGTTACCGGTGCGGCTGATGCAAAACTGCCGACCGTTTCGTCTTATGGACACATTAAAACACAAAGGCATCCCCAAAAATAAAATTCCCTACTTTTCGATCTTCATTCCAATGTTATTATAATCCAAGGTTTGAGGTTTTTTAAAAAAAAAAACTAAAACCTGAATGTCTAAAATGTAAGCGGTTCGATGTTCAACCTGGATTGAGATTTTTTCGTCTTCAAGATTGGGAATATATTCACGGTATTGCCTCACTTGTACGGTATACTGAGATACCTACCTGTAGGTAAGGATCGAGACTCGGAGGTATATGTCAAAGGTAAGGTTTGATATGAATACAGCGACATCGACCCCAATACGATCTATGCACAGGAAAAGGTGGTTAAGATGTCAGGTTCAAAAAGGACTGCTGAGATTCCACGATCATGACATATATGAAGAGGCGATGAAAAAAGTCCCAAGAACACATCGGAATTTTCAATGCAAAAGTCCAACAGTGCCTTTCGAATTTATAACTAGCTTGGGTAGGCCGTTGACAGTCCCTTACTAGGAAACTCGTAGATAGAATAAGTGCATTGAAACAGCGCCCTAGGCTCACCATTGTTGGGAGGCTTGAAGGTAGAGATATTCAAGAAGCTTCATGCTATCAGTGAGAAGGAAAGGATCGAAGAAATAAAATACAAGGGGCTTGGAACCTTGATGACTTGCAATCTTTGCATATGTGTAGAAGCTCTGGAAATAGAGAAACATGGACTGCCTGGGTAGTCGCCAACGGGAAATCTTCTGCGTCCAACTATCTTCCTTTCCCTTCACTCCAACTTCAGAAGATTGCAATTTTCATTATCTACCCACTGCAATCCATCACACTCTCTCATCAATCTGCATCTGTTTTTCACGCGTTTCTCTACTTTCCCAGAAGGACATGCCTCCCGGCAGTCGATTCAAGCGAAAGCTTGATCAGGGACCAAAATACAAGGAAGAGCGGGATACGAAAAAGAACCAGAGAGCATACTGCCGTGACTGCGGAGCTTTTGAGGAACCGGATCATGCATGCTATCCGATTTGTCGGAGATGTAGCCTAAGGTTCATCGCGGGAACTGGATGTGATCCTATGGCCTATTGTGGCCTCTTCCCTTGCTGTGGTTGCTGTGAACCGCAGGCCCCTTCCCCCGAGAGTCATCTGGAGTCTCCCATTGATGGGGTCGATTACCCAGTGCTGAAGGTATTGAGGCAATGCAGTCACACCGCTACATATACTGACCAGGAGCCTCCATCCCAGATCTTATTTCCGGACTTGCAAGCCATTATGGCACAACTTTGCGACTTCCTCCTATCGGACCGTCCTCTCGAGATCAAACTCGACCGCCAGCCCTATCGTGCCATTTTTGAAGCATTCCGCAGTCAAGACTCTTTCATTGAATTGGCATACAGCACAGTGCTCCCAGAGATCAAGGCTCTACAAGGGAAACTAGTCACAGTGGATACTCTCCATGCTATCCGGCAACAACAAGTCAAGGAACTAGACATCTGGGATCGACCGCATGGTGGTTACCTTGATTTTGTTACAGATTTACGCTCGAGAACTTACTGGCGGCCTTACATAGGACAAGCTAGTGTGCCAAAGTTCCAAATCTCCGCCCACCACAAAAACATCCAAGCCGGTTACCAGGATTCCCTCCACTACTGGATCATTACCAGAGGAGAACAGCGAGTAGCGAATTTCATCCGCTTGTGGGCAATTCCATTTCCACCGAATGCTTCGGGTCTGGTGAAGGAAGTATTCGAAACCTTTCTGGAAACAGTGATGTGTCGGGCCTTTCACTCCCTTCCGCCATCCACTCTAGAGGAGCTCTTTGGGCCGTGTCTGGATGATGAAGGCAGATACTCGGGAATGGGCCTTAATGTGGTATCCCCTTTGTACCAGGGCAAATTAGGCATACCGGGTCACCGTGCAATAATCCAGCAATGCGATAATTTGCCGGATCCGGATATATGGGCGTGGTCAGCTCTTCGAAATGTTAATCGCAAACAACAATCAAAGTGGTCACCATCTGCAAGACACTCTTTCACAAAGAAGGACTACTACAACATCCTCCGCGGGGCCATTACCGGGAGTCTTATTGGCAACCATCCTTTCGATATCAACCAATGTCTTCCTCCAAATGCAGATCTGATTCCCTGGGGAGAATTAGATCCAAAGGAGCCCCAGGACACGGAATTTTGGTTCAAGACAACGATCAGCAATCTTCAGGAGCAGATGACCGTTCTCTCAACAGCTGAAGAAGACACTCCATTGGACACCTCCACGCCAAATGAGTTCATTCGCACTGTGGGGACTTCAGATGTTCCCATTGGCATCGTGTTTGGATGCGTACCTTCACATGAATACACGGCTTATGATGGATCCGGGTCACCGGCTCTTCATCATCTACCCTGGGGGCTCAAAGAAAGCGGGTTTGATGAGTCTAACTCGTTGATTTGGTCATAAAATCTTCAGAAGTTCACGCTTATCCCTGGTGGGTTTCAGTCCCGACCTCCCAATCTTCCGATGGTTCAGTTCCTCAAGACTGCCACCAAGAAGCTTATTTTGGGGAGCAAGTTAAGAATCATCATCATGAGTGGCAAAGAAGTTGAGCCAGTTGTCCTTCCAGATGATATTCTTATCTCTGGGCATATCACTCTCATGCTAGACGATGTGGAATGTCACGCCTGGGTTGAACACGATGGTGGCAGAATATTGCGTCTCTTTGTTCGATCACCATCGCCTCTTTCGGAACTGCGGTCAAGCAATGGCCGAATGGCGTGCCAAATTACAAGAGTCTTTCGGTTGATCTCAGGGCTCACCGGCGTGAAGATCCATCCTGCATTCTTTGAGTCAACTTTAGTCGAGACCTTAATCATCAGGGGATGGTACGATGAGAAAATTGGTCAAATACAACCCGTCAGTCCAGGAAATCTGGATCCTCTTCTTAGACTTTGGCTCGCAGAAAGGGGGTTCACCGGTGAAAGCGACCTCCAACGCTTAACTGAAGCGGCTGGGGGGTCCCTCAGGCTTGGAATTCGAATTATGTGTGCGAGCCGCCCAAACAAGGCACACAGATCTAAGACCGCTGGCTTAGGGGTTCTTCCATCCACGAAAACACATGATTGTGATCACTGGCCCGACGAAATCGTTTCTCGTGTCCAAGCTCTCTTCAAAGAGAAGGCCCCCCTCCTCTTCATGAACAGCGAACGCAGTCAGTCCACAGATGAAGAGCAGAACCAAGCAACGGAAGATTCCTCTATTGCCAAAGCTATCGGGCTGGATCTTTCTTCCCGAAACGCTCAAAAGTCCCCAAGTATACCCGACTATCTCACCCAATTTGATGAAGCGCAAAACAAGATTGATGGATCTCAAATCAACGCGGGTGTTTCGAGAACCCTCGATGAAACCCAGTCAGAACCAATCAGGTTGATGCTAGGCTCAAGGCACCAAGGGTATGGAGGGTTGCGGGCAGTGGGGTTCTACCAATTCACTATCCGCCACATAGGATTGTGCATCGTTACTCAACTTCACCCAGAGTGTGGATTTTGGATTCAAGCGGAGCTTTCCCCTGTTGGTGAAAGGCATCCGCACGTGTGGGCTACAGAAGCAACCCTCGAAGACCCTGGCTCTCGTTTGGCGATTCGCGTTGGAATACGAGGCTCTGATGATCGTGAAATAGGCTTTGAGTATCCCGCTTGTGATGGCTGGGAAGCTTGTTACAAAGCGAATCGGCTTGTCGATGAGCTGCATGGGGACAGCTGCTTCGAAATTTCCAAAAGACCCCGGAGACACCTCGTTGTTGATGGACGACATAGGGGTCTGCTCCAAAGATACCCCGAGCTTCAGAAATATGTGGGCGGGGCGTTCAATGATGATGATGGGAATCTTGTCCCCGACCGACCTCAGCGACTAAGGATAGGCAAGAATTGGAAGAGCGATGAAAAGCGTGAGGAAAGCGAGAAAGGGCCGGAATAACTCCTGATGATATCCAAGCAATCTGGCTTCTGTCGGTTACTCTCGACTCGAGCAATGTAAAGAATAATCTTAATCAATTCCACTGATGTTCCAGACATACTAGCCGTACTCTCCTTGATCACATAGTTGTTTCATACTGAGAAGCGAGTGTTCGGAAGGAGTCAAATACTCTGTGACAGCTCTACTTCCAAACGAGTTACGCGAACTGGCACATACAGGTTGGGTATCAAAAAGGGTTGGCTAGACATCCTTCAAGTTACTAAAAGTTTCGGCCAGATCCCATCACTGCAGCGGTGGCGCAGTGGTAACGCGTGAGATGTAAGAATACTCGACTTCCATTTCACAGGAACCATTCACTAACAATCTCCCCAGTGCAACTCAGCAATATATCTCAAGATCCCGTGTTCGAACCACGGTCGCTGCTTCTTTTTTTCTTTTCCAAACAATCAATGACATGTACTCTTCATGTAACTGAAGACCTCGGTTAAATTCCATCACTGCAGCGGTGGCGCAGTGGTAACGCGTGAGATGTAAGAATACTTGACGTCCATTTCACAGGAACCATTCACTAATAAACTCTCCAGTGCAACTCAGCAATACATCTCAAGATCCCGTGTTCGAACCACGGTCGCTGCTCTCTTTTTTCCCCCCCCCGAATTTTTCTCCATCTCATCTATCGTATCTCCCCGAGGGTTTCCTTTTGCTGGTCTTGAACCAAGGTGTGCTCTTATTGTCTCTATGTGTGGATCTGTCAATGTCATCTGTATGGCACTTTCAAGGTTTCAAAGTTCTTCAATCGTTTCATCCATGATCCCAATTGATAGCTTCAAGGTTCTCTCCAGGGCTTAATTGGTCCGTGAGAAGACGAGCTACGTACCACTTTGCGAGCGTTATCCTTAACATATAACTAAGGTGATTTGGAACCTAGGGCTCTCTGTCAGAGGTCATGTGGTCTGGGTCATTTCTCTTCCTTTCCATTTCGCTTTCTTCTCTCAACACAACTCCTTGGGATCTTCGTCTTGAGCCTTTGTCTCCCCTCTAAACACCTCCAGCTTGCGAGAGCTCATAAATCGCAACCTTTGCGCATCGAGCGCCCCCAGTCAAATCAATCATGCAGGCGTCACTATTACCCTTCGACGTTCTTCTTCAGATTTTCTCCTACGGATTCGAAACTCTGGTGCCATATGCGAGGGTGTGTCGCTCATGGCAAATCGCCGTTGAAGCGATCACTTTCGCTGACATCCATCTCGAGTCCTCAAGCCTGAGGAACTTCGATAAAATAATTCGGTCCTCGAACTTCGTACGGTGTGGACATATTAGGAGAATCTACTTCCGAATCAAACTCCCCAAATACAGCATCGAGGATCGAGCACAGTATGAGAATGAATTGGACCGCAGATGCAACAACAACGTCTTCACGAAAGCGATATCGGCTCTCTTGCAAACCCTCAGCTCCTGGCCACAGCAATTCAACAGTTCAGTTGCATTGGAAATTTATGCGGTTTGTCCAAGTGATTTCAAAGCATGCCCAGACTGGGATCTACGAACTGTGCGAATTCAGACCTACCTCGCTTTTCCCGAGAAGGATATCCTAGACAAAAGGTTCGAAAGCTCATACTTGAAGCTTGTGCATAACAGACTATCGAGCGCTGGATGCATCTATTCGCTCAAGACACTGGATCGTGAGGGCTTCAGACGCTTTGCACCTAGCGCCATATCCCAGATAGTATCCCATCTGCCGCGGTTACAGAGTCTCGACCTTGCGCTCAATGATGACGAACCGAATGATGCTCAACGTGATCTGTTGCGTGATGGTGAGTCCTTCAAGGTCTTCCGAGCTCTGCTTCTGATCGAGTCTAACAACACATCTCACAGGTTTCACGATGACTAGTTGGCCCTCAAGCCTTCGAGATTTGAAGCTTTCATATGATGGACCGACCCCGAAAGTCAATACGGACGAAGCTCTTCCGTATCGGTCAAGTCCTGGTAAAGACTCACTAAGCCGTGAATTGCATGGCATTTCACATCAGCTGAAAAGCCTTACTCTTTACAACATTATGATTGACCCTGAGTTGTTCTGGCCGACAGATTCGACTTGGCCAATCCTTGAAAGGTTCACTCTTTTTTATCAACCAGCCATGACCTCGGGCACGTGGTACTTTGACAACGACCCAGATGACAATTCCCATCGAAAAACTGGACACGAAGGACGCTCGTCTCCGACTATACTCCACATTCATCCCAATGAACATCTCCAAAGATTATACCTTTATGCAGCACGTGCGGCTCAATGCATGCCTCGGCTCCGGTGGATGGAGCTTGAGGCCGAGTTAGGAAGAGGTCGGGTCTATTATGGTGACGAGTTTATCGAACACAGATTCGAGTACAATGCGTGGGCTGGGGAGGCTGTCTGGACGGGCACTTCCCAGTGGCATTTGAAAGACGAGGTCCGAGAAGCCTGGCATGCTGCAGCGCGGAGTCATGGTCGTGACAAGGCCCTTATCAAGTTGTTCCATAGTAGCCCATACTGGGAATCCTGGAGTCTTCAATAAATGATGTATGACCCCAGGGTTAGATGAATCGATGTCCTCACCACAACCAATATCTCTGTCCCCAGTGCTCCGGCCCACGCCTTCATGGCGTACTTAGGTTCATACCTCAATGTAGAAGTTCAAAAACTATATGCAAACAAACCTTACATAGCAGAAAGAATAACTGCATGCAACCTTGGAATACACCCACGTCGTATGCCCCTCAGTAATGTTACACGGGATTTCAAAGATCGAGTCCAAATCACTCTCTACTTTGGAACTCCTTCTTCTATAGGGATATCAAGCACCTGGAGAGCTCGTGAACAAATTCATTTGCAATAAGTATACTCCTCGGCCTTCCAGGTAGAAGCCACGGAAGCAAGTCCTCTCCAATGATCGAGCAAAGGCAAAGCTTGCAATATCATCCTACCGGATGAGATCAGGCCTGGAAATCTGGCCACGACAGGCGTGCATTGGATATCATGAATATCAGAGAAGATTGAATCGCGATCTACCATGGCTCTTGTATTGACCTAGTGATAGGCCCAAATACTCTCGATGAGCTGACAGAGTCGAAGATTTTTGATCGATCAAGCGCGTGACTGAAGCCCAGCCAGGCCTTGAGTGACCACCTGGGTCCTTTCGAGCATTTGATCGTTTTATACGCCATCCAGCCATTCCACAGGTCTCCAGAGGAATCGATAGCGCCGAGCCCCAATCGATGTGGGCAATCCACATGGACAAGGACCTGGCCATGTATCTGACCGCAATATTCAAGTGCAGACACATGGCATTCAGGCTTGCAAGGCACTGTGGATACCGCAAGCATGGAGATAACTGGCCTAGCAAGAAGTGATAGCTTCAAGTCATGCTAGTTCACTCTTTGCCAAGTGTCTTTATTGTCTCCGACGCGAGTGGTGCCCATCCTCGGCGGGTGAAGACTGTTCCCATATGATGCAGTTCCCGATAACGGCCAACCAGACGTGAGGATCTGTTTCAGTCTCGCGGTTTGGGTGGTGAACCACAGGCTCGGAGGGGTGGGAAAGCACGATCTGGGAGATCGACCACGCTAGTGATGTCAAGAGAATTGAGTTTGTTTCAGGTGGTCCCTATTTAAGTGAGCAAAAGGCATTGCCCAGGTGTGATCCGACTCTTCAGCACGGGCTCATCGGGGATGGGCATTGTGGACTATGAGGTAAGCCGGGAAGGGGGCCCCGGGGATCGCCCGTGTGGAAATTAAAACCCAGGTACTCCCGACATGCCCAGACGGTGAGTGTGGGATTCATGAAAGGAGAATATGCAGGAGCATGCATAGCGCGCGCGACCAAACGCGCTGACAAGTGTCCGATCACCTGATGGCCTGAGCATTGACCGCCCGGCCGTTGACAACAGATAAATTTCCCCACCATAGATCTCCTCATCACACTTCCTAGTGTTTTATTCTTTTACTTTCTCTTACTTTCAATCGGATGCTCACACTCTCTAATTTATCTTCAAGCTTGAGGGACAGGCATATGCCTCTCCGTTATCTTTGGGATGCTCCGGGATTCAGATATTGATTCCCTTAATGGGCATCTAGCTTCCTTTTCCTTACAACAGCAAAAGCAACATGAGAATTTGCAAGACCTGCTAGGCCAGTTCAAGAGCCTGCTAGATGACTACAGTTCCCTCAAAAGTGACTACGAGGAGGTCAAAGATGGCCGAGAGAAATACAAGCGCCAGGCCCGTGGCCAGGTAAGCTGTCAGCAAGCTCCAACAGGCCACCCATCTGACAGGCTATTAGGATCGTAACCCCTTCGTTCTTGTTCTTGTTGACGGAGATGGCTATCTAGTGAGCTTGAGTCATGCTATGCTTGCTGGCATGGTTAGCTAATATCCTCCAGTTCAAAGAGCACTTCTTAAAGAACGGCAGCGAAGGAGGCATTAACGCAGCTCGTGAACTCAGTGATTCCGTGAGAGAGCTGATGCATTCGACAATGGGAATGCAGGCAGACCAATGTCGAATCATGGTTCGGGTTTACGCCAACGTCCTTGGCTTGTCAAAGGCACTCGCTCGAGCCGGACTCATGGGCCACGAAGCCCGGTCTCTTTCCCCATTCACCTCATCCTTTACCCGTGCACAGGAGCTCTTTGACTTTGTCGATGCTGCGGAGAAAAAAGAGGGAAGTGATTTCAAGATAAGAGGTAAGGAGCGGCTTCATGAGATCTGTCGCCCAGTACTAATCCATGTTGGACACATAGAAATGTTCCGCCTATTTGCAGACGCCAACCAATGTCGTCACATCTACTTTGCTGGCTGTCATGATACTGGATACGGCTCACTCCTGACCCCGTACAGAGGGAGTGATCGTATCACGCTTATTAAAGCCGCTGGCTTCCACCGTGAATTCGAAGCTCTCGGTCTCCCAATCAAAGAGCTGCCTTCGGTCTTCGCATCTTCACCCCTAACTACCAACAAGCCACCCACCGGTCCTGCTGCTGCTAAAGCCGGCGGTAATGGTACAAACGGAATGTCCAATCATTCAATTTCTCCAAACGGTGTTACCAAACCAATCTGCAAGCACTTCCAAAAGGTGAGTTGATAGTTGAAACTGTCCATATCAGAATCTGACGTCGGCGCAGGGGATTTGCAAATTCGGCAATGGCTGTAATAAGCAGCACGTCATGCCCAACCAATCACTAACCCACCTTCCATCTAAAAACACGCCCGTGTCACCCAAGTCCTCGACGAAGTCTACCTCCTCATTCTGGACCTCTCCCACCGCGGTCGGTCGTACCGAAGAATTTCTGAGATCCATGCTCCCTCTCCCAAGCATCAAAACCGAGGAATTCATCCCGGTTAACAAGGAAGGGGACCGCATTGACCCCTATTATCCTCAGCCGTCGGCAGAAGCATTTGAAGAGTACCACTCTCGCGCAAAGGAACATAAAGTGTGTAATAGCTACCACCTTTCCGGGGAATGTGGCGACATGAGCTGCCCTTACGATCACACCGATGTCACCAATACCGTCATCGAGGTGCTGAGGTGGATGCTTCTCCAGCATCCGTGCTCTCGATCCGGGGCTTGTCGATCGATCAAATGCTACATGGGCCATCTTTGCCAGAAACCCGGCTGCAAGGCAGTCAAGAGTTGGCAATGTCGTTTCAACCAGAATGCTCACACCCTCGACCTTAGAATCGCTCGATGGGATGTGCCAACTGACCAGGATGAGATCGTTGACCAATGGTCTGTCAGCGACGGCTCTATCGGTGAGCATTCTCCGATCTCGCTGGAACTCGATTAGATTTCCATTGGCGGTTTTACACAAGGAATTACCTTCCAAAGTTCCACATACAGTCCCTCTTACTTGGGATGTTCTTGTATGTGAGAGAAAGCAAGCTCGTCAAAGCCGAAGTGCTTGGCAATATGCTCGGTGGAACTTCGTGACCACAAAGGATTGAACGGACATCTGGAGTCGTGTGGATGATTTAAACAAGATTCTTGTGATAGCAACTCCTAGAAAATAAGAATCATTATGTCGACTCAATTTCCCTCTGTTTTTCGTTACACCTTGCCGCTGGGCATTGGGAGGACCGACTGCGTGTTGAATAATACGGGAAGTGGCTCGTTGGCAAGTGATTGAGAGTGGAAAGTTACTGACGATGTGCCAATTGGGAGTTATAGAGAGGAAGTGGAACCCCGAGAGGAACTAAGCGGGACCAATGTGACTGTCGAGAATGAAAGGGCACAAGAGAGTAAAGAAGTATCATCAAGCTGTCTTTACTTTCCCTTACTTACAACATTGAAAGGCAGGGTTTTGATGGCTCAACCCCTTCTTGGGACCTGCAACCTTGCAAGGGCCATACTACATGCGATGATGGTGAGTAAAGACCCATGGATGTCTTCTTCTCCCATACATCCAGCTTAGCCTTGCTCACTTTTTTCGGGCGAAATAGGAAGCCGATCAGCACGAGTATCCCACGCCACGCCTTGAATTGACACCGGCCCATGGGAAATGGATCGAATCATTCGTCGTCCATCCCCGTGCGCGAAACCGAGCGAATGGACACCCAGGACGTTCGAGCACTGGTGGTAACCGCAGATCGTTGATCGGAGATAATCGGCAGCACCCCAGACAGAAGTCACAACAACCTACCGAAGGGAGAGAGTCCCGGTGTCGGCAGCACCCGGACTGCAGGTGCCCATCGGAGCGATTGGTGGTCAGCGTATAGCATGAAGAAAATGCTGGATGGCATAAATATCACGCTGCCATTGGCATGGCTGCTGGATAGGAGTGAGGAGCTCCGCAAGGTCCTTGCGTCACGGCCGGACACGATGTGAGGAATGTCCTAGTGTGGCACTATCATGGCCGCTGGTATGAGATGGAGCCCAATGAGTATCTAATTGAAAAGGACAGCCACCTGGACGAGGGGGATGGCTGAGATGAAGGTTTGCCCGGCCTACCCTAGGTATGATCTAAAGGATGCGTAATGAGCACAGCAGTTTGCCATCGACGGAATATCGATATCTTGCCTCTTTGACGCAGCCACAATGCCATTGACACCTGCTCAATCCTCTTTGAAACATGGAGCCAACAGTCCATCCGATCTTTGAAGCCAAGACCTGTTCATGGCAGTATGTAGTGGCCTGTCCCAACACCAAAGAGGCCGCTATCATCGACCCGGTTCTGAACTTCGAGCCCTCACTGTTTCGCATCACCACGGAATCCGCCGACAGTATGATCGAATGCATTCTGAAGCATGAATACACTGTCAAAATGATCCTGGAAACACATGCCCACGGAGATCATCTCTCCGCTGCATACTACATCCAACAAGCTCTCTGGACGCGAGGCCAGCCGCATGCCCAAATCTGCATAGGCGAAAACATCACAATCGTGCAAAGCTACTTTGCACACAAGTATAGGATCCCGCGAGAAGAAATCGAAGACGCCTTCAACCACCTCTTCCAACCCGATGAAGTCTTCCACATCGGCGACATCGCCTGCACCGCCCTCCACCTACCTGGACACACACCAGATCACGGAGGTTATCAAATGGGGAACAATGTCTTCACAGGAGACAGTATGTTCAATCCAGATGTTGGAAGTGGAAGATGTGACTTTCCTGGTGGCGATGCACGGGAACTATACCGGTCGATGAAACGCCTCCTTGCCTTCCCGCCGGAAACGAGACTCTACACCGGTCATGATTATCCGCCTTGCAATGAGTCTAGGGCGCGTCATCCGCTGCCGTATGTTACTGTTGGGGAGCAACAGGCGAAGAATAAACATGTGAAGAATGATTCCACGGAAGAAGACTTTGTGCATTGGAGGAATGAGCGGGACAAGGCGATGCCGGAGCCTAAGCTTGTTCACCAGGCTATGCAGGTTAATGTGCGTGGTGGAAAGATGCCTAGCAAGTCTCATGATGGAAAGGCCTATATGCTGTATTTGATTGAGGTTCCGAGTGTTTTGTTGGCGGGCTAGTTCGCCCCAAGGGCGAGGGTATTTGTGACATAAACGCTAAAGATGTTTCATTCTGGAAAACTATAGTCCGGTCAAAAGAAAATACATTCGAGCAGAAACCTTCCAAGTATCGACTTAGCTATCCCTCTCAAGGTCCTTTGCTGCATGATCCACTGACTACAGGCCGGCTCCGTCCCCACCACTTCCGGCATCTCTCATCAACAGCTAGCCCCTGATTCTGAAATACGCCTCCTTCACCTCTTCGCGAGTATTCATAAGACCCAGCCACTTGAAGATCAACGGGTGATTATCCAGCGACAGCCCAGCAAAAGAATAGCTGCGCACCCAAGGCTCAAAGTGATAATCAACAGCAGTAACACGACCAGGGATGATGCTCTCCCCACCACTCTTCTTCAACTGACCCTCAAGGACATCATAGCAGCGATATGCTTGAGCCGTGTATCTCTCAAGCGCATTCTCGTTCTTCTCGGCGTTGAAATGTCTAGAAAGCCATCAGCGCTCCTCTCTTCCACATCACACATCATCAACATACCTAAACCAATTCGTCTGCCCCATCATCGGACCCAGCGTTGATAACAAGAAGTACTCCCATTTCTCAAAATCGACCAAATCCTGCGCCGAGTCTCCAGAAGGACCAATGACATTGCCCTTGTCATACACGCGGCGAATATAGTTCATGCAAGCCCCGGATTCCCACGCAGTGACGCCCGTGTTCGGGTCTTCGATGGCAGGCACACGTCCGTTCTCGTTGATCTTGAGATATGTTTCGCCTTTCACGCCCTTTTTCGGATCGGGGCCGAATTCCCACTGCTTTACCTCGTATGGTATGTGGAGAGCTTCCAGCGCCATCGCTACCTTGACTGGATTCGGGCCGGAGGTGTGAGCGTGCAAGGTGAGCGGCTTGATGTGACCGGCCATTTTGCGGATATGTGACAATTGGATTCCTTGATGGCGTTCAAGTTCTCAGTGGCTCGAGAAGCGTAATGGGATGAGCTAGCTATGATGTAAGCTCGTATCATTCAAGCCATGGAGTTGATTGGGTCTTTGGCGGGCACTAGGTATGAGAGCTGTTTACCTGTCGATGAATTGGAAACAGAAATCACAGTGAATTGTTCAAATGGAATCGCGAAATCCCCTCTTAAAACGGTCTATTTTATAGACCCCTCCGCAGGAAATATCCATGCGATACCTTGGTCGGGTAAAAACTCTCGCTTAAACCTTGGAAGAAGCTTAAGCCCTTCTGCAGTGAGCATATAATTCTCCGTCGGCTAGGAAAGAGTATGGCTATGCCTCCACGGCTTTTGGGTCATAGGTCTCGATTGCTGACTGCATGACTTCGTATATGCAAAATAAGCAGTAAAGAATTCATTGGCGAATTGACTTGGCCGTTTGAAGCCAATTTCAATAAACAGCTGGTAGCTCCTAGGCAATATAGCTTGACAGGCATGGAAGTTGAGTATCAGGTGGACACAAGATGGTCGGACGAAATTCACTCAGATAGTGCCACAATATGTGGCTCTCGGGTTTCGCGTTGAGCGAAATCACTCTAATCCTCATCTGGTGTCAAGTATTCGAAAGTCCAGATACCAAAGTGTCTTCTGCTCTGGTCGTACAACACTGCGTTACACCTGGGCACCGGCTCAACGCATAGGTGTTTCTTTAACGGCGCAATGCATTTTCTGTCTCGCAATGGGCCTGTTTTATTCCAAGGTTGCCGACTCGAAACTATATCAATTTTAAAAATCGGAATCGGAATGGTTCTCCGCAGCCCTTAGTAGACTCAATGCATTCGATAGTCGAGTGGGCAAGGTGGACGGTAACACGGCCATCAAAGCAATCGCCAGCTAGTTCTCAAATTTCTCACAGCATCCATGGATGAGTCCAGAGGAGTTGGATTGGAAGCGGAGTCAAACCAATGAAACGGTTGCAAACGCCGCGACAAACGGCCTGCATTAATGAGACCCCTGGCTGTGTGCTAGGGTTTCCCGGGTAATGAAATCGGAAGGTGATAGTTGATTTCATGTATTGCGAATTCTCTGGGCAAAGAGAATAAGTGTATCAAAATGCAAAAGACCCTGGAGAGTCAAAGTATAGTATATGTTCAAGAATGCAAATGCCCTTTCTAAACTCCATGACCCAGTTCCAACCGAGAATGATAAAACCGTCAGATTCAATGACTGACAGCAACCGCAGCAACAAGTGCGTCCAGAGCGGAACTGTGTGTTGATGCATCCACCGTCGCTTGAATGGGGCCTGCCCAATTAATACCGAACTGGTTCTTCTCATTGCGATCATTGTTCCAAATACTGTTTGCCCAGGCGGTGATGACATTGCTGTAAATCGCATTCGGAGATGCCTTCTGCAGCATGGCGAGATTGCGGGCGAAGATTCCCTTGAACTGGGTTCCGTCTGGAAGACATTCCGGCTCACAGGCTTCGTGTAAGATATCGTTTGAATCTGTCAATGATTCAATGGCTGCCTTTGCAATCTTGTTGGCAGAGGGCAAGTACGTGTCGTTGGGTGCTGCTTTGTTGAGTTCAACTAGGCCGCCGAGAACCACGCCTTGATTGTAGGTCCACCTGAAAGAAGTCAGATACTGATCGAAAGCATGGCTGGGGGCAGCTACTTACACGGTATCACCGTTGTTCTGGCAGTCTCCCAGTAGTCCATCGTTGATGGTACCGTTCTCTCCGATGAATCCCTGAGCGGCGAACCAATCCCATTCTTTCTGGGCCCAGCTCACATAGTATGATTTTCGGTCCGGGACTCGGTTCGCCAGATGCGCCGCGATAGAGAGGAAGAGCTCGTTCGTAATCGAGTTCACATACGTACTGACAGGACTCCAGGGAAGACCTGCTCCACCGCAGTTCGTTCCCCACGCTTTGGCCTGGTCTAATTAGTTCATTGCACTATCCAAGATGCTGCTCGACATACCAAGCTCTCAAAAATTTCCTCAGCGAGCTCGAGGTAGTTCTCCTCCTTTGTGATATCCCATGCGGCAATCCACGCCAGAGCCCACCATCCATCATCATCGTAGGCCTGGGCAAGCCATTCCGAGGCATTGACGGCGTTTGATGGTTGGCTGTCGCGTGTGAAGACGGTCTTTGTCTCCGGCCCGGGGTTGGGGTTCGACACTGGCCCCACGGTGAAGGTATGGTTGAAGACATACGTCGCCGTATTGATCACTGATGGATCCAAGGCAGCCAGGTCCGCGACGATGGTCATGCAATTGGCGCTGTTCCACCACCCGGCCGTATCCCAAATTCCACTCGAAGTGTTATACCAGCCTTGAAGGACCTGAAGGGAGTCGCGCGCTCTGGCGCCCGCATCGTCGGCAATTGCATTACCTGTGAAGAGCAGCGAAGCCAGCGAAGGAGCTAGGAGACCAGTGCGTGAGAACAACATGGCTGCTTGTCGGGACCAGAGGACGTACACAAAACTCCTTGTCCGAACATTTCTCACGGGCAGTACATTCCATATTTAAATATGATAGCCACGATGTTCCTGTGTTGGCGCTTGGACACGTCGCTGCCTGTGCAAAACAACTGCACATTCCTGCAGCTGGGGTTGTACCTTGATTGGCGCTTCAGAGAGGTCGGTCCACTATAGCGCATCGCTCAGCATCTGATCTGCAATTATCGACTTTTTTGTGAGACTGAAACTCTCCTGAGCTCGCGACTCTGCGTGGTCGGTCTTCCAAGGAACCAGCCTTGCAGAAGCAGTCCGATGTTGGTTAGGTTGGAAATACCCCTGATGGTTGAATCAAGGAGTTCTCTTGCTAGGGTGTCAAGGTTGTCGCTAGACATACAAGTGTCAATGACCCCGTCTACCCCTTGCAAGGCGAAGTCATGGACTGGAAGTAAAGTTCAATTGAAAACGAGAGAATAATTTTCCGAAGTCTCAATGGTTCGCTCAGGGGGCGGTCGACACTCGGCTTGCAGTCATTTAACACCTGTCGATACTGCAAAGACATTCAATGTGTTTCAAGGCTGGATTGAGCATTAAAATCAATCACATTGAGCTCAGGCGTCTGGGCAGACACAACTAAATGCGTCTAAAGCGCGACTGGCATTTGAGACATTGTGTGCAATGCATACAGCTTCAAGTCGGAACTATCACTTTCCTGACGTCAGCTTCAATGCCATCGTGGAAGCCAGGTGTCTTGGCGTCTGCATCTGCAGGTCCAAAGGGGGAATTCTATCTGCATTGGTTCCACGCGATGACTGACAGGATCACCGCCATTTCTCCTTTGCCATCCAGATGGGACCGCATGTTGCCATGAGACAAGCGTGTCGCGTCGGTGGATCTCCAACCCTTGGAAGTCTGCTGTAGTTAGTCACAATCACATCACTCGACATCTTGTTGCTGCATCTCAATGCACGATGAGAAAGGACTCGAGGATGTATTGGCCATTAGCGATGGAAAGAGCTGTTGGCCAAGCCAACCAAGAAGTTCGGCATCCCTTTCGCCGTTTTCCGCGAGAGGGTGTTTTGTGTGATATATCAATTTCGTCGAACTTGTTACAGATTACTCTGTACGGAGTAGTAAATTAGCTGACGAGTCAAAAGGAGCAAATTGAAAGGGCAGAAAGTACTCCGTACTCCGTAACTACTATACGGAGTAGAGGGGGAGAAGAGAGGAGAGCAGGCCGCAGATCAGCTTCTTGCCTCCCTTCTGGTCTTCATGTCCTTTTCAACCCCAATCACTTCATCGTGAAGTGTTGGTGTCTTTTCTTCTTAGAGACATATAGAGACCTGACAATTTACGCATTTAATTCCTCGCTGATTTCTCTTTCGATTTTGCTCTGCGGCTGGTTGAGGGGTAACTTCTGACTCACAGCTCTACTTCAACAGTGCTGGAGAGAGTTATATACATCGCTGTCTTCAATTGTGCTACTTGTAATCCTCGCATCGTGCCAATCTTCTATCTCAGATTAACACTTCATCTATGAAATTTTTCGAATAATGTCCGCAAGCCCCTCCACCCCGCCCAGCGAACCCACGCTGCAAAAAGCAACCATCGACGACATCCCTACAATCAAAGCCATGGTCGACAACGCATACTCAATCTACATCGAGAGAATGGGAAAAAAGCCAGCGCCGATGTCCGAAGACTGGGAACGAATTCTCCAAACACACGATGTGCTCATTCTCAAAGAAAGCGACCTAATCGTCGGTTCTATCACATTCCACATCGAACATGATTTACACGCCCTCAAAATCGACAACGTAGTTGTAAACCCCGCGACACAAGGCCGTGGCTATGGTCGGTTTCTCATCAGGCATGCGGAGATGGAGGCTCGGCAACGGGGGATTCCTAATGTTACGCTGTATACGAATGCGAAGATGGTTGAAAATATTGGGATGTATAAGAAACTGGGCTTTGAGGAGACAGGGACGATAGTCGAAGATGGGTTTGAGCGTGTGTACTTTCACAGGTGTATTGAGTGAGCTCCAGGGCTCGTTTTAAGGTTGTTTGGTTTGGAACATAAATGTTACATTATCCTGAGATTCTTTGCATAATCTATGAATAATGTTAAGTATCTTGGAAAGGGGTTCTCGTTAGTATAGTATCATAGCGATCGGAATCGTACACAAGATGTGTCATTGGAGCGAAAGAGTAAGCTCTTGGGAACCTTGGAATTGCTGCATGCGAAGGTCCTCAATCAAAAATTTCGATTGCCGTGCAGAAGTCGTAGTGGTCAGTAAACTATCGTGCTCGATCAAGAGTGGCATTGACTCGGAGTACAAAAAAGGAGATGGTTCACCAAAAGGTCCGTTCAAGAGCCAGCTGGGTAGGTAGATCTGAACATCAAAACCAATGACAGATACCATGAGCATTGCGAAGTTACGTACGGAAATCTCGCAACTCCTTGCTTGTACAAGAGTCGGTCGAAAGTCTACGCGGGAAGATGCCGTCCACAAAATTGAGACATCTCACCACCGAAAAACTCAAGATTATTTCAAAGCAGCATTGTACATATTTAGCACATACTCCGTAAGCGCCTTGCCTTCCCGCAGTGCTCTAGATGTAGATCCGGAGTAGCCCGATCAGTTTCCCGAATTGGAAAAAGTACATAGTCAGGGGGGACATAGCTTCCAATCCAATAGTGTAAATCGGATACGCCAAGGGAGATCGGTATTAAAAGCACCAAGGGGACCCAAGAACGAACAACCGATCTAAGCATGAACCATTCCCCACTGTTGCGGGACCTTCGCTCTCGGAACTACGCCTTAACTCCAGGCTTCGTCATTTGCCGAGGAGTCGGGGGAGCCCCTCCGTCAAAGTTGGTTCTGGGCATGGAACCAGAGTTGGGCGATGTGAGATTCTGCATAGTGGAAATGATCGTCGGATTATCGATTGTCTGGTCTTTGCTGGCGGTTGTTTCCGCTGTGATTTGTTGGTTCGCCAATGACTGGCTTCTTTAACCACATGCCGGATGTGGACATGCTCCGAAGAGCTTATAGCTTATGGTTTGGTGCTGGAAGTTTGGTTTGGCGTATCGACCGTGTTCGATCGGATGGGTTCGTCGAGATGCACCCTCCGATTGGAAACGTAGGCTGTTGATCATTGTGTCTTCAGAGATGATCTAGTCTAGACTGCGTAGCTCAAGCAAAGAAAGCTTGACTGGGATTTGAGACGTGGATTATTGACAGATCAGCATTCGATGCCCAGATGGACTCATTGTACCAGAACGGGTATTGAGATTGAAAGCATTAGATGGTTCATGGGAACCCTGGTGGTTCCCAGAAGTAAGGTCGTTCTTTTGAAAATTATGTACAGGTTCTGTCATGAGACGAAGAGAATGGGACATGAAGGAAAGGGAGTGGTGTAAAGAGATAGAGAGAGAAAGAAAAAGGGACATAAGTGACAGGGATCGTGAAAGATATAACATGGGTATCCATGAAAAAGATGACAAAAGTAGGACAAAAGCCTGCATCGACATTGCTTCACCGATGTATATAGTGAGCGACGAATGTCGTGGGAATAGGAAATCAAAAGAAAAAACGGTCATGGGCAAAATCATCGACGCCATTGATTGTGAGGCGGCATTTCAGAGGGGAAATCCTCTTTGCTGGAACGGTCGCTGGCACCCTCGTCGGGGAACGCAGGCTCGTGTGTAATCTCGATCGTAGTCTCTTGGTACACCTTTCCAATCGGGGCCATTTCGTGGCCGTGCTCCATGGCATGGGGGCTCGGGGAGACAATGTTGTCCGTCGAACCGTCGAGATCGTCGTTGAAAGTGCCGTTGCCCATCTTGCGCTTGGGGTCCGCGGTGATGGTGGTCAGATGGGTGTCGCCGCGTTTGCCCTTGCTGCTGTTGAACTTGTTGTAGGAGCGGTCGTGGCTCGGCTCGGTGTCGATGATCAGGGCGCGGCGGGTGAGTGTGTACAGAGCGACATCGACCAAGCCGGAACTGGTGATGATGGCACCGGCACAGCAGAGGAAGGTCAGGCTGGGAGAGTCTCCGTTGGCAGTAGCCATGCGGCCGGCGGCGAGAGGGAGCGAAAGCACAATGTAGACAGTGGGGTAGATGGTCATGTATCCGACGACGCGGCGCAGACGCTTCAGACTCTCCAGTTGGCTGTTTCCGAGGATGGACGAGGCGGCGATCTGTCGACGCAGCTGAAGATACATGACGGCGTAGAGGGCCACTGTGCCGAACTCGGCGACGAAAATCCAGATGTAGTGAGTCCATAGACGGGTGGTTTCGTATTCCTCGCTAATCCAGCACCAGGCGCCAGAGGGCACGAAGACATCACCGCCATACATGGCCAGTGGGATGATCACCATGAGAGCCACGAAGGCCCACACGCCGACAACGAAGCCAATGAAGAATCGGTAGGACATCTTTCGTCCCCAGACGACCAGAAGGAATGTATGGAAGGCGATGGCGAGCACGAACAGACCACTGCCGGGATCTCCGATCTGCAGCCAAAGCCCTTGGAGGAAGCACCCGGGAGTCCCGGATTTGATTTTATCGGTGAAAATCCATCGTAGACAAATAATGAACGCAAGCGACTGCTGGAAATCGGCCAAAACGAGGTTGTAGATCAGGATAATATACTGGTTGTAACCAATGTATCGGGTATAACTGCCGCGCCAGAAGACCAGTCGGTAGGTGATGAAGCCTAAAAGAGTTGCCGTTGCGAGGAGGGATAGCAAGGCCATTACTGAAATGGCGATCAACCCCCGTCTGTGGTTTTCCGGCAGGGGATCGATGTCCAGTTCCTTGGAGCTGTATAGCCGTGCTGCCAGGGAGCTTTCATCCCCTCTGGGCATCAGGCCCATGAGAATGAGTGCAGACATTGTTCAGACTGTCCTATTAATATCGCAAGAGTTTGCTATCACGGTGCGAATCGAGACCAGGTCGGGTCGGATCAGTCCTCCGGAGATGGCGAGAGATACGGGAGATGTGGCGATGAGGAATGAGTGAAAGCCAGGACTGGATCCACCCTAGGAAGATGTGAATAAAAGAGGAAGATGCAGGAAGCATGTAGTAGTTAAAAGACCCCAGCAGCCTCACAGGGGACTCATTGAACTTTATTTTTGATAGACGAAATGCTCAAATTATTCAGCTCTTTTGTGTGTCAATGGACAGTTCTCCACGCTGGACTGCAATGATCGGGGGGAACGAAATCCGAACTAAGAGAGAGATCTCCATAATACATGCTACTTCACGGTCCAGTACCCATAGGTGGATACTCCGTAGCGTTAGCTGCTTTAGCTGTTGGCTTTAGCCCATCGACCCCTCCCAAGGTATCGGGTTAAGTGGGCTAGGCAGGTTTTGCCACGAGACGAATTAAACGGCATGGTTTAGCGTAGATGGCCTGCATATCCACTGGCCAAGCCGTACTATCTGGCGAATGCACTAATAGGGATGTGTCCAAACGGTGTTGCAGCACTTCAATTTTGAGTCCAGAGAAATTACATATCTCCGTGTATCTCCAGGGCTGATTCCCCTGTGTACTGTGTATTAGGGGTTACAGATCGTCTGCAGGGGCAAGGCTGGAACCCTAGTCCGGTAATTGACGATTTCACCCTTTTTCCCTGCTTTACCCACAGTGACAGAAGTCACTTGGAACCACCGAGAGATGCTCTTTGGTACTGGGACTCGACTGCAGACCTGAAACGACGACGACGGTGGTTCAGGCTCTGGAACCTTGGACAAAGGCCTCTCTCACCCCCGCAGATGGCCATAAGCACACTCCACGGAGATACATATGCACGGGGATTGGATTCTAGAAAACATGTCGATCGAACAAGAGTATTGTAGGTGGAGTCTCTCTTGGCATTCTCATTGGATCTGGACAAGCTTCACCCCCACTGCCTGGGCACCTGGGCATCTGGAGACGGGAGCTGACCGAACTCAAGGTTTTTTTCTGAAACTTGTCTTTGGCCCCAGTCCCAGTACTTTGCTCCGTCTGTACGTATCGTTGGCATCTTTCCATTCAAGACCCCTATTCTCATACGCCACGGGCTCCACTTCGCTCAGGCTGACTAGCCGAAGTGACGTTCGGTAGGATTGCAGCGGGCTAGCGTTCTCTAGCAGTGGAGTTGTGCCCCTCCCAGTGGATGTGATCGTCAATAGAAAATCATGGAAAGGATGATTACGCACTTTGCGTTCCAGAGCCGCTAGCAGCGATCGTGGAGAGACTCTCACGGTGCGCAAGGAATGTACGCCCCGAATAAGCGGATAATATAGTACTCCGTACAGTATTTTAGTATACTAGTGTGTATCAGTAGAAATGTGTATTGCAATTCAAGTCCCAAACTGGAGACTCGATCTCAGGGGTAAATCGGGAATATCCGAGATTCCACGCACAATTTTTAGGGCTGTCAAATACGGATACTGGGAATGTTCTGGCGGAATTTGTTCATAACGTCTGGTAGGCTTCTGTTTTTTCCTGCGCTAGTTGCGATCGACGGAACAAATTCCATTTAGCGCCCACGTAGGCCAAGGACTGTCAACAAAACCACCAGTGGCAAAGCTTAAGTCGGTCCAAAAGTTAGTTGCTTCTTTACTCCATTGACTCCATATGCTGTCTAGCCCATCTTGGGGGGAATCCCGGCCAGCTCGCCTTGCCGTGTTCAACCTTCTTTTACGTCGTGACTGGGCCTGTCAATAGTAGTCCCACTATGTATACAGTACAAGTACATACAAGGTTCAGCTTCATCTCCCCCCTTTCCATATTTAAGTGAGATAGAGTTATCCTCCAGTCCTATACTGGTATACTATAAGCACTGTGCTGTGCTTCTTGTTAGAAGGTCCACTCAGGTCAAGACAACTCCAGAGATTCAAGATTTGCTTCCGTATTACGCGCAGGAAAGCCCACTGGGAGACTCTGGCCCCCGCTTGGCACTGTCCCTGAGCCGTGCACATAAGACATTTGCCTCCCCATATTTGAGGGAAACTACACGGCTTTGCCGATGGTCAATTCCCAGCGACCTCGATCGGCTACAGTACAGTACTACTGTACAGTATAATACTAGTACAGTAGTAGTCTTCGTGAAGTCTCGCAAAGGCCCATGAACGGTGCATTCTAAAGCCTCATGAACCTTGCCTAAATCATACTGATACTTGGGTCAATAGCGCAAGATCATGTTCGAGACCTGTTCTTCCATAATCTACGATTCCATAATCTACGGAGATTTACCATGACGGTGGTAACTAGGATAGACTATTGAATTCTGCGCCATGGGGTAGGCGACTGTCTATGGCCCGTGTTACATGTGATCGCCCCGTTGTCATTCTTTCGTAAAATAGTATTTCTGCAGAGAACTTCTAGCCTAAACTGCTCTGCAATGTCGATCAATCTCCTCCATTTTGAAGCAATCATCCTAACCACCAGTAGTACTAGTAGATATGACCTCAACACGTGAGCTCGATGAGCTTCAGGGATATTTCCCCTGGGCCCACGGATTGTGCAATGCTCGTAGATCCTAGCACTTGGCACCTGTGGATGATCTCCACCGACATGTGAACAGCGATGATCCAGCACTGACTGGCGGTCCGACGCTTCCGCAGAGATACCGTTGTGGGTAAACAGTTCCAGCACGGAGGTAACAGTACTCCGTATAAGAATCCCTGATCTACCAGTACTCTGATGACAATTGTCGATAACGACCATGCTGAGGCTCATGCACAACGCACAATGCACCCCATATCAAGCCAAACCTCATACGGAAGGTCAAATAGATAGAACTCCTTAGGCAACCCACACACTTTATTCCGTACTCCGGACAATCTAAAGGCTGGAATAAACGGGTCCGCCACCCGGCAATAGTGCGAAGTGATGTTCCGACCTACAGTGGGTCGGATGGCATAATTGTTTACCGTCGCAAATCAAACGGAGCGGACTGGTAAATCATTGAGGTGCGGCTTTGACTTCCGTTCTAAGATATAGTAAACAGTCTACTATATGGGTATTCTACCTAGTGTAGTACTTTTGATTTAGGCTTAGTTGCACGTCGGTGCCATGCTATGCGTGCGTGCGTACATACGTCTACGCGGAGTACGTGATTGAGTCCGAGAAAATCGGATCTCAAACATTGTTGGTGAATCGTCGAATTCAATACGAAAACGAGGCATCCAGAAGATGGTCCAAATTCCATCTCAGATTGCTGAGATCGATCGGGAAGTCTCTTGGTCAGGAAATTTACAGACAGCCGAACGTGTTGACTTTATAGGGGCTGATGATATCTTGAGTTTTCCATTACTACCAATGATAGATTCATGGATTATATTCGTCAATCTCTTGCAGTGCAGAAACGATGTATAGAAAATGGACACATACGCACAATTGCCATACAATGTAAATAAACCATCCAATGTTGTCTGTCGCAGCGGTTTGTGCTTGAACCTTGGAGGCCACCCAGGTCTCTTGCAAAAGCTATACTCTTTAGATGAGCGGTCCTCCATACTCTCTGTCCTCTAATGATTTTTCGATTCTCTCTCTTCTCTCTCTCTCTCTCTCTCTCTCGATCTCCATGGACCTCGGGATCAACCCAGGCTCGTTCGAGCGCCTTCTGCTTTAGCCGTCTCCGAGGTCAACCCCGGGTGTCTGATCTGGTCGGCTATAAGACTTTCAAATATTTTGAAATCTGAAACATCTTTAACAAATAAACATCGGAAAATCTGATATCAGAATGAGATATTTGGAAACTTGAAATAAAGTTCTGAGGCTCAAATGTTGACAGCTGTGCTTCCAAGGTTCGAAATATATATGCATCAATATTCCACTGTGTCCAAATCCCATGGGGTGTGCCATCATAAATTCCCGCGCTCGGGTCATTTCCAAGATATACCTACCTAGGTACTCAATAATAACAACAGTCAACAGTCAACATACACCCCAGTTCAACCTAGAACCCTCGAAGAAGCGGAGGTATCAAAATTTGAAACAGTACTTTTGAACCTCCCCTCAACAGCCGGACAATGTGCTAGATGCACTAAAAACCCCGCAACGGAGCGCACCCCCATGAAGGCTAGTCTCAACGGAAGTGCGCAATGCAAATACAGTATCACTTGCGTGGGTCACTCATGCCGGAGCTTGTCATGTACGAATGCCACCGGGAAGGCGGATGAGATCTGTTGAGGGGCCGGCTTTGAAACACGGAGGGAATGCTTGGTCCGATGCAGATGGCGTCTACCAGTAGATATCTAGGCCATTGATCGATGTGTCCAGTGCGCGGATGTCACGGTGTTTCAAGTTCCCCGCCCGGCGAGGGCCCGTCTAGGAATCAGTGCAAGGGTGGATGTCTGCTCTACGGAGTACTACCTAGGACTGCACATCCTCGTTGAGAGACATTCATATTATCGCGGATATTCCGGTCTGGGTCTGGACGTTGGGGAGATTTCGATTCAGGGGTATATTTGGCAGGTCTGTGGAGCCTCACAGTCCACACTGTGTGTCGAATATATGAAGGTGAAAGACATTCTTCACACCGACTGCGATCCACCCGAGAAGTTTGCAGTGACAGCGCGGTCGGGATCCAAGTCGGATTCTTCATAATGCCCGACTGCTGATGCCTTTGCAAAGTCGCTGCGTAATGCTATTTCGTGTCATGGCCCAAGCTCACGCTTAGGAGAAGGGAAGCTCGTGGCATTCATCAATCATAAACGTAGAAGGGCATAGGCCCGGAAATGAAGAAAACGGAAATCAAGACGTGCAAGGAAAATGCAGAACAAAGAAAAAAGGTCAAAGGAAAAATCCAAGAAAATCCAGGATGACAAGTGGGTATCATGAGTTTCGTCCATTGCCGTCAGCAATGGTATATCCATCTCCCATGCTATCCTAAGCTTCCCCAATGAAAAAAGATGAAAAAAAGACAATGAAAAGAAAACGCTGCACGTTGAATCGTGAATCCCTTCATCGAAGACAATCTACCTTCGTCGCGAACCGCGCGAATCCCGACGAACAGGCGAGTGTTCTTCTTCCTCGTCTTCTTCCTCCACGGGCGCAGGCGTCCGTCGCTCAGTCCGTCTCTTCGGCCGACGACGACGGTTAGAACTAATGTTACTAGCCGAGTCATCTGGCGCCAGAGAGCGATCATCATCAAGGAAGTCATCCTCGCCACTATCCCATCCCCCAGCAGCAGAGAAGGGAGTTCCCATGCGCGCTTCAACGTAGGAGCCGCGTCGGCTTTGATTAGCGACTGAGAGACCGGCGCCACGCTCGCGAAGGGCCCGACGTACGACCTCGGCTTTGAGGTGTAAGGCCTCGAAAGCGTCCTCGAGAGCTTCCATGCCTAGGAAGATGTCGCGCTCGACTTCGGCCAGCGCGGCGATCTCGGTCTCTTCGTCTAATGCGATTGGGCCCCCGAATGAGGCGGGTGATGTTGGTCCGCCGTTGAGTTGGCTCGACGGTCGGAAACTGCCGTCCATGTAGTTGGGTGTTGGTCCCCGTGAGATACCGCCGCCTAGAGGCGTGTTCGAACGACTGCCGGATCTGCCAGAGCCTCCGGTGTCTTCTGCACCGCTGCGGAGAAAGCCGTCGAAGCGGCCGGAGATCAGAATCTCCCATTCATCATCGCTGATTGCGGATAGTGTGGCGAGGACGTGGTGAAGGCTGGGGTTGTTTAACATGTACATAGCAGTGTCGGGGTCGCGAGGGAGGGTGGAGAGTCGATAGAGACGTTGGATGGCCGAAGCAGACGAGACAAGCGAGGATGGTTTCGGTCGGGGCTTTTCATCACCAGATCGCGGAACAGGAGTAGAGGAAGTAAGCCCAAGCAGCGAGCAGAAAAGCGAACGCTGGTGCGACTCAAGATGCGTGAGCATGGCAAAGGTCAAGGTCTCATCGTCGACCTCATTAGGGGCACTGGTCCCTGTATCGTTCTGTTCCGAAAGCCATTTGTCCACGGCGACCTTGGTCTTTCGAGATTGCCGAATGAAGTGCTCACGGTACTCTTCCGGAACGTCGATGTCCAGTTTCTGCATTGGCACGTGCTCATCGCCCGACGTCCCAGCATCCACAGTATTCGGTGCCATCGTAAAAGGGGGCCACATTGGCAATTCCCGCCGGCCAGACACCAGCTCTAGCACCTCGCCCCAGCTCACTCCGTCCGGTCGGTCGTCCGGCTCAGCGCGCACACATATCTGGCAGCTGCACGGCTCGGACGAGATATCGCGCGCGAACACTGCCTCCAGCCGATCCAGCAACCGCCGCGCAACAGACCGATACCCGGTAGCGACCGCCAGAGACCCACTCTTGTTCATGACCTTCTGATAGTCGTCCAGCAAGCGGTTATACGGATCGAAGATCTTGCCCGCCACAGACCGAGACTGCGCTTGCCCGGGCGCGAAGGGATCACCCTGGCCCAGGCCAGCCAGCAGGGCCCGCGAAACCTTGTGTTCCAAGCCGCCGTTCTTCAGCAGATAATCGACTCGGGGGATCGTGGCGGGCATTTCAGGCGGAGGGGGCGGCGGCGGAGGCGCGCCGAATGCGTTCGGACTCGGTTTGACGAAGTCGATGGACTCGTCGCTTGGAACGCGGCGGTGGGACGCGGCCGATCGGGTCTGCGTCCTCGAGGGTGGCTTCGTGGGCGGGGTCGTGGGCTTTCGCGGCGCCGAGTACTGCTGGTTGGGCGCGATGGAGGTCGCGTCGGATCCGTTGGGCGACCCTGCATCTTCACGAATGGTGACATTCGACTGTGAGGCGGACATGGTGGAGCGGCTTGATCGTTTGGGCAGCTTCTTCTCATCGGACGATGACTTGGACTTGGACTTGTGAGTGGATGATCGGGGCGAGGGCTCTCGCTCTTCCTTCTCCTTGGAGCTTTTGGATCTGGTAGGTGTTTCGGTGCGCGAGGTCTTGCTGCTCTTGGATCTGGTGCTGTCATCTCGTTTCGATCGCAGGCTGGAGGAAGATCGGTTGACCTCCGCCCGAATCCTGATGCTGGGTTTCTTTTTTGGTTTTTCACTCTCCTCGTCGATGACACTGCCCTTCCGTGACTCCTGGTCTAGGCCGGTCAGCGGTGGGCTGGGTGGCGCGTGGTGCTCGCGGGGAGCCTTCTCATTGCGATCGGTCAAGTCGGTCGCGTCTGGGGTGGGAGGGTCGCCCTTGCGCACATTTTCCTTGCTGTGTGCTTTGGAGAACGTAGGATACGGTAGACTGGTCCTGGACTCGAGGAACGAGGCGGTCCCGGTTTGACTGGAGTCGAGTCCAGGCATTGAGGAACGGCGGGCCGATGACTCCTTGGAACGTTTTGTTTTTGACTTCCTATCGTCTCGATTAGGTCTGACTGGGAACATGTCGAAAGTCCGTTCGGGCTTCGTTCGATTTATGTCGTCCGTTACCTGGAGGTGTTGGGAGCCTATTTTTGTCAAATCACCTGGCGGTTAGGCTGATCAATTGTGACTGGCTGAATCGCCCGGGTCAGGCACCGGTGTATGCGAGTGCTTTAGGAGCAATAGTAGAGAACAGAGAACAGTGAGTCAAAAAAGAGAACAGAAGTTCGATGCGGTGAACAATCTCAGCCCCGCTCGGAATCGGAAGGGAATAACCTCGTGGTCCATGCTCGCTTCTGTGCATGTACATCGCTGTTACTACTGCGCATCTACTACAGGAAATGGTGCATTGCTAGGTAAGTCCATTCTGGGCCTTGGTCGGTGAGGTCTCCAACACCCAGTTTCCATCTTCTTCATGGGCGATCCCACCACTTCGGGCAGCTCTCATGGTCCGTTCACTAGCCGCCGTCAGGTCGCCAGTGTTGTGATCCCAAACCCATCCCTCCTTCAACCACATCCATGTAAGATAGGCTCGTAATTCCTTATCCTGAGGCAACACACATTTCCATTCGGGCACAAATCCAGCCTCTTTCGCCCCCGTTCCCATCCAGTCCGTGGACAAAGCGCGTAATTCGTCGCGACAGAAGATGCGCCAGCTGTCGAGGGAATAGGCACCAACACCGGGTAAATGCGCAACTTCCCACGCAACGCGTAGATCTTCGGCATCAATGCATTCATCGGGGCCAACATTCCGGCCATCAAATTCTCGGGGGTAGTGGATCCGTCGATATCTCTTGTGTGGGGAAGGGGGGCTGGTCAACCAGATTTGGGCAAGAGTGATGCATTTCCTCGCACGTTGGTTCTGAAATCCTAAACATCGGATCATAGAGACAAGTTCTGATTGGGTTGCGGTTGCCATAGCCTCGATCGTTGGGTATCGCTCAAACACTTGAAACAGCACGGGCAAGGCAACACCTCCTCGGGTACGATTGAGGAATATTGTAGCAATAAGCAAACGAAAGGGGTCGTGGGCAAGTTGCTCCTGTATGAGGCCGAAAGAAGGTGCATCGATTGGGGGAAATGGAAGACACGATTCAGGGTCAACCTGTACAACTGGGAAATAGGGAGACAGTTTGGGGTATTTGCGACGAGGCGTTTGGGGATTGGGAAGGGGATTATTGTCGGTTTTCTCAGGGCTTTCCGGGGCGCGGTCAACAGACTGAGACATCAAAGGGTCTGGCGGTGGTGACAACATAATCTGGCGATGCGAGTTGCTGGATGCATCATTCTCATCAATGTCGAGATTCACGCCACTGGGAGTAGAGTCTGACAAATCGCCTAGTAAATTCGCATGCTGCAACAATCCTTGAGCTTCCGAGGTGATACACTGATTCTTCAATAGGGTAGTTTCCTGCGGTCTTGCAACATGAACGTCGCGTTCTCCGGCAATCGAGAAGTATTTGGATTTAACCTCATCACTGGGAGTTAAACCTGGCAAATCACTGGTGTTCAAAAATCCACATCCCATTCACTTGGGTCCTTAGACAGAGGTGTCCAGGAGGTCCGTCTGGGGGTCTCTCCTGATTTCTTTGGCGTAGAAGGCAAGGTTGGAGGCGCAGTTGGAGTTTGCACGGGCTGATCAACACTCTCCTGAGCCTTGTCTAGCCCCAAACTTGCACGTCTCTTCTTTTCGTTGCGACGAGCAGGCTTTTGAATTTTCTCTTCTTTTTTGACCTCCACTTCTTCCTGTGCCATCAAACGTGCTCTCTTTCTCTCGTTGCGACGATCACGCTTTCGCTGGTTCTTTTCCCTTTTGAATGTCCTCAGCTCTTCCCTCGATCTTTCAGGGCGTTGGGACTCGTCCTGTTGGTCGGCTATGGCTTGAGAGTTGTCCATCATCACACTCTCTGCAGGATTAATTGTGTCTTCCACGGCGATAGGACTTCCTGGGGGTGAGTAGCACGTCAAGAGGATCTCAGGCAGAATGGCATCGCTGGTTTGAGCTGGGTTGGCCGAGAGTTCGGGTACATCGACATTTTGCTCATGCGGCATGTCTTGCTGGATCCGTACGCGCTTCACCGGAGGGGTGGGAAGATCGACAGGCTGCTTGATATCGCTTTGGACACTGGTCAGTTCCATGGAACGATATTCGTCATGAAGACAACGGCGCTGAACAATTTCAAGTTAGCAAAGGATGTACAAAACACAGGCTGAAGGAATGCGGATTACAATACCTTTCGCCTCCGGCAATCATCACATGCGACCTTTTTCGCCTTTTTGGCTCCAGTAGAGCTCACTTTAGGAGTCCGTTGAGCGGCTGGGGTGCTCATGGCTGCTGAGTGAGTTGACGACGCCTCAACTCGCTTGGAAGTAAGAGGAGTGCCTTCGCTGTGGCGTCTCTTTTTCGAGGCATTCACATGTTGGGTGGGCACTTCCAGATCATTGATCTCATCTCCAAAGGTAGTAGCATTGCTCTCCGTACGAGTAATACCATGTTCCCAGAAGTAAGTCTGTCGCACGAATTCGATCAGAGCATCAGCTTCAGCCTGCTGGATTCCCGCGTCTCGCGCAAGATCATTGACTTGGCGCGTGAACTCGATTCGCTCCGATGTCCGGGCCGGGCAATTGAGCATGAATGGCGACTTCGAGATAATCGTCAGGATTTCCAATCGCTTTTCCGGACCCACAGACGCAAAGATCCTTTCATCCTCATAGTCGGGAACCCAGTCCTCGGCAGGCGCGGAGCTCGCAGGTGGAGTGGAGCGCGATACACTGCGATCTCCAACAAGACTGTCAGAGGTACTTCGTACAGTGCTTTCTGACAAGGTATCATCCTCCAATCCACTCTGAATGTTGACATCTTCTAGCCTTTGGCGGGATTCTTCCAGCCCAGGTTCTTCGGACAAGATCTTATCAACGGTGCGGTCAAAGTACTGATCGTCATATGGTTGAAGCGGATCATAATTGAGGGCCCGGCCGGAGTAGGGCACGACGACGGCAAACTCGACAGGGTGATCCATTGCAAGATCCAGCCCGCGGCTAATGATCTATGACAACCTTGGAAGCTGTGTCAACGGTCTGCAGGCATATCCAGCGTCACCGACAGATGTACCTGTCCAATCGTGTCAGTCAGGACATAGGTCATTTAAATGGTGGATTCCACCACGAATACGTCTTGGGTGTCCCTTACAGCAGTTAGGAGGTCGAATGTAGACAATGAAGCTTTTGGGTTCGTGGGAAGGTTGCGTTACTTGGTAGATGGGGGTAGTGGGAACGGGAAAAAGGAGAGACGGTGATAAGAAGTGAGAGAATCTGAAAAGAAGTGAGAGAAAGTGGTAGGAAGTGATAAAGACTGGAAGGAGGCGAGCAGCCTGAGGGCGTAATGGATCGATCACAACTGAACAAAGACGCGTGAACGCATTAACGCATTGGCCACCCCGATAAGGAAATGCCAAGCCTTTTCGTCCAAGGTTCAATTTCACAGGTTGTCTTCTAAGCTTATATCTGTAGATCTATACACTTGGGCGTGTATCTGTATGTTACATATGTTCTATATGTACTGCTCTATCTAATTTCTAGATGTATCCCAGTCTATACAGAGAACCCACCAGAGTCAAGTTGCCTCGGTTCACCAGCAGCATCAAAGGTGCCATTAGGCAAGATCCGAACAAGTTGAGCAGTGCTCTGGCCAGGCGCAACCCAAGAGACATTGTGCCCAAGACTCTTCATGAAGGCAACAGTCGAGTTGTCATAAGTGTACTCAAAGACGGACAGGTTCGGCACCAGCTGGTCATGTAAACGAGGTTTGGCCAAGGCCTTCGCAGCCGAAAGACCCTGGTCGATCGAGTTGATCACATTTTGGACGGTGGCGGTGATGATGCGACTACCACCGGCAGAGCCAGAGAGTAGGAAAAGGGTGCCATCGGGCCGTTCGACGATAACGGGCGTCATGGATGAGAGCGGACGTTTCCCGGCTCGGATATAGTTTGCTTCAGAGGGGATGTAGCCGAAGGAGTTGGAAGTTCCTGGGATTGAGAAGTCTGGAAACAAAAATTAGATCAAACCCTTTTTTGGAAGCTGGCTGGCTCGACTCACCATCCATTTCGTTGTTCATGATGATCCCGGTCTCCGGAACCATGACCTTGCTGCCGAACAAAGTGTTGATTGTCGTGATTTCCGAGATCGCAAGGCCGGTGTGATCGACTGCCACGATGTGCGATGTTCCGGGACTGCGAAATATGTGAGCCTAATGCGTCAAAATCAGACAATTGCAACTCACGTTTCCAGGCTTTCCAACCCAGCTGGGTCATAAGCCGACACATTCTGAGTACGAACATCCGAGATCTTCGATCGGATCTCGTCAACCGTAGCTTGATCCAGCATATTGGACTCATATTGAGAAATCCCATCAACGAACGAGGGATCGCCTAGATTGGCTCTCTATAGTTTCGGATCAGCCCTTGTTCTGCCAGACACATTTCAAGTTTCTTACCTGTCCATAACCAAACCGCATCGCTTCGTCCAATCTATGAGTGCTCAGATTTAGAGCCGACTCGTTGGAGAAAAGTCCTGGATACGTCCCCAGGATCTTCAGGATACTCAAACCAACGACGCCGCTCGAGGGCGCAGTGCAACCTGTGACCTTATACCCACGATAATCGATATGAGACACGTTCCGAATGGCCACAGTGTAATTCTTCAGATCATCCAGAGTCATGGTCCCGTTGGCACTTTGCAAAGCATTGATCATAGTCTCTGCAATAGGTCCGGTGTAGAATGCGTCGGGGCCATGCTTCCCAATGGCTTCGAGAGTATCTGCGTATCGGTGTCGAGTGATTTTATCACCCAACCCGAGACGAGTTCCATTGGGAGCAAAGTCGATAGCCCAAGTCGGGTTCTTCGATAAGAAGTCTTCTCCATCGCCGACCGCGGACTCCATGTATCGGACCAGATCTCTTCCAACGGTGAATCCTTCACGGGCTGTTCGAACGGCTGGTTGTACGAGTGTCGCCCATGGCAGTGTGCCGTACTTTCTGTGAAGGGTTTCAAGACCTCTCAATTCACCGGGGACTCCGCTAGTCATATGGTTAGCTTGGGGGAATTGCGCAGCGACCATAATTGATCGGTTATTACCTTGCTAGCCCGCCGCTAACAGCATCATCGGTCTTGTTCTTGAACATATCCTCGAAGGCTGCGGCGGGGGCGGTTTCTCTGAAATCAATGAACTCATAGGTCTTATTGGGTGCCCTGATGAGCATAAAGCCACCCCCAGAAATTCCGCTGTGGTACATGCCTGTCCTTTATTAGCGGTTTAGTTTTGGCATGCTTGGGCTCCTATATCCTCACCGACAACACCAACACAAAGGTTAGTGGCAACCAACTGCCCCATTATCAGCCCCAGTCCCCAAAATAAGTCACAAAATCCAAGATACACTCACAGCATCAGCAGCGTTGCCGCCCATTTTCAGGATATCCACTCCATGCTGAGAACAAATGGCACTTTCACTAGCAATTGCGCCCAGCTTCCCCGGAGCAACTTCAGCCCGCAATCCATGATCGGCATGGGAATCGCGCTCTGAAAATTCCACAGGTGAAGTCCTGACTGTCGGCAAATACGTCACTATCAAGAGAAGCGACAAAATTGCGAAGAGGCCCAGCCGAATTGGTGCCATGATCAGGGCAAGGATGGATCGGTTTTCACGGATATTCGGGGGAGCCTTGGAATAATCCTTCGCAGTCAAAGACTTATCATTATATAGCCGTTAGCTTCTTTAAATGAGGGGAAAAGGGCGGGGAGAGATAGCTCTTTTACCTGCTTCTCCACATCTTGGGCGCCGATCAGGTCCATATGCGGCATATCACACACGACCGTTTAAGCTTTGGTTGCGTTGCATTGGGCCTGACCGAAAAAGAAAAGAAAAGTGCAGGGGCAGAGACAGGGGAACTGAACAGGGACAAAGACATCAGACGGAAGATATACGACTAAATAGAAAATGTCGGACCAAATTTGGGATAAGCACGCGATGACTCCGTGGACTCACGAGATAACGGGTCATTTCAGCGGGGCCGAGCGTTGGTTCTTATCAAATGGACTTATATTGCAGCTAGTCTTCTCTTTCGGCCGCTCGTCTGATCCACGATATCGTATCTACCCACTCGGGTGGGATATCCTCCAACGACTCCAACGTTGCCAAGACTAACCGCCGACCCCAATCACGGACGTACCATCGATGACACAGAAGGCGCATCGCGGTGCCATAATGCAGAAATAGGACACGGGCGATCCAGTCGCCGTTTTGAATGAGTGTGAAGAACTCGTCGGAGAGGAAGAGAGGCCATGCCAGAGGGCCGCCCTGCGGTCCGATCTTGGGCCATGGCTCGATGGCTTGGTACAGTTGTTGCCAAGTGACTTGGTAGGCGGAGTGGTGTGGCCCTTTATTCGTATTAATAGTGGTGTGTAGTCGATCCAGCGACGTTATTATGTTTCTATTGACTGTTAGCTTTTGATCCCCGTCTCCGGCTCCGGCTCTGATCACATACGCGTGAAGGCGAAATAAGATATTGGTGTCCGTGGACGTGTCAGTACTGCCATGCGTTAATATCCCGCCACGGACCTCGAGAGGTGCAAGGGCCATACTTAGTATTTGTCACGTCCGGCAGACTTTCTTTGGTGTCAGGAACATGCATCCAGTGTTCCAATTTGGCGGTAAATCCGCCTTTGACTATTTTGTCGAATAACATGGCCGGGCCCGAGATCAATGTGCGGATTTCACGCACCAACGAGAGCGGATCGGGTGGTTTTGTATCGACCGAGATCACTCGATATCCCATGGCAAACAGCATGATGAAAATCGAAGTGACGAAGGCCGGCTCATATTCCCGGGTCGTTATATCGGCCAGGACCTTCCCGAGACCGGAACAGGCCTGGCTTTGGTATCGCAGTGCCGCATCCAACCAGGATACTCGGTTGTCGGTCTCGATCGAGGCTAAGTGGAGGGCTGACAGGGCGTGTATACCGTCGAGAAGGTAAACAAATGATGTGGCTAGGCGGGGGATGTTGACCGAGAGATGGTTGGCCGATAGTCCATCTTGCGCCAAGGTGTGATAGGTAGATGTCATATATTGGTGGAACAATCGCGCTTCCATCATCCGGGTGGCCTGGGGAAGTTCTCCGGTTGCGCTGCCTTCTACCTCGTCTTGGTTGATCGAAGACCCTTGGGGGCTGTCTGCATCTTCATTTGGGGGTGGATAGCTGCATTCCAATTTTCGCTTTCTGCACAAGCTGCACTTTGGAATTCCCTCGTCGCACTGTAGATGTTAGACTCTGGCGGTCAACTTCTCGAGCAAGAACTGAGCGGGTATATCACACCTTGACATGTCTTCGTTTGCACTCCAAGCACCCTTTCCTAGACTTCGTATGACTGCGACGGGACGGCATTGGTGGTTGCCATTTAGAAACGGAATGAATCGAGTATAAATTAAACGAAGTAAAAAAAAACAATTAAAAAAAAAAGAAACACGGGCTTAGCCCAGATTCATATTCGCGATACCGCTGCCCGACCTCGGTCCGTACTCATTCCCCGTGATTGGCACATTTGCAGCCCACCTTCGTTGGCTCCACGGGGTCACTCCAATTGGACGACAATCTCATTTATAAGATCAGGAACGCCGTTAGACCTGGCATAGCTGGGGTGAGAGGAAGAAAAAAACGTTTTTCAGACCGGTAGAAACGGCAGTTTTACTACTTTGATGAGATGAAACATGATCGACGTGTCTAAAAGGCGGGATCGACGGAGTCTATATTATGAGATTTTTTCCTTTTTGCTTTTTCATCGGGGTTCATTTTTGGGACGCTGCAATGCTGCAAGGAACATGTTGCAGAATCTACCGAGTCACCGACTTTTCTATAGATCTCCAGTTACTTATAGATGCTCCCGGTGTCAGAAGGATGTCCAAAACACTCGAAGCGATGGGTAAGACACCTCTTAAACGGTATCTTGTATAGATCCATAGTATTAGTCAATCTAAGTTAAAGAAGCGTTTAAGCCAGTGGCAGGCCAGGCCCACTGGACTATTATAGCATCGCAGGATCTGATCTTAGTCCAATCCGAACCACCGAAATTTGGGCGCCGAGCAGCCTTACCAGGCAACCCGCCAATAGACAGCCTAGAACTGTTAAGATCCGATAGATACCCACACGCAGATCAGCCCGTGATAGATTATATTCAGGTACATCCGGCCGGGAAATTGAATCAAACATGACTTCATGGCCTTGGATGATGGCTGGACTACGGAGAGACGCCACATATTGTACATGGTGAGTGATAGGACAGGTTCTGCATTGCAACAAACCCAATTTTTACGTCACATCTACTCCAGTTCGCTAGATTTCATAACAGTTTCAGATTATAGCTCATGTTTCTGGAGTTTGCGTCGATCGGTTCTGCACGTTTCTGTCTCGCGGAAGTTTGCGATTCAGGTTCAAGGTTTGTCCTTCTACCCCAACATACCCGTGGACTGGTCGATGCACACATGTGAACTGTGCCTCAGTTACCCCGTGCTCTCAACCGAATCTTCCAAGCCAAGCATACTTCTAGGGCCGGGCCAGATAGTTAGCGGGTCCTGGCACATGTGGCTCCCAATATGGCCTGATCGCAGACGACAATGCATTCACCGACAAAGCATGAAGGATTTTGTAGGACATGGATAATCGAATATGCGGGTGTACTATGCTAGTTTTTGTACTGTTTTCTTCCGAATTTCCTCGAGTACTCAAGGTCAAACAAAGGATGTAGGCTGCAAGACACCGCCACGAAGCTGATCTGCAAAGCTTGGCTAGTTCGAAAAGCCTTTCCCCGACACATTCACGATTTTCCCATCTGCAAAATGACCCAACAATCGTGGACGGAGTCAGACCCCAAATCAACGGGGATCTCCATCGCGCTTATTGTGCTTGATTTATTTGTCACGGTGGGGCTCTTGGGTAGTTCTGCATTTTTGGTCGCGCGCCGGCAGAAAGGGGTTGAGTGGGAGATACTGCCAATATGGGCCATTATGGCTGCCCTCTGGGCCTGGGCTTGGTGAGTCAAGTCCTGACTCCCGACCGAATGGTACTGATTCAATCTCGATGCCAGGTCGTACATCTGGTATGTGGTTGAGGGCATTCTCAATCGCTTGACTACGCCGTTTGAGCTAGTCGAAGCTAACTCCATATACCATCTTCTGTGTCTGTTATTTGCGCATGCCGCAAATTGCTTTTTGTGTTGCACTTTTCATCGGCTCGTCCATATTTTGCTGGAACGGTTGAGCAATGGGGGAAAATTGCCTTTTAGGATTAACGTGGTCCATTGGGTGGTTATGTCGCTCATTGTTGCCCTGAGCATTGCCGATTTCGCTTTATGGGTCATTATTTACTTTGTCTTCTTGGTACTTGAAGGTAACTACCAGCCTGTTGAAATTACACGCTATGTGATTCTTTGGCTGGCTTCGTGGGAGATCACAGCCTGGTCTGCCTTCCTCGTTGTCAAGGCGAAACGAACGCAACCAGCCCTTAGAGTAAGTGATTTGCCCCACGATGTCAATTTGTGACTTTGAGTTGACAAATCAGGGTCCTGCCATTGCCTTGCTTTGTGCCAGTATTGCCTTTTCTGCCATGACCTTCATGTGGCTGGTCGACTTTCTCCGTTGGTACCAACCCATGTACTCGTACACCTTCAAGGAGGATAGCAACTCCCTGGCAGCTAGATCATTCCTTGAGATATTCTTTTGTGTCGGGGTGTATGGTGGGATCATGGCATTCTGCACGATGTCCCATACGCTCGAGGAGAAAGACAGATCCACCGAGCTGCAAGCCATGGAAGCTCCCGCCGGTACGGCTAAATAGGCCGACGAACTAGCATTTAACCCGTAGACATTACGGAGCAATTGTCATTCGGTACTCTACAAAGAATCATGCAACACTTCCCTTCAAGTGCAGAAATCGTATACAAAATAGTTATTTCCAAACAAAAACTTTCAGAACTTCAGAACTCGAAGAGTGATCCTCTGATCTTCAAAGCTGAACTTGGAATCGCGGACTAGTGCGTATACGTTCCCCATACACCCAAAAGAGAACGGGCAGCACACAGAACGCCAACGCAATGAACCCAAGCAGCGAATTCCCCCACCCCAACCCAAGCGCCGCATACATTTTCGGCCCAGCAAGGGGAAGCAGGGCACCGGCCAGAGATCTAAAAACCGTATTCGCCGCCATTGCAGAGGCAGCATAGACCGTAAACACATCTACCAAGTATGTGCTAACGACCATCTAGCAGATCACATTAGCCTTGTATACAACAGAGCAAATTATACCAGAAACACATACGAAAGTAATCAGCATCCCAAGACCGAGGAACGAAGTCCCGATAATCGGCACAATCCAATGAGTATGGTAGTACGCTGTCCAGCCATACATGAACAGCGAAATTGGAACGAACAATGAGCCTGGAATCATAGGAGGTAGACGATACTCTGGTTTCTTCTCTCCGCCATTCTTGGCAGATAGATAGGTTAGCAGTTTGTCGGATGTTGCGCCTAGAAGGATTAAGCCGATTATTGAGCCGATTCCAATACCGAGGTATGATAGTCCTACGCTTCCTTGGTTGAAGCCGTAGGTATTTGCGAAGACGGTCGTGATGGTCGTGAAGAGAAGGTAGAGGTATCCGTAGACTAAGCCCACGTAAAGAGATAGGAGGAATACGATTGGTGAGAGGAATAGCATTTTAGCCGGTCGGACGATGGAGAGAAGGAAGAGCTCTTTTGTCGTGCGGTTTGATTCGAGCGCAGAGCGCAGATTCGCATTCCCTGTCTCCTGGCGGAGTTTCTTGGCCTTTCGTGCTAGAAGCGTAGGCGCGTACGACTCGCGGATGGTGAACAATGAGCTGATGGCAATGGCGCCGCTCTGCGAGAGTATATATTTAGTACAGAGTAGCGATAGGTGAGATTCTTGTATCTTACTGCCATTGCCAGGACGTAGAAGCTCCATCTCCAGCCCTTTGCCTGCGTGATGTATGCACCAGCTTCGATTCTCACATCAGCGTGGAAACATGAGGAAGGCAGAATACATACCAATTGGACCAATGACGGGTCCTATCAGTGGTCCAATGGCCCAAACTGCCATTGCGCCCCCTCTCTTTTCCTGGACATACATGTCTGCTATGGATCCAGCACCGATCGTCAGCGGACAGCTGCCAGCGAACCCGGCCAGGAATCGAAACACAATCAGACTTCCTATTTCCGGCGCGACGGCGCAGCAAACTGTCCAAATCACGTAGAGAATATTGCAAACATGGTATATGTATTGCCGGCCGTACATCTCCGATAGAGGCGCAATGAGCAAAGGACCGAAACAGTATCCTACCAGGTATACCGATACCACGAACGACGACAGCTCGGTGCTTGTCACGGTGAATTCTTGGACTAGTTTCGGTACGCCGGGAGCGAACATCGATGATCCCAGGGGTCTGTCATGCGTACCGTCAGCGTCGGTCTTTGCGTATAGATCGGAGGGCGTACGTGAGGAGAGTTATTAGTGCAATGGACATTGTCGCGCCGAACTTTTTCTTCGATGTCCAGTTTAGTGGGTTTTCTGGATCGTCGGGCCCATCCCAGTCGACGATGTTGGGGTCTCGGGGAATTTCTGGGTCTTTGGTGTCTGCTTCACTGGAGCCATGTTCGAGATCGACCTCTTCTGATGTTGTTTTTATGTTTCGGCTGCTCGCTGTGGGCGTGGGGTCGTCGAAGGAGGATTCTATTCACAAAAAGCGTGTTAGTTATTGCTTAGTTCTGGGTATCGTGTGTTGAGGAAAGTTCTCAATGAGCAGCGAAGCACGTGCTTTCGTCGTTCATCATTTTGCGACAATTTCCCTTTGACTAGAAAGCTAGGTGTTGAAGACGCAGGTCAACTGAAGTTAATTCTGGTCAAAGGTTCGCTTTGATAATCTCAAGTCTCAAAATGTATTGGGTCAAGGCCATGGGCCCTTTTCTGTAAGGTCTTGGATGGCGATTAAGGTACCAAACGCCGGGCTAGAGAAATCTGGAGAGATCCCAGGAGTGAAAGAGAAGAAGTGAATCAAGCATTAGGAAAGACCATATTACAAAAGCGCGCACTAGACCCAAGGCATCGGGGTACGCGCCGAGCGCCGAAACTAAACAGCCCAACCCTGGAAGTCATGGATCTGATCTGCAGGCGTCCCGAGGTCCAAGAGGCTCAACTTACGCAGTTAATACTTGGGTGGAATACCACATATGATTAGGCGCCAGAGCTCCACACGTGTATACAGAGCCCCTGAATGCAAGAGTGAGGCCATTCTTTGAACATGCGACTGATCCGGAGGTGTATAGTCCGTCCGGAGTGGCAGGGGTCAGAAGCCGGCAAACGGCTATGCGCCTAATCACCATTTGAGGGGGGCGAATGAAGCGGCCAAAGCGATTTCCTTATTCCTGTTGCTTTTCTCCTTAATCACTGTACAAATTTGATGATGGTTCTCACCTTGGAAGGACTTTGGTTATCGGACAATTATGGGGTAGTGCCATCTTTATCCCCGCAACAGGTCCACTCTTCAGATCGAGTTGAGGCATCTCCAGGGCTGCCCGGCACTGTCATTCATTAAATTATGCACCGGATGCTTCCGAAATGCAAGCTTCGTGTTTCGGTCTTGGCTTGATGCCTCGTGCACGGCTACAGTGAATCTCACGTCAGTTCAACAGGTTCTGAGGTGTGTTCGGATTTGATTCAAGTTCTTGAGTCATGATGCAGCTAGCCTAGTGCGCCAGGGCTGTTCAATAGAACGAGTCAGCCCACATAAATCAGTTGATTTTCAATATTGCGTGGCGCCTCGGCGTGAAAGTGTATTCCGAGGTTGCTTACTTCAAGCACAGAATTAGATGCAAAGATAGATTTTGGTTTATGTACTTTGGGATCCTCCATAGTCAGGAAATAATTACAATAGATGTGCATTAACAGCACAGGACCTCGCTCTGCACGGCAGAACATGGGTCGAGCCAAGGGCAACGAGAACAAACGAAAATATCCAACCCGCGAATCATGACGGGTATACTATGCACGGAAACTCGATTAAATGATCATGCGACCCTTGTTCTGCTTCTGGTTGACATCGTAGTTCTTCCAGGCCATGATGCAGGGAATGGTCAGAGCCAAGATAGCAGTCGAGGCAATGCAGTTCATGCGCTGGGCATGGCCCCAGGTGTATGCGACCGCATCTCGAAGCGGTGTGCCGAAGGGATAGGTCAACTGGACGTTGATACCGTCGGTGTAGATCTGAGTAGCGTTGGCTTTCAGGTCCGGTGGTAATTGCCCGGCGAGGGTATCGACGAAGACGTTGTTATAGATGGCTGCACCGACAGCCAAGCCGATGGCACCACCCATGTTCGAGAACAGTCCGATGAGGGCCAGCATCATCGGAGTGCCTTCGCGACCACCGGCGGCCATGACGGCCATATCTTCGCCAATGACGAGGGTGCCACCGGCGAAAGCAATGAAAATCTGACACATCACAATGTAGCCGATGCCATGGTCGGCGCCACGGAAGTAAATCATCAATCCGGAACCGAGGAGCATCAGGGGGGCTCCGAAAAACAGGGAAATATACTTGAAGCGTGCTGTGGACCAGATGATGGCTCCGATGACCGGGGAGAAGAAGCATGAGCCGACGTTGTAGATCTGGAGCATGTATCCTGCGTAGACGGTGCCGATGTCATAGGTGATGATGATGAAGTTGTAGAAGTACTGGTCCCACAGCTCGAAACTGAAGAAAAGAGTGGCGGACAATATGCAGGCGCCCAGGATGGTGGGACGCTTGATCAATTCATATCGAATGAAGTGGGTTCGTGCACCCCATTTCTCCCATGCGGCGAAGACAAAGAACATCGCGACGCCGATGACAAGAGGAGCGATGAAGCTTGCGCCTGCATATTCGGCACGGCCATTCTGCGCCAGACTGAACGGCAGCAGGAACAGGATGAAGGCGGCCATGAGCAAGAATGCTCCCACAACTAGAACTCATTAGGGACTGGGGATCAAAAAATGCTGGAGGGTCCTTACCATCGAACTCGTGAATGTAATGAATGATCGACTGTATCGTCGTCCGACCACTCGGTTGCCTGCGGAGAATACCCTGCTTCACTGCCTTCTTTTCATAATACTTGAACACCATCGCCAGCGGCAAGAAGACGAACGGCGTCACGATGCAAAAGATCCCGTATCCCCAGCGCCAGCCATACTTAGTATAGATAGAGTTCGCAGCCAGCGATCCCGTAAAGGCCGTGCAGATGAACGGCGTCTGCATAAATCCAAAAGCGAACGCTCGGTTCCTGAGACCAGAAGTATCGGCCACAAACACATTCAAAATTAGGTACAAGCAATAGTACCCGATCCAATACAGCGTGTAGCCCGCCGCGTACCCGCTGGGTCCATTGCACGAGGCCAGCACGACCATGCCAAGCAGGTACACCGAGACAGAGACGACGGTGCCCTCTGCACGACCCCACAGATTCAGCGTCTTACCCAAAGGGAGTTTCATAACCCCGCCCACGATATTGGCCAAAATGTACGACGTCGAGACCTGGGGTGCGCTTTGGAATTCACTCTGAATATAGTTGATCAAGACACCGCTGATCGTCGAATGGAACGCCAACATGAATGTGCAAATCCAGATCCTGTCCCCGTCAGATCCAAGTTCCAATCCCAATGATCGCTCTTCACTCACCATGCATAGATCCCCACCAACGCCGGCCGACCCCATACCAACGCCGCTGCTTCGGCCTTCTGCTGACCCAGTTCCGCATCGCTGGTGACTGTGTCGGGGTTATGCGCTAGTTCTTTCGCATCGTCGAACATGTCGCCCTGATGCGACCCGTCTGAGATCGGTGTCTCAGCCTCGTCTGGCCGTTGGCCATCGGTGAGGGGTTTCTCATTTTGATTCTCCTTATATACTCCCCCTGCGGTCTGGGTAGTGCTTTCGCGACCTCGAAAAGTGTCGAGAAAGCCCATAGCCGATTCTCAGCAGGTCCGAGTCTCAAGATAGTGAGAGGAAAATTGGAGGGGTCTCGGTATATAGAGAAAGTCCCGCATTCGCCCCCAATTTTTTTTCTTTTCTTCTTTTCGGAGGTCCCGATGCGAAGATCAGATAGTACCACTGCCCCAGTCCTGTGAATCTGAGAGTTGCGCCAATCAGAGATTGTGCTGGGCGATGATCGTCGCAGGTCAGTTCCGAATTGGGCCTAGTGCAACCTTGCCCCAAAGCTTCCAGGGTCGCAGTTTCTCCGTTTTCGTCTCTGTCAATGTCACTCTACTGACATTGACACTGAATACTTAACAGTACTCAGTAGCTATGTACAGTGTGCTACTACTTCGATGTGTTCTAGACTCTCCTTGCACGCGATCTTCACAGCAAGGCTCGCGGAAAGCTAATTTGCCAGGTTTTCCCGCCTGACGGCGGCAGATGAAGAGGACAGGGATCATGTGACACATTTTTTTGCGGAATAAATATCGTTATCATTATTATATCAGGGGAATCACATGATCAAGGAAGGAGGGAAAAGAGGGGTATGCCCCGAATATTTTTTAGGAAGAGAATGAACACCTTGCCTGCCGTCAAGAAGATCGTTGATCGTATCGAAGTTTGTTCTTAGTAGTTATCTTGCTGTCGGAGACTCGTTCTCTGTGGTGTGTAATCGTCGCAGTCGTCTAACACTGGCCTCGCGGAGAGGTGTAGTGCCCGAGATACGACTATTAGCCGTAGCAGACCGAGTCCCACCCCCTATTGCTAGTTTTCTCTATACACAGATTCTTGTCCTGATCTTACCAGGGTAGCCCAGAGACCCCTCAGATTTGGTGGTTCTAGAGGGGGGCTCTAATACAGGTGAGAAGAGAAGTGGATAGAAGAAAACCGATTCCTAATAGAGATCGAGTGGATTATTGCCAATCTTACCATCGAAGTTTAGCGTGATAAATTAAGGCATGAGAAGACTAAAACTTTACTAACTTTACTAATCTCTGATACTTCAAAAATCTTAGTATTATTAAAGATACCTAATCTAATAAAGATTCAAATATTTTATAGTTGATAAGATGAGAGGGAAGACTCTCGCGATTTTGTGAAAGACGTTGAAGAGTTCGTGAAACGGGAATATATGGAGTAGATCTTAGTCAACGAGAAGCTGAGAGACTGTGACCTGGATGTGAGTTCCTTCAATACGGCAACATATGAGATCTTTATCTAAATGCAATATAATAGTAAGATATTGTTTAGGAATAACTTGTCTAGAAAGGCCGAAAGGTAGTATAATGATCTAGAATGATTAACTTACTAGAACTGGCTGCTGCTAAAGAATGTTTTCCTAGAGAGGTATAAGATTTAGAAAGACGACGAAGAGCGAATGTACGAGCGAATAGATTAATTATTTGAGTCATTAACTTAAGGTTAGAATAAAAGGTTTGTTACTTATCTAGAGAGGGTCGACGATTTTTAATTATATTTCAGGGCCTATATTCTATATAAGTATTTGATCAGAAAGGTTGTTGATGGCTTTCGGGATAAGATGAAGTATAATTAAGTAGAGTATAACCTACTATATGATAATGTTAAAGATTTTAAAACTGTACAGAAGATCTTAAAATAGATTTATATAAACTAAATCTGTACAGTCTCTGTATAGGTAGAGGAGCTATTACTAAAGATCTTTAATAATAATACGATGAGAGTAATGATATAAGGAATTAATATATTACTTAAAGATTACGTTGCTGCTTAGCTAAAGTTAGTTTCTTAGTCTCAACCTAATTAACAAAGAGAAGGCAGATAGAACATCCGATCTTAGTAGAAGAGAGACTTGTCCGGAGTATAGTATTAGAATTACAATTAGTAGGGATACTATATATCGGTCTATCTGAATAAAATCTAAGTCTAACTAGTTACAGCGAAAGTGATTTTATAGCCCCTACTTTAGGATTCTAAAGAGGAGTTGTATAAAAGATAAGGATCCTACTATATAATAGTGGTTAGAGATATTGTATATATAGTTAGTTGGCTATAGGCTAAGAGTAAATCCGCTGCTAAAGAACCGATCTGCAGAGTAGGGTAATAACTACTTAATCGATTGAGTACTAATATGAATCCGGCAGGTTTTTAGTAGTTGATGAGTGAATAAGTTTAGTAGACTATTCACCCGGAATTAGCTTATTAGCAACAGTCTACTAGTGTTAGTGTAGTGGCGGAAGATTCGTTAGCTATACCCGAATAGCGAGAGTACTAGATATACAACTTCACTGTGGGTCTATCCAGGATATATTTAGGTTACCAATCTGAGACTGGATAATTTATGACTGAACAAGTATAAATAGGAGTAGAATCTCCGAAGTAACTAGAGATTATTCGAGTGATGGCCAATAGGTAGCAATTTTGAATCTAAGAGGTATTAGTTAGTACACCTATAACTCTGTTTTTAGGGTAGCTATTAGATTCTAGTAACCAACTTCGGAAAGAATTTATCTAGAGTTTATAAAGTGGAAAACCACGGTACTGGATATAAAAGGTTCGGGTAAAGTCTACTATAAATGTAGCAATCTAAACGTCGGTTAATTGAGATAAGGGAATAGTTATCTAGGGAAACCTATCGTTAATATATGATACTGTATTTGACGACGATAGTAAATTTGTACTATTATTTATGATTATATAGGTTGATAAGTATTTATTCCTATGTATATTGGTAGACGGAGGGTTATTAGTCAAACTAATTATTGAGAAAATGGTGAAGAAACTCTAACTCCGAATATACGAAGATACCAAAAAAGAAATAAATCTAGTAGATAACTCAATTTATTAACTTCGGAAGTATATTCTTTTACCTATGAATATTAAAGGAGTGGAAATAATTATTAAATACTACTCGATCTCTATTATAACGTACAAGTTACTTTTAGGAATTCAATAGTAACGACAGATTAGACTTATGATCGACTATGGATCTAGAGTTATGATGATCGTAGGACAGAATAGATAGTGATTCTAGATCCGATACAAACAAGCTCCTATTAAAACACTAGATAAGTTCTCTACCGTTTAGTTTAATGTTATAGATAATGATAAGGTAGATATAGCTCTATAGGAGGTTATTGACTATAATAATACAGGAAACTAGAGATCTTAGCTTAAGAGAGTTAAGTACTCTATTCTTATCCGAGAAAAGTCTATTTTATAGACTAAATAGAAAGTATTAAAAACTCTAAAAACCTCAAAAAAGATTTATCCACATTTAAGAAACCTAAGTAAAACTTATATATAATTATATAGTCTAGCTCCAGCTAAGTAATATCTGATTTAACTAATATATATTATAAAACGTAAATAAATACAGCTAAAACTGTAATAATTCACAATACTAGAGATCCTATCTAAATCTAGATTTTATAGAAGGAATTGAAAAGTCGAATATCTCGGCATAGTATATAGATCTAGTTCTATCAGAAGGCTAAACTAGTATTTATGGGATCAGTAAGTGAGCCTTAATATCTAGGAGAATAAAAGATAGATCTTTACTGTTTGAATAAGAAGAAAGTGTTCCCTACTAGAAGAAGGCTAAAGAAGTAATTACTAAGTACCGCAGATTAGTCAATAATTAATACTTAGTTTGATTAAACAGAAATTATAATCAGTGAGACTATAGATATAGATAAATAAAGAAATTAGGCGAAGAGGTTAGCTTATATATAGAGGGATATATTTACTAAGTCTATTCGAGACATCCGTCTAACCGATCTTATTAAGTATTCTATTAATCTGAAGCCTAGAGTAATATCTGTAAGAGCTAAGATACCCCAATATTCATATAAAGAAAGAGAATTCGCCGTAAAGATATTTCCACTATTAGAAGAAGTAGGTATAATAGTTTAAATATCCTTACAATAAAAGGCCCGAACACAGTTCATCCTAAAGAAGGATAGAGATTTCAGATTAGTATATAACTTCATCCTAGTTAATCGATAGATAATCCTAAATAACTATCTATCACACTTAATGGATAAAGTTATTAATACTACTATAAAGATAAAGTTTCGAGTATTATTTTAAGTAGACATAAACTATAGCTACTAGGCTATATATATAAAGGGCGGTAATGAATATAAAGTAGTAATTATTACTCCTTATAGCTAATATAGAATAGTGTAAATAGGGATAGGTTTGATTAATTCTAGATTAATATATATCTAATTTACTGATATTATATTTAGTCCCCTTCTAGCCTAGGAGAAGGAGGAATCTAACAGGCTATAAGACTACTTAACTGCCACTACAGAGGAAAAGAAATCTTTAAGCAAAGAGAGGGATAAGCTTCTTAATAATTTATTAGCTAATAAGAAAAGAGGGAAGTTTCCAAGCTTTATCGGGGACTATAGTAATTAGTCTTTCTACCTATTTATAGATGATTATCTTAGAAGCACTATCTACTTTAAAGTTCTATTTATAAAGATATATAAAGAATATTTCCCAAGAGTCATCTTTAGTTCTATCTACTTTACTAAAAAGAAGATATAGATATTCTAGTATAGTATAGAGGTAATTAGATTTAAAGGAAGTTTATTAGGAATCAGACTATTGCTTTTTCATCAAATAAGAATTACTAAGTAGCTAGTCTTTAAAGAATAAAAGGAGCTTGATAAGTTTCTATATCTTATACCTTTCTTTAGAAAATTTATCCTTAGCTAGGTAAATCATATTATAGTAATAAAAAGGACGTACTTTTAATAAGCTTTTGTGAAACCCCTAAGGATAAAGAAACCTTCTCTAGATATTAAAGAGTATAATAAGGATCTAATAAAGTCCTCTCGGAGAAGAAATCCTTAAATAAATAAGACTAACTATTAGACTATCTATAAGAGGTAAATAGAAAAAGAATAAGAATAGATATCAGATTATTAATCTTTATTTAAAATAGTAAAACGGGCTATAAACGAGAATATATATACAAAGATAGATTACAGTCTATAGTTTTATCTCATATGTGATACCTCTGGGACCAGTATTAGTAGTATTCTTTTCTAATTACATAGCTAACTAGTAGGAATAATTGCCGGATCGGCTAACTATAATAATAAATGAATTATTATATTTTTATTCTTCAGATTAATAGATATTAAGATAAAGTATATAAACCCTAAACGGGAATATCTAGCAGTAGTGAAATGTCTAGCGGAAATTCGTTAGATAGTAATAAGGTCGCTTTATCCGATTATACTATATACAGACTATAGTATGCTATAAGCTATCTTCGCTAAAGGGAGTAAAGGTAATAATAAGATGATTTAATAGAAGACCTAATTAGCTAAGTATAATCTTGTAGTTAAGTATAAGCCGAATACTAACCCTATTATCGGATTAGTAGATAGCCTAAGTCGATTGTTAATACAACTGATAACTATCTTATCTACAATCGATAAGCTATTAAATATAGTATATACTACAGTAGTATTAAGTAATAAGATTTATTAGGAAAGATCCAATCTTTAGAAGAAATTCTGAGAGTCCCTAATGTATAAAGATGTTATTGAGATGCTTAAAGGGGAAACTGATATAGTGATAGTATTACCGAGACTGTTAAGGTAAACAGTCTTTTACCGAATCTATAGACTTAGATTACACTCTTAGCATTATAGAACCCTAATATATTATGAGTTAAATAGGATATGGAGTCTTTGTATTGTAGAAAGAGAGATGGATAATAGACTTACCTATTTCTACGACAAGCACAGTTATTTCAGAACTAGCCTCACCCTTAAGAAAATGGTCGGTTAATATTATTGGCTAACGCAGGCGCTCAATTATTAGGTATAGATAAAGATCTGCGATACATATCAGCACTTTATTTCTAAAAACCTAAATAGGTTTACCTAAAGAATACAGGAGATTAAACTGTTGAATATGTTAGCAATGGATTTCTTTAGGCTAATTGAGCCAGTATGTGAGAGTAAGGTACGGTATATTCTAGTAGTTATCGACTATTTCAGCTGGTTTATTTAGGCGATACTAACGGAGAAAGTGAATGCAGAAGCTATAGTTCAATTCTTTAAATAGATCTTAGCTCTAGTATTCGGATAGCTAGCTAATGTATACAACAATAACAGTAACTACTTTATTAATGTTTTAGTCACTTAAATGTTCAACCGATATAGAGTATACTACTGTACGGCCCCAGTATATTATCCTTGGTTAATAGAACTCAGTAAACAGGTAGTATAAATAGTAGCTAGTATATTAAGATAAGTGTACTATAGGTTAGACGAATTGTTACAACGATAGAGTTATATTCTGTAAGAAAATGTGTTAACCCTGAATACTAGGTATATAAGAGTTTATAGATATACCCTAGCTGAGTTGCTACTGGGATTTAATCCGATCCGTAAGCACTTCGATTAAGCTATATCGGCTATAATATTACTTAAGTAATGGGTAGATCTGGATCCGGTACCTAAGTATTTATTAATTCTGTATAATATAGTCTAAGGTAAAAAGCGTGGATTAAGTATTAAGGTAATAGTATAGGTAAATGTATTAGTAGCTAAGAAAGAAGGTTAGCGATCAAATTCTTATTATCAAAAATTTAAGGATGGGGATTTTATCTTTATATATAATTTTGTTGGTGACTTAGGATACCGCAGAAAGATGGATCTTTAGTGGTTGGGACTACGAATTCTTATATTAGTGAATAAAAGAGGACGAACTACTATAATTCAAAGAATACATAATTAAAGTATTTATCGTATATATTTTGATAACTTTCATATATATTACTAACGGCTAGGCAATCCTAAGTATTAGTATAGGGTAATAGTATTTTATTTCCTAGATAGTGAATCTACTAAGATCCTAGTTCCAACATTAGCTATTAATCGCATTGCCATAAGTCGGATATTAGTATATCTTAGTTAGAGATTAGTCTACTTAAGTATATAGTGCAAATAAGATAAAAATCAAGATAGGGCTACGAAGACTAATAGTATTTCTCTAAGCTAGAGAAGAGGTAGGATTAGCCTCTCTCTATAAGAGGTAGAAAGGCAGCTCCAAAAATTCCGTTTTTTATTTTATTTCTTCTTTTTTATTCTTTTTATTCTTTATAGTCCTATCCTTAATTTCTTTATTTACTTTTCTTTTTTTTATCTTATAAGTTTAAAGCTTTATTATTTATTTCGGAGATCTAATCGCTAAGATAGCTCTGAAAAAAAGAATTTTGATAGATAGCATCGGAGTATTATCCAGCAACTACTTCTGAAAGATTAAAATATCTTTGAAGGATTTTTCGCTCTATATATAGGAATACATAGACATTAGGCCTATATATAAGAGACTCCCTATTAGAATACTTAAAACCGATGATTTAGTTGTCAACTACGAATTCTCTAACTTAGATATAGTGCTTAATGAATAATTACTTATATTCTAAAGAATTGTTATGTGTGCTAAGGATTGATGGGGGATTACGAAGTGGACTCTGTTAGATCTTAATACGGAGGGTAATGCTTCTTTATCCTCGGTATAGAATAAACTAAGAACTCCTATCTAGAAAATGAATTTTAATAAAGGGTATAATATCGATTTCTTCGATAAATTTACTATTGAAGGTGAGAAGGCTAGATTCAGAGGAGATAGTATTAAAGTGTGGAATTAAAATTAGTTTAAAGAAGTAAATACTTATTAGAGTATAGATTAGGTTACTAGTTAGAATACTGTAATAACTCTAATTAAACGACTTTAGTAAAGAGCGAAGATCAATATAAAAGAATACTATCTAATAACTTTATCTTACGATATCTCTATCTTCAATAAGAGTTACTTATAAGATAAATTAAACTAGATAAGTTATTAGTTGAATAGTACATAGTTTAGGAATATTCTGGATATTGTTACGTTAGAGATAAATAGTATTATCCGGTAATTACTGTAGATCCGCTATTCAATAGCAGCCTAAATAGTTAATTTACTTGAAAGGACGATATAAAAGATATATACTATAGAGCTAAGTATTACTCTAAATACTCTAGATCTATAATATATACTTAATTAGGGAATTTCCTTATAACTCCTTTAGGAAACGGATCTCTTCTTACTTTAGCTTAATAAAGAGAAAAGATTAAGCGTTAGAGAGATAAAGATTTAAGTTATAAATAATAATATTTCCTTTATTAAAAGTAAACTGTTAAAACAGATTAACCCTTATTTAAATAAAAGGAAAGATATCCTCTAGCTACCGGGAAATATAAGTATTATTGCGGAGAAGAATGCCCTAGTAGAGCACTTAAAGGCAGATTTAGCCACTACCGATATATATACTATCTAAGAGAGACTAAGAATACTTAATAAATCTTAGTAAATAGTCTTTAGTCTAGTAGACCCTAAAGAATACGGTACTGTTTGAGATACCTTTCTAAGATCTACTTATTAAAAACCGAGAAGACGAGTTCTAGATAATAAGGCTACTAATATTATCTATAGTACTTACAGCAGCGAGTTTAGTATAATAAAGTCCGATGTTAGGCCTGATATCTTAATATCCACAGTTAAGCTCAATACACTAATATCTATTATTAAAGTTAAGTCCGCTATATTATAAGCTATAATTAACAGTACTTTTTACTATACATCTATTATAAATAATCGAAATAATAACTTCTATCTAGACTTAATAATCTTTAATACACTAGAGTTTACTATAGTTATATTAATTGATTATATGCTTAATAGTAGTGATACTAGAATGATTATGTCTCCTAGTATGGCCGATGAATTTACCGACGGACCATCTACGAAGAAGAAAAGGTCTCGGTATAAATACTGATACTACTGTAATCACTACTATTATAAAGCTAAGCGGGACAAAGGTACTCTATAAGCGAGATAGGGGATTCTAACAATGGTAGATAAAGAGGATAGAGATTATATAACATATTTTTTTACAGAATAAATATCGTTATTATTATTATATCAGAGGAATTATATAATTAAGGAAAGAGAGAAAAGAGGGATATACTCTGAATATTTTTTAGGAAGAGAATAAATACCTTACCTACCGTTAAGAAGATCGTTAATTGTATCGAAGTTTATTCTCAGTAGTTATCTTACTATTAAAGATTCGTTCTCTATAATATATAATCATCGCAGTCATCTAATATTAGCCTTATAGAGAAGTGTAATGCTCGAGATATGACTATTAGCTATAGTAGACTAAATCCCACCCTCTATTACTAGTTTTCTCCATGTATAGATTCTCATTCTGATCTTACCAAGGTAGTTTAGAGATCCCTTAGATTTAGTGGTTTTAGAGAGGGGCTCTAATATAGATAAGAAAAAAAGTAGATAGAAGAAAACTAACTCCTAATAGAGATCGAGTGGATTATTACTAATTTTACTATTGAAACTTAATATAATAAATTAAAGTGTGAGAAGACTAAAACTTTACTAACTTTACTAATCTCTAATATTTTAAAAACCTCAGTATTATTAAAGATACTTAATCTAATGAAGATTTAAATATTTTATAATCAATAAGATAGGAGAGAAGACCCTCGTAATTTCGTAGAAGACATTAAAGAGTTTATGAAACAGGAATATATAGAATAGATCTCAGTTAATAAGAGGCTAAGAGATTATGATCCGGATATGAGTTTCTTCGATGCAGTGATATATGAGATTTTTACCTAAATATAATATAATAGTAAGATATTATTTAGGAATAATTTATCTAAAAAGGCCGAAAGGTAATACGATGATCTGGAACAATCAATTTATTAGAATTAGTTACTATTAAAGAATATTTTTCTAGAGAGATATAAGATTTAGGAAAATAATAAAGAGCAAATATATAAATGAATAGATTAATTATTTAAATTATTAACTTAAGATCGGGATAAGAAGTTTATTACTTACCTAAAGAGGGTCGATAATTTCTAATTATATTTCAGGGTCTATATTCTATATAAATATTTAATTAGAAAGGTTATTAATAGCTTTTAGGATAAGACGAAATGTAATTAAGTAGAGTATAATCTACTATATAATAATATTAAAGATTTTAAAACTATACAGAAGATCTTAAAATAGACTTATATAAACTAAATCCGTATAGTCTCTATATAGATAGAGGAACTATTACTAAAGGTCTCTAATAATAATACGATAAGAGTGATAATATAAAGAATTAATGTATTATTTAAAGATTATATTACTATTTAGCTAAAGCTAGCTTCTTAGTCTCGATTTAATTAACAGGGAGAAGACGGACAGAGCGTCTAATCTTAGTAAGAGAGAGATTTATCCAGAGTACAGTGCTGGAATTATAATTAGTAGGGATACTATATATTAGTTTATCTAAACAAAATCTAGACCTAACTAGTCACAGCGAAAATGATTTTATAGTCTCTACCTCAGGACTCTAAGGAGGAGTTGTATAAAAGATAAGGATTCTATTATATAATAGTAATTAGAGATATTATATATATAGCTAGTTAACTATAGACTAAGAGTAAACCTACTGCTAAAGAACCGATCTACAGAGTAAGGTAATAACTACCCAATCGATTAAGTACTAATATAAATCCGGTAGGTTTTCAGTAGCTGATAAGTGAATAAGTTTAGTAGACTATTCACCTGGAATTAGTTTATTAGTAACAGTCTACTAATATCAGTACAACAGCGGAAGATTTATTAGTTACGCCTAAATAGCGAGAATACTAGATATATAACTTTACTACAGATCTATCTAGAGTATATCTAAGTTACTAACCTGAGACCAAATAATTTATGACTGAACGAGTATAAGTGGGAATAAAACTTCCGAAGTAACTAAAGGCTATTTAAGTAATGGCTAATAGGTAGTAATTTTGAATCTAAGAGATACTAGCTAATATATCTATAACTCTATCTTTAGGGTAGCTATTAGATTCTAATGATTAGCTTCAGAAAGAACTTATCTAGAGTTTATAAAATAGAAAACTATAGTACCGGATATAAAAGGTTTAGATAGAGTCTACTACAAATATAGCGATCTAAATATCGGTTAGTCGAGATAAGGGAATGGTTATCTAAGGAAACCTACTGTTAGTATATAATACTGTATTTAACGACGACAATAAATCCGTATCGTTATTTATAACTATATAGATTAATGAGTATTTATTCCCATATACGTTAATAGACGGAGGATTATTAGTCGAACTAATTACTGAGAAAATAGTGAAGAGACTCTAACTCTGAATATACAAAGATACCGGAAAAGAAATAAGCCTGGCGGATAACTCAATTTATTAACTTTGGAAGTATATTCTTTTATCTATAAATATTAAAAGAGTAGAAGTAGTTATTAAATATTATTCGATCTCTATTATAATATATAAGTTACTTTTAGGAATTCAATAGCAACGACAGGTCAGATTTATAATCGACTATAGATCTGGAATTATAACAATTATAGGATAGAATAGATAGCAATTCTAGATCTAATATAAATAAGTTCTTATCGAAATATTAGATAAGCTCTTTACCGTTTAGTTTAATATTATAGATAATAACGAGGTAGATATAGCTTTATAGGAAGTTATCAATTATGATAATATAGAAAATTAGAGATCCTAACTTAAGAGAGTTAGATACTCTATTCTTATCCGAGAAAAGTCTATTTTATAGACTAAATAGAGAATATTAAAAACTCTAAAAACCTCGAAAAAGATTTATCTATATTTGAGAAACCTAAGTAAAATTTATATATGATTATATAGCCTAGCTCTGGTTAAGTAGTATTTAATTTAATTAATATATATTATGAAACGTAAATAAGTGTAATTGAAGCTGTAATGATTTATAATACTAGAGATCCTATCTAAGTCTAGATTTTATGGAAGGAATTGAAAAATCGAATACCTTAGCATAGCATATAGACTTAGTTCTATTAGAAAGCTAAACTAGTATTTGTGGGATTAGTAGATAAGCCCTAATATCCGGGAGAATAAAAGATAGATCTTTACCATTTAAACGAGAAGAAAATATTCTCTACTAGAAGAAGGCTAGAGAGACAATTACTAAATACCGTAGATTAGTCAATAATTAATACCTGGTTTAATTAAATAGAAATTATAATCAGTAAGACTACGGATATAGACGAATAAAGAAATTAAGCGAAAAAGTTAGCTTATACATAGAGGGATATGTTTACTAAGTCTATTCAAGATATCCATCTAATTAATCTTATTAAGTATTCTATCGATCTAAAGCCTAGAGCAATATTTATAAGAGCTAAAATACCCCAATATTTATATAAAGAAAGGGAATTCACCGTAAAGATATTTTCACTATTAGAAGAAGTAGGTGTAATAGTTTAAATATCCTTATAGTAAGAGACCCGAATACGGTTCATCTTAAAGAAGGATAGAGACTTCAGACTAATATATAACTTTATTTTAGTTAATCAATAAACAATTCTAAATAGCTATTTATTATATTTAATAGATGAGATTATTAACACTACTATAAAGATAAAGTTTTAGGTATTATTCTAGGTAGACATAAGCTATAGCTATTAGGCTATGTGTATAAAGGGCAATAATAAATATAAAGCGGTAATTATTACTCTTTATAGCCAATATAGAATAGTACAAATAGGAATAGGTTTAACTAATTCTAAATCAATATACACCTAATTCACCAATATTATATTTAGTTCCCTTCTAACCTAGAAGAAGAAAGAATCTAATGGGTTACAAGGCTATTTAATTACTATTATAAAGAAAAAGAAACCTTTAAGCGAAGAGGGGGATAAGTTTTTTAATGATTTATTAACTGATGAGAAAAGAGGGAAGTTTCTAAGTCTTATCAGGGACCATAATAACTAATCTTTCTACCTATTTATAGATAATTATCTCAGAAACATTATCTACTTCGAAGTTCTATTTACAAAGATATATAAAGAATATTTCCCAAGAGTCATCTTCAGTTCTATCTATCTTACCGAAAAGAAGATATAGATATTTTAATATAGTATAGAGATAATTAAATTCAAAGGAAGTTTATCAGGAATTAGACTATTACTTTTCTATCGAATAAGAATTACTAAGTAGTTAGTTTCTAAAGAACAAAAGGAGCTCGATAGGTTTTTGTATCTTATACCTTTCCTTAGAAGATTCATCCTTAGTTAGATAGATTATATTATAGTAATAAAAAGGGTATACCTTTAATAAATTTCTGCGAAACTCCTAAGGATAAAGAAACCTTCTCTAGATATTAAAGAGTGTAATAAGGATTTAGCAAAGTCCCCTCGGAGAAGAAATCTCTAAATAAATAAGACTGACTACTAGACTATCCATAAAAAGTAGATAGAAAAGGAATAGGAATAGATATTAGACTATCAATCTTTATTTAAAATAGTAAAACGGGTTATAAGTAAAAATGTATATATAAGGACGGATTATAGTCTATAGTTTTATCTCGTATATAATATCTCTGGGACCGGTATTAGTAGTATTCTTTTCTAATTATATAGCTAACCAGTAGGAATAATTGCTAAATCGATTAACTGTGATAATAAATAAATTATTATATTTTTATTCTTCAGATTAATAGATATCGAGATAAAGTATATAAACCCTAAACGGGAATATTTAGCGGTAGTAAAATATCTGGTAAAAGTTCGCTGGATAGTAATAGGGTTGTCTTATTCGATTATACTATATATAAACTATAGTATACTATAAACTATCTTCGCTAAGGGGAGTAAAGGTAATAATAGGATGATTTAATAGGAGACTTAATTGGCTAAGTATAACTTTGTAGTTAAGTATAAGCTGAATACTGACCCTATTATCGGATTAGCAGATAGTCTGAGTTAATTGTTGACGCAATTGATAACTATCCTATCTGCGATCGATGAGCTATTAGATATAGTATATGTTGCAGTAGTATTAAGTAATAAGATCTATTAGGAAAGGTCTGATCTTTAGAAGAAATTTTAAGAATCCCTAATATATAAAGGTGTTATTGAGATGTTTAAAGGGGAAACTGATATAGTAATAGTATTACTGAGATCGTTAAGGTGAGCAGTCTTTCGTCGAATCTATAGATTTAGATTATACCCTTAGCATTATAAGATCTTAATATATTATAAGTTAAACGGGATATAGAGCCCTTATATTGTAGAAGGAGAGATGGACAATAGACTTATTTATTTCTATAACGAGTACAGTTATTTCAGAGCTAGTTTTACTCTTAAAAAAATGGTTGGTTAATATTATTAGCTAATGCGGATACTCGATTGTTAGGTATAGATAAGGATCTACAATGTATGTTAGCGCTTTGTTTCTAAAAACCTGAATAGGTCTATCCAAAGAATATAGGAGATTAAACTACTGAATATATTAGTAATAGATTTCTTTAGACTAATTAAACCGGTATGTGAGAGTAAGATATAGTATATTCTAGTAGTTATCAATTACTTCAGTTAGTTTATTTAGACAATATTAACGAAGAAGATGAATATAAAAGCTATAATCCGATTCTTTGAATAGATCTTAGCTCTAGTATTCAGATAGCTAGCTAATATATATAGCGATAACAGTAGCTATTTTATTAACGTTTTGGTTACTTAAATGTTTGACCGATATAGAGTATACCACTGTATGGTCTTAGTGTATTATCCTCAGTCAGTAAGATTCAGTAAACGGATAGTGTAAATAGTGGTTAGTATATTAAGACGAGTATACTATAGATCAGGCGAATTATTACAATAATGGAGTTATATTCTGTAAGAAAACGTATTAGCCCTAAATACTAAATATATAAGAGTCTATAGATATACCCTAACTAAACTGCTACTAGGATTTAACCCGGCCTATAAGTATTTCGATTAAGCTATGTCGGCTGTGGTATTACTTAAGTAATAGGCAGATCTAGATCTAATACTTAAGTATTTGTTAACCCTGTATAATATAGTCTGAGGTGAAAAATGTAAATTGAGCATTGAGGTAACAGTATAGATAAATACGCTAGTGACTAAGAAAGAAGGTTAGCGATTAAATTCTTATTGTTAAAAATTTAAAGATAGGGATCTTGTCTTTATATATGATTTTATTAGTGACTCAGGGTACTGTAAAAAGATAGATCTTCAGTGGTTGGGACTACGAATTCTTATATTAGTAAATAAAAGAGGGCGAACTGCTATGATTCAGAAGATATACAATTAAAGTACTTATTATATATATTTTGATAACTTTTGTATATACTACTAACAGCTAAGCGATCCTAAGTATCAATATAGGGCGATAGTACTTTATTTCCTGGATAGTGAATCTACTAAGATCCTAGTTCCGGTATTAACTATTAATTATATTATCGTAAGTCGGATATTAGTATATCTCAGTTAGAGATTAGTCCGTTTAAGTATATAGTACAAATAAGATAAAAGTTAGAGTAGAGCTACAAAGATTAGTGGTGCTTCTTTAAGCCAGAGGAGAGATAGGATTAGCTTCTCTCTATAAAAGGTAGAAAGACAACTCTAAAAATTCCATTTTTTATTTTACTTCTTCCTTCTTATTCTTTTTATTCTTTATAATCCTATTCTTAATTTCTTTATTTACTTTTCTTTTTTTTACCTTACAAATTTAAAGCTCTATTATTTATTTCAGAGATCTAACCGTTAAGATAGCTCTAAAAGAAAGAATTCTAATAGACAGTATTAGAGCATTACCCAGTAACTACTTCCAAAAGATTAAAATATCCTTAAAGGACCTTTTACTCTATATATAGGAATATATAGATATTAGATCTACATATAAGAGACTCTCTATTGGAATACTTAAAACTAACAATTTAGTTACCAACTATAAATTCTCTAACTTAGATACAATGTCTAACAAACAGTTATTTATATTCTGAAGAATTATTATATATACTAAAGACCGACGGGGGATTACAAAGTAGACCTTGCTAGATCTTAATACAGAGGGTAATACTCCCTCATCCTTAGTATAGAGTAAACTAAGAACTCCTACCCAGAAAGTGAATTTCGATAAAGGGTATAATATTAATTTCTTTAATAAATTTACTATTAAAGATAAGAAGACTGGACTCAGAGGAGATAGTGTTAAAGCACAGAATTAAAATTAATTCAAAAAAGTAAACACTTATTAGAGTATAGATTAGGTTACCAATTAGAATACTATAACAACTCTAATTAAATAATCTCAATAAAGAACAGAGATCGACACAAGAGAATACTACTTAGCAACTTTATCTTACGATATCTCTATCTTCGATAAGAGCCACTTATAGGATAAATTAAACCAGATAAGCTGTTAGTTAAATGGTATGTAGTTTGGGAATATTCTGGATATTGCTGTGTTAGAGATAAATAGTATTACCCAATAATCATTATAGATTTACTATTTAATAATAGCCTAAATAATTAACTTACTTAAAAAGATAATATGAGAGATATATGTTATAGAGCTAGGTATCACTCTAAATACCCTAGATCTACAATATACACTTAATTAAGGAGTTTCTTTATAGCTCTTCTAGAAAATAGATCCTTCTTTACTTCAACTCGATAAAGAGAAGAGACTAAGTATTAGAGAAATAAGGGTTTAAGTTACAAATAGTAATGTTTTCTTTATTGAAAGTAGACTGTTAAAATAGATTAACCTTTATCCAAATAAGAGGAAAGATATCCTTTAGCCGCCGAGAAATACAAGTATTATTACGGAGAAGAATACCTTAGTAGAGCACTTAAAGACAGATTTAGCTACTACTGATATACACACTATCCGAAAGAGACTAAGAACGCTTAATAAATCCTAATAAATAGTTTTTAGTCTAGTAGACCCTAGAGAATACAGCACTATCCGAGATACCCTTCTGAGATCTACTCGCCGAAAACTAAGGAGAAGATAAGTTCCAGATAATGAGGCCACCGATATTACCCACAGCACCTATAGTAGCAAGCCCAATACAACAGAGTCCGATATCAAGCCCGATACCCTAATATCCGTAGTTAAGCCCAATGCTGTAATGTCCATCATCAAGGTCGAGCCTGCTATGCTGTAAGCTATAGTTAATAGTGCTTTTCACTACACGTCCATCATAAGTGATCGAAACGATGACTCCCGTCTAGACTCAGCGATCTCCAATACACCAGAGTCCGCTATAGTCACGTTAACCGATTATACGCCTGATAGTAGTGATACTAGAATGACTACACCTCCTAGTGTGGCCGATGAACTTGCCGACGGACCGTCTACGAAGAAGAAAAGGTCCCGGCACAGGCACCGACACCACCGTGATCGCCGCTATCGCAAAGCCAAGCGGAGCGAGGGCGCCCTGTGAGCGAGATAGGGGATTCTGACGGCGGCAGATGAAGAGGACAGGGATCATGTGACACATTTTTTTGCGGAATAAATATCGTTATCATTATTACATTAGGGGAATCATATGATTAAGGAAGGAGGGAAAAGAGGGGTATACCCCGAATATTTTTTAGGAAGAGAATGAACACCTTGCCTGCCGTCAAGAAGATCGCTGATCGTATCGAAGCTTGTTCTCAGTAGTCATCTTGCTGTCGGAGACTCGTTCTCTGTAGTGTGTAATCGTCGCAGTCGTCTGACACTGGCCTCGCGGAGAGGTGCAGTGCCCGAGACACGACTATTAGCCGCAGCAGACCGAGTCCCACCCCCCATTGCCAGTTTTCTCCACGCACAGATTCTCGTCCTGATCTTGCCAGGGCAGCCCAGAGACCCCTCAGCGCCCCCAATCAATCAAAATGTGAGTCTCACTGGACAGGCTCTATGGCCAATCTGATTGAACCCCCTTTTCTGAAAACCGGGGACCCTTACTCCGACTTCCATTATCTGATAATCAGATAGGACCCGAGTACCTTCCAACCTGGGAAGGTTGGAAAGTCAAATCCCGCCTACATACTCCGTATGCGCCCTTGAATCGATGCTGAGCCTCTCCCGCACCCCACTTAGACTTTCGTATCGCGCTTGGGGCGCTTCGCGATATACTGTGCTTGATGTGGTATTTGCGGTAGTCCATGCTAAGTAGATATTTTCCCATGTGTATGGTGTGAACCCCGTGGACGGGCTACGGGCACACACAGGATCACCCTCCACTGGAAATGGAGACTGGAATTAATCCTTGTCGTCAGCGGCGTCATCCTTGCCACCGGACCCCGTGGGAACCACTGACCACGTCGATTCAGAGTAAGGGAGACAAATCGCCGCGATCCGTTGAATCTAATCAGATCTCTGGCTGGATCTGATTTGCCACCGATCTCATGACAGCTACAGTAGCGCAAAATATGCTCGTTCGATGTACTAGTAGCAGATGATGCAGGATATTACTTCGAAGCTGTCAACTGCCGGTCTTCCCGGCTATGGATGGGGCAACGGGCTTCTCGGGCACCCCGATAACTCGGTCGGGTGGATCTTAGCACGCAAATATCACACCGGGGCGTCCGGCAGATATGCCGGTAGTGCGGAGGACGGAGTGGGATATCCAGTAGAGGCTTTCGCGGATTCTTCGGATGTAGCTGTGTCTGTGTCTTTGGGATTAGTCCTCGTGCACAAGCAATGGCTTGAGAGACTTATCTATGCGAACCAATCTTCATTAAATCATTTTCGTGGGAAATGAGCTCATTGCCTTTCAAGCTCTTTAAAATCTACTTCTGTGATCGATCAAAAGATAGATAGGATAATGGCTTGAAAAGGGTTGACCATTCAGTCTCATGTCGGCGACTCTATCTATGAATATGAACGACACTCTACCTAGCCAATCGTCTTTATAATATTCAGTGACCAACCATAGCCTGATGCACAGCTCCATATCTGTTTCCATGAGGCTTGGCAGCATCAATAATCTTGCGCATCTCACTCTGCTCCTCGGCAGTGAGATCAATATCCCGAGAAGCCCAGTTCTCCTCTAGACGAGCGGCCTTGGTAGTTCCCGGAATTGCAATCATTCCCTGGGTAGCGACCCAAGCAAGAGCAATCTGACTGACCTTGCAACCCTTGCGAGCGGCAATGCCCTTGATAGCCTCCACGATTTCCTTGTTCTTGTAGAAGTTCTCGCCTTGGAACTTGGGGGCTGCGGGATGGTTTGTTAGTGGTCCGACCGAGGTTGAATATGCGAAAGAGTTGGGAAAATGATGCTCACATTTGCGTCGGAAGTCATCGGGGGAGAAGTCGTCTGGGGAGTTGTAGTCGAAGTTGTCGACGAGCCAGCCGTGGCCGAGGGGACTGTACGCGACGTAGGCGACGTCGAGCTCCTTGGCTGTCTCGATCAGGTTATCGGTTTCGTGGACGGTCTCGAAGGCCGAGTACTCGGCTTGGACGGCGTCGATCTTGGCGACTATTGAGGATCAGTAACATGTCTCCAGGTAAGTGTGCATCAGACATACTGGAGTTGGCCTTGCGGAGCGTGGCGGCGGAACACTCTGATAGTCCGATATACTTGGTCTTTCCGGCCTGGCGAATTTCATCAAGAGCAGGGATTGACTCCGTGAGAGGTGTGTCTGGAATTATTAGCTCTGGTGAGCAAAATTGCTTTGGCGGGACTCACTGGGGTCGATTCGGTGCAGGTAGTACAAGTCTGGAGTGAATCCCAGTCTTTCAATTGTGCCGTCAATATACTTCTTGATATGGGAAGCGGAGTTGGTGACCGCGCCATCTCCTTCAAAAACGCTGAAGCCACATTTGGAAGCAACTAAGAAGGCACAGTCAGCTCCAGCTCATTCATCTCGAGTGTTAGGGAAACTCACTAAAGACCTTATCACGGACATTGTGTTTCCGGATAAAATCACCAAGGAGCTTTTCGTTGACTCCGGCCTGGTAGACCACAGCAGTATCCCAGAATGTACAGCCGAGTTCAATTGCCTTCAGGAGAACAGGCTCAGCTTGTTCGAGGCTCAGGTTAGAGCCAAGACCAAAGCTTAGGCCCATGGCTCCGAAGCCTGGTGATGGGACTTGCATGCTACCGAAGGGGATTGTCTTGACCATTTTGGATGTTTGCTGTGTGATTCTGAATGATATCTGTTAATTTTGACTGAATTGCTCAATGCCAGGTCTGCTTCAATTTATAGTATTGAGCTCTTCGGCTTCACGTCGGGCTTAAGGCTTGATTACTTCGATGTGGGGCACGATGACTTTACCTCCACTGCTTAACTCCGGGGGACACGGCGATAAACTCGACTTTCATGGGCTATGACTTACAGAGTGCATCATGAATTCCAGTGATTCAAGATGAAGCTCAACTTTTTACATAAACAGCATATGACCTAGCAAGCCAATGAGCTCTCAATGGCGAACATTAGAGGGAGATCAAGGTTAAAGTCGAGGTGGGGTGGTCAGCAGGCTGCATAACTGGACCTTTCAGCGCAGGTCAATAGCTGCGAAGTTGCGATGGCCTGTCATTTGCCATCCATGAAGTACTGCATGAGGAAGACCAAAGAACAAAGGTCCTGGTGCGCCCATCGAAGCAGTGGCGAAATTAAAAATCAGGGCTGAGGGGACAACACATGAAATAATCAACTTTTTGTCTCTGTTGCACTTGTATGACTGCTATGATATGTTTTCGTGGACTTTGTTCTCAACCTTGGAAAACATTACCCCAATGTCGCATCCCATCGAAGCACAGTCAAAGCGCCAGAAATCCCCAAATTCACAACAATGTGCATTGACTTACACTAACCCCGCAGTAGGGTCTGGCATCTACTCAAACTACAGACTCAAGCTGTCGATCCCACTGCGACGTTACAACTGACACGAGATGAACCTCCTTGCAGCAGGCATTCGTGCCTTCTTTTCCCGCCTCAACACCTGCATCTACACCTCACCGCGTCACTGCGTAGTCCACTGCTCAAATTGCAGAGAAGAATGATGATTCTAAAATCACTACTCGGAATTATACTTCTGCAATACACCCATGAGACACTCGCAACAAAAGATGACCTCCGTCATGTCGACCCCTTGATTGGGTCCACGAATGGCGGCAACGTCTTCGCAGGGGCAACTCTGCCCTACGGCATGGCAAAGCCCGTTGCCGATGTCGACGGCCAAAATACAGGCGGCTTCTCAACGGACGGTAGCAATGTCACGGGCTTCTCGCACATGCACGACAGTGGCACAGGCGGGAATCCGTCGATGGGTAATTTCCCGCTTTTCCCTCAATACTGCAAGGACAACCTGGTGGATAATTGCAAGTTTCCAAAAGCTGCGCGTGCAATTCACTACGAGAACGATTCGGTTGTTGCTAGTCCTGGGTATTTTGCCTTGACGCTCGAAAATGGCGTTAAGGCTGAGATGACTGCTGCGCAGCACGCGGCTTTGTATCGTTTTGTGTTTCCCGGTGGGAAAGCTGCCGATGGAGAGGATTTGAATCCATTGATTTCGTTGGATTTGACGGATCTCTGGGATAGTCGACAGAATGCCTCGATTAGTCTCGATGCAGACAGCGGCCGAATGAAGGGAAATGGCACTTTCTTGCCGAGTTTCGGGGCCGGCTCGTATCAGTCTTACTTTTGTGCTGATTTCATTGGCGCTGATGTTCAAGACAGCGGGATTTGGGTTAATGATCGGGCGGGATCAGTACAGCAGTTGTTTGTCACCCGTGGCTTCAACAACTTCTACCTGCAAGCCGGAGGCTATATGATGTTTGACCCTCCAGATGACCGGACCGTGACTGTGAGAGTTGGCGTCAGCTTTATCAGCACAGACCAAGCTTGCAAGAATGCCGAGGCGGAAATCCCGAGTCCAGACGATGCCTTTGATACTCTGCACGACGAAGCAGAGACGGCATGGAGCGAAAAGTTGAGTCCTGTCGAGGTGACTCCGGGTGGTGTCGGCGATGACATGCTGAGCGCTTTCTGGAGCGGGATATACCGAACCATGCTTTCGCCTCAGAATCTCACAGGGGAGAATCCGCTTTGGAAAAGCGACGAGCCATATTTCGACTCGTTCTACTGTCTGTGGGATGCTTTCCGTGCACAGCATCCATTTCTCACAATCATCGACCCTCATGCGCAGTCTGAGATGATACGCAGCTTGTTGGACACTTTCAAGCATGAAGGATGGCTTCCTGATTGTCGCATGAGTCTTTGCAAAGGCTGGACGCAGGGTGGCTCGAATGCCGATGTCGTTCTGGCAGATGCCTATGTCAAGAATCTTACTGGCATCGACTGGGAGCTTGCATACAAAGCGATGGTCAATGATGCAGAGAACGAGCCGCTTGAATGGTCCTACGAAGGGAGGGGTGGTCTGCAGAGCTGGAAACATCTTCATTATATTCCATATTTGGACTTTGACTACATCGGCTTTGGCACTAACTCACGGAGTATCTCTCGAACAGTTGAGTACGCATACAATGATTACACCCTGTCAGTGGTAGCCAAAGGCCTTGGCAAGGACTATGCTATTTACTCAGCCCGATCTGGCAACTGGCAGAATCTATACAAAGACGATGAGAAGTCTTTGCTGGAGAATGGCACTGATACCGGTTTCACCGGTTTCTTCCAGCCGAAGTATATCAACGGGACATGGGGATACCAGGATCCTATTGCTTGCAGCGCTCTGGCCTCATGGTGTTCTCTTACCTCGAACCCCTCCGAGACCTTTGAGTCCAGTATCTGGGAATATCAATTGTTCGTATGGCCTTCCCACTCAACGTATCAATGCTCACACTTCATCAGTTTCGTTCCCCACGACATGGCAAAGTTGATCAAGATGGTTGGCGGCCCAGACTCCTTCGTCGCACGTCTTGACTATTTCCACACCTCAGGACTGGCAGATATGGGTAACGAGCCTGTCTTCCTGACCGTGTATGACTACCACTACGCCGGACGACCAGCCTTGTCCGCAAGTCGAGCCCATGCCTACATTCCATCTTCGTTCAACGCCACACACAGCGGATTGCCTGGCAATGATGATTCCGGGGCTATGGGATCCTTCCTGGCATGGAGTATGATGGGCCTGTTCCCCAACCCGGGTCAAAACGTCTACCTTATCATTCCTCCGTTCTTCGAGGCCGTCGCAGTCATTCATCCGGAGACCAACAAAACTGCCACGATCCGGAACACCAATTTTGACAAAACGTTCAAAAACATCTATATTCAGAACGCGACCCTCAATGGAGTGCCGTATACTAAGAATTGGATTGGCCATGAGTTCTTCACGCAGGGTATGACGCTGGAGTTGACTCTTGGAGATAAAGAAAGCGCTTGGGGGACGCGCAAGGAAGACTTGCCTCCGAGTTTGAGTGACTCGGTGGACATCAATGGGAACTAAATAGTGAAGACATCGAGATATAGCTGAAACACCACGAACACAACATTGGAAAGTGTCATCACTCGATGAAACCGCGGAGTATGTCCGATGTGGGTCATAGTCTGCACTCTTGACAGACTAACTTGGCACAATGAACACCGTTTGAGTAGGCATGCTATATCCTCGTAGGCTTCATAGCGGTCTAGGGTAGTAAAAGATGAAAAGAAACGACCAAAAAAGGTCCTCGCCATCGATCTGTAGAGGTGGTCAGGTGACCCGTAGCGGGCCACGAATCCAATAACACGCACCGTTGTCCTTGTCCTCGTTTCCTACGTCCTGATAATTTCCAGCTGAAGCAGTTCTTTCTCATCTCAGGGAATTTCCCCTTATCACTCGTCCCAGGTGCTTCCCGCGATCGGACCCTTGGCGACATTGCTATCGCAGCCCCCCGACCCCCGACCTCGACAGCATGGCGAGCCGCCAGCTCACACGCCGCATTACCACCAGTGCAGTGATCGCGCTATGTCTGGTATTCTTCTTGTTTATCCGGCCTCAGGGCCCTCTGAGTCCCGCCGTCCGCGCCCCCGGGCACATCGACCACACCGCGCCCGCGCCGGGGATAAGCATCCAAGATAGCACATTGAAGGGGGGCGTGGTGATGCCGAAGTTGGGTAATGCGACAGTCAAGTAAGCGCATAGAGGTCCATTTGGACTGGAAACAATGTTTCAAACGGCGGAACAATTTGCTGACCCAGTATTACTCAGGGCTGAATTAGGTCGCGCGACATGGAAGTATTTCCACACCGTCATGGCAAGATACCCTGAAAAGCCCACGGACGACCAGAAGGAGGCACTGCGGTCGTATATCTACCTATTTGCACGGTTATATCCTTGGTAAGAAGCTCCTGGTACATGCTATTCGGGAAGTCAGAAGCTGACAAGACCCAGCGGAGAATGCGCCGAGCACTTCCAGCAACATTTGCACAAATACCCGCCTCAGGTATCATCCCGCAACGCAGCTTCGGGCTGGGCTTGCTTCATTCACAACGAGGTCAATGCGATGCTTGATAAGCCTGAATTCGACTGTGCCAATCTAGGTGATTTCTACGACTGTGGCTGCAATGGGGATGAGGAAGAAGCTGGCAAGAAGCCAGCCCCGCAGTCTGATGCAGAGGGCACGGATCATGATGGCCCCGCTGTGGAAATCTCCAAAGAAGCGTGAGTGGCTTTCCAGGGCGCGACGTCTACTTGATCGCTAATGTCTGTTTTAGGACTACCCGCGGTTGACGGGATGAATCCCGAGGTCTTTGTCTCGTGCGGGTTTCTTTATCTCTTGGCGTCTGAGTGTATTTGGAGCACAGGATGTTCGTCCTGTTGGAGCTGGTCTCCTTGTACAGTAATAGACTGTCGGTTGGCAGCATCACTATCAATATACCCTTCTGTTTTGCATTTGCATATTGATTTTACCACTGTACCGACTAGCGCATCATCTCTGAGTTGCTGGAACGTATTGATTGTTGCGGGAACTTTGAGGGTGAAGCCATCAACAGCATCTCAGGCCGTCCCTCCATGAACATAAGTCTGAGATTCCCGCGTCATCTGCCATGGAGTTGTCGATCTTCAGCCAAGAGTTCACCTGGACGAAGATCCCGGTGATATGGCGCGCATGACCCGACGGGCCTAGCCGGTGTACTAGTATTGCGCGACGGGATGTTGTCGCACTAAATTATTTCCCATTTCAACTCGGCGATCGTTTACTATCAGGGTTGCACCTTGTGATACCCCTTTGCATGTGTGCGCAGACTCTGTGAAGATCAAGAAATATTTGGGTTTGGACTGGAAATAGCATCAAGTGCGCGGAATTCGAACAAATGAGGGGTCTCCTGACAGTGACTATCCAACCATGTTGGAAGTACACCGCAGTTCATGCAGGTCGCAATGACCAGTCTGACTTTCTCGCCACTGGCGATACGGGCAGAATTGGCCGAGAACTATATTAAGCATGCAACGGGAGTCAAGACCGGCTGGGAGAGACGTTGGATCTAAAACACCTTTATAGTCTGACTAAATCAGAGTCAGACGCAATATCCTACAGAGCGAGAACATCAGGAAATCAATAACCCAAGCGCATCAACGGAGTAAATCGAGGGATTTGCGCTGCATCACATTTCATACTTCTCGAAGTGGACTAGTGCCATCCCAATCCAGCCTAGTCAGTCGCGCGCGCGCTTCCAAATTTCGCGGGAAAAAAAAAGTCGGGACTATCACTGCGCTACATATCTGGTTCAAAGGGATACCCCCTCCTTCTGTGGCGCACTCGAATTTCTTGTTCTTTCTTCTACCTATAAGCCAATATGGTCTCTTTCTCTTGCGAGGTGGGTTGCCTGATCGCCATGGCGAAACATATCTTGCGACATTGCTAACTGGACTAGGCGTGTGGTGATGTTCTCACCAAGAAGAAGCTGGACCCCCATCGCGGCCAATGTCGCGGCGCTTCCTTCACTTGTATCGATTGCATGGTCCATTTCTACGGAACCGAGTACAGAGCGCATACGGTAAGCCGAGACGCTTTCCCGGAACACTATCGCGCAGTTGCGCTGGACTTGCAATAGGTCCAATCCAAGGGAGGCACCCACTGACTGCCACTAGTCATGCATGAGCGAAGCGCAAAAATACCAGGGTGCCCTGTATAAGGAGAAGCCCCAGAAGAACCAGAAGAAGGGACAAAACCAGAACCAGAAGCAGAATGCGAACGCCAATGCGAAGCAAGCGCCCAACAACCGCCACCAGCAACCTCGTGTGGAGGATGGCTCCGAGGGCGAGACTTCCAAAACCGCTCCTCCCCCTTGTCCCACGCCCCCTCCTGCTAGTGAGGTGCGCGCTCCCGCTGCTGCTCCTACCCCGGCCAACGACAAGCCCGTCAATGTGTTCGACTACCTGGTCACCGAAGAGACCCCGAATGCCTCCAAGGTTACTATCGCGGAGCCCAAGGAACAAATGAAGATGAAGAAGAACGCCAAATCGGTCTTCGAGCCCAGCGATGCCCTGACCCGCGTGGAGGCCAATCCCAGTACGGATGACGAGGGTAAGAACTACGATGTCGCATACAACGAGCACGGCTTTTCCTACGGCACTGGCAATATCCCGCATTCGAACCTTCCCCCTAACGCGTCTACAGAGTTTGTTACACCTGCGCCCAAGAAGAAGAAGGATCGCAAGGAGAAGGTACCAGGCACGGCCAGCGAGAAGAAGCGCAAGCGCGGAGAACCAGATGTCCTGAGCACCCCCCGCGATGAAGCCGATACCCCCATGATGGATGCGCCATCCAGCATCATCAACAACGCCGGCACCCCGATGCTGAACCACTCCGGCCTCACCGGTGGCTTGAACCGCATGATGCGCTCGCCCTCCCCCGGCGACGACAGCCCCGAAACCCACCGCCGCGCCTACCAGGATGCTTCATCCCCGATCAAGCGCAGTCGCCGCAATGGCAAGGAAGCCAACGGTAACGGCGATCCGGGTCTCGGAATCTCTATGAAGAACCGCGCCGAACGTCTTGTCTCATCCATGTTCGGTGGATCGGTCGCTTCCAGCGTCAGCGGCCACACAGAAGCCAACCCCAAGGCCGTAACACGCGCACGTCGCGGCAGCGATTCCAGCGCCGATGGCCAGCTTGAGGTCCGTAAGAGCAAAAAGTCACACCGCTCGCGCGCCTCCCCCGAAGAGACCCGCAAATCCAAGCGCAAGAGCAGCAACCCCGCCGATGAAAGACCCACTCGCCGTCTGAAGCAGGTCGATGAGCGTCGCGGAGAGATCGAGTCCCCCAGTCACCAGGTCATGGTCTATAAGAACTCCAGGCCGCCTGCGCGCACTGACGAGGATTTCCAGCGTGAACTTGCGCACCAATTCCTTTCCATTGTTGCCCCGAACAGTGTCCGTGGCTGCTCGATCAATAAGGCGCTGAAGCGTTTCCACCGTGATCTCTCGACTGAGTATGACGCTGATGAGAGCTATGAGCGCAGACTCGATGACGAGAAGGATCTTTGGAGGGCTTTGAGGTTGCGTCGTAATGATCGTGGTGAGATTGTCGTTTTCATTTAGGAGCTGCGGGCTTGTGCTCTCAGTGTGGCCAAAACGTGGTGGTACTTTACGAGGTGAACGGGCTGGATTTTCTTTTGCATAGCGCCATATGTTTCTCTCGATGCAGCGGCCAGGACGTCGCATGTTCAAATTAATGGAACTAAATTGCATTGATAATTGTATACAGTGATATCAGATTGATTTCGATTCTGTGATTGGTGAGAGGGCTAGTGGAGAAACCTCTTTATTTCGATATTGACCCACTGGGCAGGTGACTTAGTGCGCTAACCTAACGATTTTTTGCTGAGAATATCAGTTTCCCAAATATCGCAACTTCCACCGTTTTCCGTTACAACAATATATTGCGGCTCTCTCAAGCCCTTGCATTTATCATACTCCAGGGCTATCGAAGACATTATTTTCACAATTGCCTTTCATTCAATCAAAATGACTACTCCCAGCCGCAATTCCCTCACGAACCAGCAAAAAATGGCTATCAGAAAGCTGCACCGCGAACGCCCTGCGGCTACCCAAAAGCAGCTTGCTGACTGGTTTAGTGAAACCTACAATCATCGTCTTAGCCAATCTACCTTATCCGGTATCCTCTCCTCGAAATATGACTATCTCGATGCCGATACAACCGAGTATACGAGAAATGCGAAGCGCATCCGTCTTGCTAAGTGGCCAGACCTCGAAGCCGCACTTTTACAATGGATCACTCTCGCGCAGCAGGAGAAGATCCCAGTTACGCACGAGATCATCCGGGAAAAAGCACGGCTTTTCTGGGCCCACATACCGACGTACCAAGGTGAACCAATGCCCTCACTCAGTAATGGATGGCTAGCAGCCTTCCAAAACCGGGGATCAATTGGGAATCTCCGTTACGCTGGCAAAGAGAAAACCACACCGGAGTCTGCAATGGAATCTATGATCAATATCCGACAAATTCTCAAAGTATACCAGCCAAAAGATATCTTCAATTATGATGAAGCTGCACTTTACTGGAGACGAGCCCCTGATCGAAGCCTTCCTGCGGACGATTCACAAGGGAAAAACCAACAAAAATCAAAGATTACAGCATTGTTCTGTTGTAACTCCGACGGTTCTGAGAAATTGCATCCCTGGTTTATTGGAACGGCTCAAAACCCCCGCTCTTTTGCCGCCGCTCAAGTCAACATCAACAATTTCAATCTTCAATGGAGATCCAATACCAAAGCATTGATGACCGTCAAGATCTTCGAAGAGTGGCTTCGATGGTTTGATAACCAAATGGTTGATAGGAATGTCGTGCTTCTTCTCGATGATTTTTCTGCGCATAAATCCGCAGTAAAGACTATCAACCATAGTGCTTCACCGCTTCAAAATACCCTGATCATCTGGGTTCCCGCTACTACACCAAACCTGTACCAACCATTGAACCTGGGTATCATCAAAACCTGGAAGGGCTACTGGAAAAGCCAGTGGGTAAGGTTTATGGTGGCTGAATTCTATGCCGGCCGTGATCCCGTCCAAACCATGAGTGTGCTTCAAGCAGTGAAATGGGCGGTTCAGGCCTGGGAATGTGATGTTCCCGCTCAAACTATCATCAATTGCTTTAATAAAGCATTGATGGGTATGGATGGAGACTGTCAACTACCGCAGCAGCTGATTGATGACCTCATTGCTGGTATGATTGCGCTAAGGCCTTTCTTACTAGATCCAATGAGTGTCGAGAACTTCCTCAATCCTACGGAGGAGGTGGTTCAAGATAGCATGGAGACCATTGATAATACCGTGCTAAGCCAGTTCCTCAGCGGAAATGATAGGGATAGTGATGACGATGCAGAACCTATACCTGAAGCCCCTCCGGCTCCAATAGTTTCGATAGATGATGCTCTTCGGTCGTTGCAAACGCTCATATTATATGAAATGCAGCAAGCAGAGGGCGATCGGAAGATAATAAGTGACCTGTCTAGACATGAGAGGAAACTTCAGGCAAGGAAGTTGAAAGAGCAAAAGCAGAACCTTGGAAGGATATGAGGGACTATTTCCCATGGAAATTTGTGTGTAAACTAGAGATCTCTACGAATTCATCTTCTTGGGTATCTTTTCTAGGGGAGTTGCTGGAATCTTATGCCCGCGGGCGCCCCCGGGGACACTCCGTTATCCATCAATCATTAAAACAACACCTTTGAGTAGTACTACAATCTGGGCAGACACTCCCACTCCTCATAAGTTGATCCGTTCCACCTACCTAGATATAGCCCTACGGTAGTGAGGGCTTAGTAGGATTATTGGAATAACAATCCCTTGCTTAGTAGCTCTCTTTCAAGGTTGGCGTTTTCGCGCGCCTAAAGTACCAAGTATGTAGAAATATGAACTCCGGATGCATTTCTTTGGTGCGATACCTAGCTATAACGATAGAAAGTTATAGGTACTAATCAAGTTTTACTGTACCCGTCTCTGCTAGTCAACCCCCTGTTTCATTGCTCTCACACTCTCACACCGGGTGGCGGCCGGCTAGCAGAGACGGGTATCTACCTACCTAGGTAGGTAGTAAACCTGCGCAGCGGACTCCGTGAGTCAAATCGTATAGATCGTTGACCCACAGGGGATCCTTGGATTCTTGCACATGTGAGACTCCACTTTTATGAGTCATGTTATGTAAGGCCTGAGTCATCTCACTACGTCACCGCCCTCGCCCCACCGCCCGGTTCTGCCGTGAGAGCTTTTATCGTTTTCTAGATAGTTCGTTATGTTGCTATTTTCTGAATTCATATAGTAGGCTGTCGCCTTGGACTCACAGCATACCTATCCGCTCTTTGATCTTGCGCTTTTGTCCTGCATTGTTTCAAACTTTTCAAATCGTTCAGACGAACCTGTCCAGTCGATCATCAGATTCCAACCATTCGATCACTCGGAACAGCGACAAAATACAGCGCGAGAATATATGAGCACGCCAGCAGTGCTCATATCAACTTCATTTACATCCTCAACCATGTCAGCGCCTGTCTCAGAGACCCAACCCTCGACCGGGTCGAGACCCCCACGTTCATCGAGACCGAGACGCCGAGGGCGGGGTCCTGCAAATCGCGATGGGCAGCAACAAAGGCCTGCCGCCACAGGCGAAACTCAGAACCAACCTGCCGCGCAATCACAACCAGTACAGCCTCAGCCCTCCTCGAATACAAACCAGCCTGATCAGCCCAATGACCAGCGTGCGCCGCGAGGTGGAAGAAATAGAGAAGGCAGAGGGAGGAGACAACGGAACAATGGAACTCCACGACGAGACCAGGGTCCAACTGAAGGAAATGAAGGACAAAGCACACGGCCCGAGCCGCGATCTCGGGGCATGAAAGCGCGAGGCTTTGAGGCTCAATTGACCCGCCCGGATCAATCTGATGATGCGGCATTGGGGGGTGCGGGGCAGAATGATAATTCTTTAAGAGCCGATGTACCAGCATTCGTACCAGGAGCGCCTCCTGCCGAGCCTCAATCCGGACAGCCTTCGGAATCCGCGCCATCCGCCAAAGGGAAGGGCAAGGCTAAACAGCCTAGAGCACCGCCGCAACCACCGAAGGTCACGACGAAGTCCACAGCCCCCGATTTGGCTACCCGGATCCACGAAGACATTTCTCACAATCTATACGAATGTCCCATCTGCTGTAGCGAGTTGGGTCGCAGATCTCGTGTCTGGTCTTGTGAGCTCTGTTGGACCGTTTTCCATTTGAGCTGTGTTAAGAAATGGTCCAAGAACGAAGGCGCCTCGGCGCAAAGGGCATCGGCCCAGGAGAATGGGCAGGAAAGCTCCACCCCACGCGCCTGGCGTTGTCCCGGTTGCAATCTTTCGCATCAGAACTTCCCTTCGAATTACTCTTGTTGGTGTGAGAAGGAGGTTGATCCTAGACCACTCCCTGGACTACCGCCTCATTCCTGTGGACAGACTTGCTCGCGACCTAGAAAGGGCTGCCCACATCCTTGTGATACGACATGCCATGCTGGTCCTTGCGCACCTTGCACTGCCATGGGACCAACGCAGGATTGTTTCTGTGGTCTGAACTCTTCAACGAAGCGTTGCCAGGATACCGATTATGAGAACGGATGGAGCTGCGGTGAAATTTGCGGTGAGCTTCTTCCTTGTGGAGAACATACCTGTCCACTTCCATGTCATGAGGGCCTGTGTGGGGGCTGTGAAGTCGAAATCGAAGCTCGCTGCTATTGTGGAAAACTGCAGACCGAAATGCTATGCAAATCCAAGGACGACGAGGAAGACAGCCGAGTTGTTCGCGAGGATGGTTCTGAAGAAGAGTGGACTGGCTGCTTTGGTTGTGGGGAGACTTGCAACCGTCCTCTGGACTGTGGCAAACATACTTGTAAAAAGGGTTGTCATCCCCAAGACTCGCAGCCTGCTCACTGTCCACGGTCTCCGGATGTCGTTCTGGACTGCGCCTGTGGAAAGACGCCGCTTTCTGAGATCCCGGGGTACACACCCCGGACATCTTGTGAAGATCCAATCCTCAATTGCCAGAAACCTTGTGGCAAGACCCTACCCTGTGGCCATCCTTGCGACAAATTGTGTCACACCGGTCCTTGTGGCGCTTGTTTGCGCCAAGTTTCCATCAAATGCCAGTGCGGCCGCACCGACAATACGACCATCTGCCACCAGGGTGTCAATGAACCCCCCATGTGCCCGCGTCAGTGCAAGGCTAACCTCCACTGCGGTCGTCACACGTGCACTGATCGATGCTGCCCTGGAGAGCAAAGAGCGAACGAGCGTCAGGCTGCGCGTCGCAAGCTCAGACCTCACCTTCGCCCTGCCGAGGAGGATATCGAAGCGGAACACATTTGCACTCGGGTGTGTGGTCGGACGCTGAAATGCGGAAGACATACATGTCCCGAACTCTGCCATAAGGGTGCTTGTAACACTTGCAGAGAGGCGGTGTTTGAGGAGATCGCGTGTAATTGCGGAAGATCTGTACTCTACCCACCTCAGCCATGTGGCGCAAAGCCACCGGCTTGCAGTTTCCCATGCGAGCGTCCAAAGCGATGTGGTCATCCTCAGGCTGCGCACAGCTGCCACACAGACGAAGAGAATTGTCCAAAGTGTCCGTTCCTAACGGAGAAGCCTTGCCTGTGCGGCAAGCGTGTTTTGAAGAATGTGCCTTGTTGGCTGGCAGATGCTCGTTGTGGACAAATCTGTGGACAGCCGCTCAAGTGCGGCTCGCACTTCTGTCGCAAGGATTGCCATCGCCCCGAGGATTGCGAGGATGCAACTAAACCTTGCACCCAGGCTTGTGGAAAGAACAAGTCCATCTGCGGCCATCCTTGCACCGAGCAGTGTCATGCTCCTTACGCGTGTTCCGAGAAGATGCCATGCTCGTCCAAGCTCACAGTGACATGTGGCTGTGGACGACTCAGGCAGGAAAAGCGTTGCAACGCCGCCAAAGCCGTGACAATCAAGGGCCAGGTCCAGTCACCTCAACGCAATCCCGAGCTGACTCCACTGGCCTGCGATGACGAGTGCACTCGTCTAGAGCGGAATCGCTCCCTGGCAGGTGCCCTCGGTATTGACATCAATCAAACCACCACAGCACAGACGATCACGGCCGAGAACCTCCCTTACTCAGAGGAGACTCTCAACCAATACATCAAACTTGCAGCATCGGCTCCTCTCTCAACCCTGCAAACATACGAATCAAACCTCCACTCCCTAGCAACGGCAGACAGCTCTACCCGCTCCTTCCGCTTCCAGCCCGCAAAGCCCACCCTGCGCGCATTCGCTCACTCCCTAGCCGCAGACTGGGGCTTCGTCACAGAAAGCCACGACCCAGAACCACACCGACATGTCTTCGTCCTCAAGCCCGTGGCTTGGACACCACCTCTGTTCGGCACAGGAAGCGGCTCGTCAATCGGTATTGGCGGCATGAGCGTGCGCGAATGTGTCAAGCTGCGAGAGCGCGAGCGTGCAAAGGAGCAGGAATCCCGTCGTGTCGCTGCCATCGAAGCGAAGGCTGCGCGCGAAGCCGCGAAAGCCCAGGCTAGTGGTGGAGATGGGGGATGGGCTCAGGTTGCCTCCAAGAGTCGGGGTGGAAGTGGTGCCAGTACACGGAGTGGCACGCCGGTCCAGAACTCTTGGGTGAGCAAGTCTATTTATTCTGCTCTTGATGGTGATGGGTCGAAGAAGGAACGTCTTGTTCTTCGCTCTGGTGTTGGGGCTGGCAAGTCTTTGCGCGCGAAGACACCTGCTGCTGAGGTTGTTGATAGTTGGGAGGATGCTGAAGAAGCCGAGGAGAAGGAGGAGAAGGAAGAGGAGAAAGAGAAGCAGAATCAGGTCGAAGGTGATCGGGTCCTGGAACAGGAGACCCTCTCTGAGGACCCTGGGGACCATGTGGGAGTTGAGCCTGTGGCCGAGTCACAGTCCCAGCCCAGGGATCAGTCAGAGGATCAGGTTGGTCAGACCGAGGCCACTACGAATGAAGTCGAGGCTTAGATCACTCCAGGGCTGTCCTGGAGCCGACGATTGACGACTTGATGTCCAAAGTTTCGAGGGAGCCTCGACTTTTGCACAAAATCCGCATGAATATTGGAGTTGTCTATTTGCATGGAAAGCATGCATTGCTTGTTTATGTTGTCACTATAGCGAAAAAGTTTCAAAAGATCATAAAGCATCACATTTTCCCCGTCTCAGCGGCTAGAAGCTATCAGCCAGTAACTCATTAAGAATCCCTCTCCGGACTCGTATGTCTTGCCTGCATGATCTTCACAAACTGCAGGCAGCCTTCTCTGGTAGCCCGATACGGTCCATGCTTCATACCAGGCTGTCTATAGGCATAGGCTCCAATGCCCCAAGACTGTCCCAGTGTAAGATCCTCCAATCCGCCGCGCAGGGTGCACACCTCTTCGATGTACGAGTGTGTTATTGGTTCGATCTGAGCCGAGGAAGCGTTAGGCTCCCACCACTGCAAGACGGCTTTTTCTTGCGTGTTGCCGTTCAATAGGAATTCCCATACTCCTGGTGCGATGGAGTACCATGGCAATGCGGACTCGGAGTCCGGGGGTGTGCCAACTGGTGGATGTAGTGGGGGTGTACTGAATTCTTTCTCGTTGAATGTCATTGTACTGGTGGACTAGTAGCGTAATAGTAGTTTTTGGAGGTCTGAGTGGTGAAGGTGCTGAGGGGTTGAGGGGATATGTGACTTATAACCTTCAGCCTACAACTATAGATCGTCATGGATGACCGAGGCTTGATGCCAGATGCTGACAAATGTAGTTTATACACCTGGGCAGTTAAGTTTGGATATTCGGGGTGCTCCAACTAGACTTACATCAAAAAATGGGCACGTCGCTTTGTATTTGAGACATTGATGTCGCGAATGGATGTTTGAATGTCAACTGGCCAACTGGTCAACTAGACCGTTTATGTCAGCCATTATGTCATCTTGTCTTTTCGGGGCTCGAGAGCTTCAAGTCCATTGATTCTCTAGACTCAAAGATGCCATTCCGACTACAGGGTTTCCAATCTGCTCTCCGTGGCCAGACTGGCCTGCTGCGCACCCAGCAGCGCAGGTGGGCACAGGTCCACGATGTGCGCTTCCTCGCCTCCCACCATGACCCCAAATATGTCCTCGACAAGTATCGGGCCAAGCTGGACCAGAAAGCCAAGGAGTGAGTTTCGATTGAATACTGTATCATCATACATTCTAACGCATACACCCAGAGAGGGACATGACTCAGTCGAGTCATTGAAGGAGGCCTACGACGAAAAAATCCAAGACCTCCGCCGCAAAGCATCAACTGTCGCAACCCCGGAGCCTGCCCAACCCAGAGCAGTCCCCAACACCCCCAAGGCATTCCAAGCGCCTCCTCCTCCCCAAGAATCAAAGACCACCAAAGCCGCGCGCTCGGTCTCCGGCGACTCCAGCCCCGTCAAGCCACTGAGCACATACCTCGACGTTGAAAAGATCCGCGAGCTCCCAGCCAAGGAGATCGAAGCCCTCTGGCGTCTGCGCCACGCTGATAACGGCCACGCCATTTCGGCCGTTATCCCCCTAGACACATACAAGCGCATTATCGCTGCGGCGCGCCAGAACCCGCAGTTCATCCTGCCTCTCCCGCGGCCTCAGACTCCCGAGGAAGCAGAGCAGACTCCAGAGGGTGCAAATGGTACCGCTGCAGACATTCACTTCTTGCAGTGGGGATTCCACCCGCCTGCGGAGGGCTCGACCCCTTCCGCTGCTAACAACCATGCATCGACTGTGATTTTCACGAATCTGGGTGCTTATAAGATGCACGGTGCCTTTGCTCAGCCTCATACTACTATTACGCACCATCTGGATTTGGCTGAGGATAAGGGCTTGGTCCTTATGCATGGTCAGATTGTTCCTGATGGTGGTGTTTCCGCGCCTGAGGCGACTTGGTTGGTTAGTTGCGTGCAGCGCTTCTATGACTTTGAGGGTCAGGCGAGTGGTCGGAAGAGTGAGCTTGTTCGCATGTTCACTCGGGGTGATGTGGAGAACTTCAAGGTTGAGGAACTGCTTGAGGAGTCGGAGCGACTCCAGTAGATTCCTTGACTTTGTCAAGTTAATTGTATTATATGTATCTCACCTTTGGCTGCAAGTCTAGATCTCATGAATCATAGAAACTTCGGATAGATGTCTAAGAAACACCGCATGTAGTGATTTTGTAGATCTGCAAAAACCTTAGAGTTGAATATAAATTGTGGGTTCTTTCAGACTTGTGCCTTTCTACTACCTAGGTAACCATTAAACCACGGCCACCTGGGCAGGCTCAGTGTAGGTAGGTAGCGATGAACCTTGAAGTCCTTGCAGTCAAAATGGGTTATTTAGATCATTGGGCCTCGGAGTACCTAGTATTTCAGACGGGTCGGGGGCTGTTGGTGCCGGTTGCTTACAACTCCAGTGGAAAATGTCAGGAATGCAACTGGAATAAAGTAAATTGTCTCGAAGAAGCTTAATAGATATATTGTAGAAAGACTATTACTAGCAAGGGTGGTGTAAACAAGAATACATATGTAAGATGAACAGGAAGATAACGACTCAACGGATTCATTCGAGCACTTCCGCGGCCCCGAAAGTAAATTGCCGGATATGCTTGACGGTCGAAAGATGATTGTTGAGTGGATGAAAAGGGTATTTCATATCTTATTGCGTGGCAATGGGTATCATGGTCATAATTGACGGCGTCAATTGCGTGGGTTGCAAAGGCCGGAGCCAGGTGTCCGAATCGGCGGTTAAAAGAGCCAGCATTAGAGCCAAGCATATGCACTTGGCGAGAATTAAAAGTCGAGTGAGGATCATGATGATAAGGCCCAACGGCCAGTAACAAACACTCAGACCTCACGATAGAAGCAACCTTAGAAAGTCACCTTTGCTTATTTTTTGGTGGTCAGCACTTCTTCTGTGACGAAGGAGTGGATGTGCTCGAAATAACCCGGTTCAGCAACGGAGTCATTATGGCCACCGTTCGGGAGTGTGCGCCAGATCTTGGTCTGGGTCTTGCAAACAGCAAACAATTGTGCCATGTTCGAGGGTCTAGCGCGAGTTAGTTTTGAAACGAGCATCTGCGGGTGATCGCACTTACGGTACAAGCTCGTCTTTGAGTCCACTTAAGAAAAGAATTGGGGTTTTCTCAATCTTAGGCAGAACGTCTTCACTGGTCCAATATTGATGGCAGAGACGCGCCAGATACCGCGCCGGGGGGAACACACTGATTTAGGGTTAGCCTCTCTATCAGACATCCAAAACAGGAAGCAAAACGTACTTGGGGATCAATTTGCGGATGCTGAGGAATGTGTTTTCCAGGATCAGCCCACTGATATCACCTTGCTCTTCGTTATGCGCGACCAGATTGATAGCCACTGCACCACCCAGACTCTGCCCGTAGACAATAAGTTCTGTGTCGCGCGTTTCAGTGCGCTGTCGCAAGTAATCAAGGCCGGTCTGAGCGTCAATCTTGAGACCTGTCTCATCTGGGGTGCCAGTTGACATTCCATATCCGCGATATTCCAGCAGGAGGACATTGCACCGAAGTGTCTCCTGTAAAGCTTTGGCGATGGGAACGCGGTGGCCGATGTTGCCCGCATTACCATGGAACATTAGGACCGTCACATTACTAGAGAATCGGCCAGGTCGTTGGCGCAAAAAGAGCCCATGCAACGATTCGCCGTCCGGGGTCGGGATTTGGAGATCCTCAAAGTCGGTGACGCCAAATTGGCGAGGGCTGGGGACATTCGTACGGGCATCCACAGGGACATTGCGGGGGTAGATTAGTTCGCTGGGGAAGATGTTAGCCCCGGTTGATAATGGGTCTAGATTCTCATGGCGTACTTCTGCTTGAAATATAGGAGTCCACTTGCAACCACGGCCAGGCCAGATGAGGCCAACACGGGTAGTCGCATGAACTGCGCGGCACTGTTGGCCACGCTGCTGATGCTCCACGAGGGAGGTGGAGGTGATTCGGACATGGCGAGCTAAGGGAAGTGAAGGAGAGAAAAAGGAGAAGAAACTGGTATTGTAGAAATTATGAACAAGTTAAGGCCAATGCCAGAGGTACGGAGTACAAGTAGATCAAAATAGGGACAACCCCAGGTCGGCCAGTCGCAGTTTCAGGAGTTTGTCGCGATAAGTCCCAAACCCCCCTCACCGCCCTGCCGCGTTATGAGCTTCTGCCTTCATGATAGCATCACTATCCTCCCTTACCTTCACCTTCTTCCTTGCCGCATTATCTATTCGATTGTTTCTGTCTGAAGCATTTTGACATTTCAATTTCATCACAAAATGGTCTCCTCGCACGGAACGTCAGGAATGCTCGGCGAAGGTGAGAGCTATCGTCATCCGGCCCGACACCTAGCTAACGTCTCCAGATGGCATTCACGTCGACATGAACCACCTCAAGTCTGGCGAGGTCAAGTAAGCTCCCGATGTCTACCTGAAGCTGTGAAGCTTCGAGGCGAGTCAAAGTTGCTAATCTCTTCTCCGTCTAGCTTGGGTACCTCGATGTGAGTTCAGCCGGAGCTCTCGCAGCTCAACCATCTCTGAACATCCCATTAACAAGATATCAGCATGGCAATCAACTTCAAGGACGGTGTCATTCTCGGCGCCGACAGCCGCACAACCACCGGTGCTTACATCGCCAACCGAGTCACCGACAAATTGACACAGGTGCATGACACCATCTGGTGCTGTCGATCTGGCTCGGCCGCCGACACCCAAGCCGTGGCCGACATTGTCTCCTACCACCTCAACATGTACGGCGTCACAAACTCCGAGGCGCCCACCACCCAGGTGGCTGCTTCGCTTTTCCAGGAACTGTGTTATGAGAACAAGGATGCATTGAGGTCAGTCCCTCTCTATCCGAGCCCGTCCCTTCGTACTGACATGATTCTAGTGCGGGTATCATTCTCGCTGGTTGGGACGCACGACACGGTGGTCAGGTGTACTCGATACCTTTGGGAGGATCCCTTCACAAGCAGTCGTTCGCCATCGGTGGTTCTGGATCGACCTACATCTACGGTTATACCGATGCCCACTGGCGGGAACAGATGACGGAGCAAGAGGGCATTGACTTTGTGCGGAGCGCCCTGCAAGAGGCAATCAAATGGGATGGTAGCTCTGGTGGTGTCATTCGCCTTGTGGTGTTGACCAAGAACGGCGCCGTCAGACATCTCTATCTGCCGGATAACGGCTACACTGGGCCGGGTGTGACGAATTAATAACTTCTCTAATATTGCGTCGATCTCCGAATGAAATGGTTCATGATTCCAGTGGACGAGTATTCGTCGCATTCCCGACATGGAGGTCAAGACGGATAGTGCAGCTCTGCTGGGATCCAAGCTTATTCCTTGGCAAGTCAACCCGAGGCTGTATCAATCCATAGCACCGAAGCTGTGAGTGTTAGACTTCCAAGGTCTGATATAAAGACTTTGTATACCCGGTCGTATATGTATACCTAGGTATCTGCAGACGGGAAAATCATAACATCGGACCCTTTCGTATATCAGACTCAACGCCCCAGGGCTCCCGCCACGGGCACTCAGCACGTCGTATCATTCGTCCCCATCTACACCGTCTTTCATTTGACAGAAGAGCTTCTCTCTCCTCTCTTGTTTCACTTTGACATCGATCTGACGCGTTCCTTTCCCTGCTGAACATGGCCTTGATCGTCGTACGCTGATCTTTTCTGTCCGGTCTAGCCTCGTAACTTGGTAATCGTATGCAAAACCCCTCCTTGACGTGCAAATATCCGGAATTCCCAGTCGAGGTCTGGATAGTGGCAAAGTGCGCGATGCCCGTGCGACCGCCTTGCTGATTTGCAGAAAACCAGAAACCCGTCAAGGTTACGAGTTCATCGCAACATGTTGGGAGGCACGATCAATTCGGATTCGGTGTCCTCAGCGTCGAGATCCAGCACCCCCACCTCTACTGCCCCGCCGTCCGGAGGTTCTGCTGCGAATGATGTCCCGGCTTACATTCACCCTTCGACGCGCACTCCCTCTCGCCCGCCTTCCATGACGTCCCATGCCTTTCCTCCGAGCTCAACACATGGATCAGAATCCGCATACCACTCAGCGCCGGATTCACCACGCCTAGAACCGACATATAGGTCAATGCAGTCAGTGCCCGGGTCGGAGGCGAATTCACCGAGCCGCATTCGAGTCCAGAGCTTGTCCCATATCCAGAGTCTCGCCAACGAAGAGATCGTGGGCTCACAGACCTCCCTCGCCTCGGATGGATCCCAGCAACGACAATATGAGATTAGCTCCATGCCGGTCACGGAGATCATCGAGATGGTCGCGGGACTGCTGACCAGGATCACCACGACCAACGACACCCATCACGAACATGTTCGTCGCCACATCCCTCCCCCCGAGGGGACCTCAAACCTCAGCCCACAGGCTACCAGCGTGCTCGCCTTCCACGGGAAAAATGTGCCCAGCATCACCATCCTCAGCTACCTCACTCGCATCCATAAATATTGCCCCACGACCTACGAGGTCTTCCTGAGTTTGCTGGTCTACTTTGATCGGATGACCGAGCTGGTCAATCGGGGGCAGCTAGATCACCTCCATCACCGCTGGGATCGGACCGAGGACTCTGGCGCTTCCTCTGAAGCATCGGACCATCCGATGCAGGACTCTCCGATGGCGACACCACCTTCATCAGGATACGGGCCGGATGCGCGAGGATCGCATACCTCCACCCCTGGCGTCGCCGGGCTGTCTCCCGAATCCGACCTCGATGCTCTTTCCCATTTCTTCGTCGTTGATAGCTTTAATATCCACCGACTGGTCATCGCTGGCGTGACCTGTGCAAGCAAATTCTTTTCCGATGTTTTCTACACCAATTCACGTTATGCCAAGGTATGTGATGCTTCCTTTCGTTCCAACTCAGCCGCTAATCCGATCTCCAGGTTGGCGGTCTCCCTCTGGTCGAGCTCAATCATCTGGAACTACAGTTCCTCTTATTGAACGACTTCCGACTCGCAATCTCCGTCGAGGAACTCGAGTCCTACGGCACTATGCTGGTAGAGTTTTATGCGCGGGAAGTCGTTGCCCAGCAACAACAGCCTGTGACTCTTCCCCGATCGATCGACCCGGCTCCGGACGCATACGCCGATGCCATGTATATGCGCTCCCGCGACAAGCCTCACGACCACGCGGCCTTCGGACAAACTCCGACTCCACCGTAGTGCATTCCGATCGCCCTATCGATGCGCACGCATCTCCATCCTTCTTCTTGCCCTTTTTGTGCTTCTATTCCGTTGAGCGTCTGCTTACTATATGTATCCATTCTGATTCCCGTCTGGCGTCACATACCCTTCCCCCCCTACACTGGATCTCTCAGCGCATTTACACGTCACGACTTGCATAGACTTTGGTTCCTGCCGGGCTTGTCGGGTTGTCTCTTTAAGCTATGTTCTTTTTCTTTTCTCTGCGCCATACATAAACAAGTCCTGGATCTTGGTTTGGATTCTGTTTGTGCTGTCTCTTATCGTCATGGGTCGGTGTTTTGCTGGCGCTTCCTTGCATCGCGTCTTTACAGGTCTCATTTCTTGTTTTAGGGATAGCTCTATCTTCTCTTCTAATTTGATACTCGCTTGTACTTTTTGGCTTTGAATTAATGGTCATCCCTAGTCCTGGAAACTGAGGTTATAAAGAATTGCGTAGATCCACGGATGTAATTTGACCTCGCATTTGGCTTGTCCCCGTTGGAACAGGACTGGAATTGCTCAGCATAATCATTCTTGATGGCTTCTGGTGCTCCCAATGAGATCCGCTGGGTTGTTTCCTGCATCTTCAAGCCTGACATGGCCGAATCAATACTTGGAAGTCGTCAGTAAATCAGTTTGTTGGAAGACTCGGGAGCCTTGGCACGATTGCCACTGTTGTTACTAACAATCCCTTATAATAAGCAGTATGGATCATTGTTTCAAGAAGAATTGTATCCCAAGTTCTATGGTGGACATTCATCTGAGCCTCGGAACGAAGCAACGGGAGTCTGAGACGAAATCTCAATACTATACTGTCACGTCAGTATCGCCTGAGAGTGTCTGAAGCCATGTCTCTTTTTGAATATTCGTTTAGAGAATAGACTTGAGCTAGATCATTTCTGTATAGACCTGCCAACTGACTGGGCATGTATCAAATTCCAATGGATGCTGAAATCAAATGCGCGATCTGAATATGTTCGAGAATCCAGCACTGCAGCTGATATTCCATGGGATATAGTAGACACATTGTGCATTAATGGCCTTTGTAATTACAGCTGGATTAGTCTTGAACTGACTTATGATTCAATGGTTGGTCGGGAGTCCGGGAGCGGCAGTATGACCCGACTTAGGGCTAGCAGATATCAGAATCTTGGCGGGTGAAGTGACTCGGACTATATCACCTTGCTGAATTGAATATCTTTGAATTTCACTATGCCAACTGAATTGCCATTATATCAGTGCTTGATATTCTAGCAAGATCATATCTCAGCATCCCTACTCTATTCTCATGTTCTGATATTGTCCTACCAATTGAAGTGATATAGTCATTGAATGTCAGCTTTTATGCTTGCCTATGTGTACTCGTAGATGTTCCCAGGCCTGCCTGGGGCAGTGTAGACATCGCCATATCAACCGGAGGCTCCTGTCTGGGCGCACCTTCCGTGATAGTGATGTTGTTCCTGTGTTGTCGTTTCAATCGCACCTTCCTGTCGTGAGAACTGTTGCCATGGTGCACCACCGCGTTATTTATTTCCTCTCCTCTCTCTCTTCTCTTCTTCTTCTTCTTTCTCCCCCATGCCTCTGGCTTTTCATTTGCTCTGCTTGCACTGCTCTTGATTCTTGCTTGCCTCTGGCTTTTTTCTTGCTTCTCCTTTCTTTCTTTTTCCCTTTTCCCTTTTCCCTTTTTTCTTTTTTTCTTTTTTTCTTCTTTCCTCCTCGTTGTCACCCGGACATCCCGTCACGATGTTCCGATGGTTCAACAACGCGCGAACTCGGTTCGCCCCAGCTGCCCTCGCGAGAACTCGTATTTCTCAAGAGCTTCCTGCCCAGGAAGAGCTCCAGTTTGGGTACCGGACTCGAGTTCTCTCCTCCCGACCAAGACCCCCCTTCTTCCCGGGGCACTCTTGGGATTGGGTTCCTCCCTCCTCTTCCACCTCTCTTGGACATCCCGCCACGATGCACTCCAATGATGTGGCACACCCTTTGAAGTCTTGCCTCAAGGCTTCCGGATCCAACGTCATCCTCAAAGAGGTACGATTTGGGCCCGTTGGTCAGGTCTTCGAGATCCCCGACGGCCTCAGTCACTACCCGACCCCCGATCCGTCTGTCGTCAAGAAAAGGGCCGAAAAACGGGCAGAGAGAAGGGCCCGAAAGCTCGAGATGCGGAAAGCGAAGAAGGCGATATCGAAGCGTCCAGTGCAGCAGCATAGGTCTTCGCTTGCTCCCAGCATGCGCGGCCAAGAGTTAGCTCACAGCTTCCACACCGGTATGATTCGCTGCTATCCGCCGACCTCAAGCGCTTCTACTGAGCCAAAGCCTGTCGACCATGAATTCGAGGAACTGTTAAGTCTCATCACCAATGGGATGGAGCAGCTTTCTCTTTCCGATCCTCTTCCCCCTCTCCCTACTCTCCCCTCCCGGTCTGAGGTCATCCGTCAAACGGTGGCCACTGGACTGACGGTTGGATTGTCGGTTGGATTGTCGGTTGGCGCGCTGATTCTTGGCTTCAGTCGCCCAGTTATGTGGGATGCGCTGCTTTTGGGAATGGTTGGCTATATGACTTACCGGAATTAAATGATCGTCTGGGTCTCCTGGTGCACACCTCTCGTGGGTGGGCAGGATGTCACTGGCAAAGATCATATCCGGGTTCTCTGGTGTACACCTCTCGTGGGTGGGCAGAGTTCGTTGTATTTCTGGGCCCCTGGTGTACGTCCTTCGTGGGCGGGCAGGGTTCATTTAGCCTGTGTTCTCACCGTCTTCCTCGGCATTGGCAGTCTCTTTCTGTACTCGCGTTTCTTTTGCGTCTTCTTGTATGTTGGATTCTTGCTTCTTCTTGATGACGCTGTTATTTTTTGCTTTTGCTTTTGCTTTTTTTGCTTTTCTTTTCTTTTTTTTTTTTTTTGAAAAACCAAAAAACCCCAAAAAAATATTTTGTCGTTTTGTCGTTTTGTTTTTTGCTTTTGCTTTTGCTTTTGCTTTTTGTTTCGAGATGCCTTGCCGTTGAATTCGAGATGGGTCATGGGAATTTATGAAGCCTGGATTCATGCTGATCAATCATCACTCGGCTCTGGGCATTCGTTCGGTGAGTCGTTCTCTGGTTGCTGATTGAAATAACTTTATACTGACACTACATCTTACTAGATCCTTCTTCCGTACGTTGTCCTCGGCCAGATCACATCTGAGGGTCTCTGTTTGGTGGCTATCGTGCATCAGAGTACCCGGGGAGGGGGTAACATCTGCCTGTGAGTGCGCGGAAGGCAGGCCAGATGTTGGGGTAGCGCAAGATCTTGCAACCGACGGTAAGTTCATGATCAACCTTTCGTCTTGGCTGTCACTAATTTCATTCCAGACGGGTCCGAGGCGAAGGGTCTCTGTTTGTGAACTGTGGAAGGCATCAGAGCACTCAGGATGGGGTAACATCTACCTGTGAACGTGCGGAAGGCAGGTCAGATGTGTGGTGGCGCAATGATTTGCTACCAACGGTCAGACCACTATCAACACTATTCTCAAATTTTGCTAATCTCATTCCAGCCGCCTCGGAACCCCCGAACGAACGGCCGAGCCGAGGGGCTCTGCTTGTGATATGAGGAAGGCATCAGAGCCCACGATGAAGGGGAAACGTCCGGCTGTGAGCCGCGGGCAGGCCTGACGTTGTGGTGGCTTTTTCTTCCTAAGGGGAAGGTAAGTGAATTGGTCGTCTACATTGCTTTGGCCTCGACTGACATATTGCAACACCGAGGCTAGATTCGATTCGTTGTGAATTTTGTTAGATTAGCATTGTTGTATGATTACTGTGATGGAATATAACTTTTTTCTTCTTCAACGTGTGCTCCTCCAATGCAAGGGACATGATCTACCTCGCATCTTGCTTTTGATGGAGTAGTCATCAGACAAATAGACCTCGGGATGTGGATGAAAACTTGAAAATTCGCATATGTAAACATGCATTGAGCGAAAACTCATCAAACTAGGGCTGACTTTCCAAGTTCAACTAAGTAAACCCCGACGAGTCCACAACCAAAATCGAGTCCTTATCCATCATATGCATTTATGGATATGGTAACAATCATGATTTCATTTCGTCTAAAAGATACTCGTGAAACTATGTGCATTCAATCACCACCGAAACAACCAGCAGACTTCACGCATACGCCGCCCAGCCACAATACAGCAAGGCAAGGTTCTTCTCATCGGTTGCTTGCTGTATCAGCTCATTCACAGTAGCAGTAACACTGAGCGTCTTGCTCAGCTTCTTCGCCACAACAGTCAAAGCACGATCTGCCTCGCTAGGCTCATTCTTCGAGTCAGAAGCCCCAGCCAAAACTGGAGGTCCATCGCCAGCTTCCTGATCATCTTGCATTTTCTTCATTCGCAGCGGCGACACAGTCCAACTGTACAAGGGATCATACCGGAGCACATCCAGAATAGTCATGATGCTATATGATTCCTGGCGAAGTGCCTCGAGCGTGAATTCACAGCAACGTCGGAAAACGCCTTCGGTCTTGGTTACGCCAAACCCGTCGACCAAGTCACGGGTTAGGCGGAATGGGACGACTTCGGGAACGGGTAGAATGCGTCCTTGTTCGAATGCCACGCCGAGATCAATGTGCACTACTTCTCCAGTCTTTTCGTCTAGGAGGATATTGTGCCCGTGTCTGTCGCCGAGGCCTAGAACGTGCCCGAGGATCGAGATTGCGGCTGTGCTTCGTGTGTAGGATAGTCGGCGGCTGAACCAGTCGTCTGGGTTGTTGAAGTTTTCCATGAAGAAGTACCTCATTACTGGTTGGAAGTGATCGGTCACTTGTCGGTAGGTCCTGACGCGCTGCTCAAAGGATCTGGTTTGCACGTCGGCTATATGTTTGCGACATGAGTTGGGTTTCATGTCCTTTGGGAAGTATTGTTGGTGGGCTGGCATCAAGTAGTCATGCAGGGGGATGGTGTTCGGAACGAACTCGATGATTCCGGCGTTGGATGTTAGTGGTAGGACTTTGTAGGTCCTGATACCGAGGTTACGTTGACGTGTGGGTTGGTGGTCTTTCAGAAGACTGCTGACTTGTTCGAATACTTGCTCCATGATTGCGTCTTGGCGGAGATCATCATTTCCTCCTTTGTACTGTTTTTTCATCAGTTAAAGCGCTGGGTGATCAATAATCGATGATGCGAGGTAAAAAGAGGGCTTGTTCTGAGTATGCTTACCAATTGTTTGAATTTCTCGCCATTAGATGCAGTGGCCGTCACAATCTTAGGAGCACTGACACCAGAAGCAATGGTGAACGACGGGTTGAAGGCTGAGATCGTCGGAACTTGGCTGTAGTTACAGTCCACCCGTAGGTCGATCTTCATGGTAGGAGGTGGCAGCTTGTAACGCAGAATGTCCTGCGTCAGGCGTTCACCAGTCGTCAAGTTCTTCAGCGGAACCTTTGCGCCACTTTTGTATTTGCTATCCGGTTTGTCGACCGCGAAGCGAACATAACTGATATTGACATTGTGAACAGCAACCCAGGTCTCTCCAATCTCGCTGTCGTTTCTGAGGCGATCCACAAGCTGATTCGCGGCATGGAAACGCGATTGAGATGACTTGTCTTTGCTTCCTTTGGACTTGCTACTGGCAAAGATCTGATACATGCCATGGAAGGGATGATCAGCACAGATCCTGTAAACCAGTTGGGTGAGTAGTGCTTGGAAGTCATCAGATACATCGAGCAGGCGGGAAGATAGTTGGTTCATCAATGGTGCAAATTTGCGGCTTGGGACATCGGCGAGTCGTCGAGAGACGGCGGAGTTGGCGGTCTTGCTAGCCGAATTGTCGAGCCAGAGTGCACAGAAGCGCAATGCGTCAGTATTGTATGTGTCACACTCACGCAGGCAAAGAAGATAGTTCTCTAGGCACTGTTGAAGGAAGGCCTCGCGGCTTCTCAATAGACGTTGATACTCTCGGTCGTCAAGGTCGAACCATTGCTTTGCTTTAGCCCGGTAGTTCTTGAGATAGTCTCTCTCTTTGCCGGTGGCGTTCTTCATCATATCTTCAAGGCCGAGTACTTCCTGCTCCTTTCGATCCCGCAATTGTTCGACTCGTTTGAAGTCTTCAATGCCATCGGGGTTCCGGAGTTGCTCGTCACAGAAGGTTGCAAAACCATGGTAGACTCGACCTGCTTCTTCTCCTGTGTTGCCCTTAAGCTCTTTGACTGCAGGATATAGATATTCCTGTAGAATAGAATCAGGTTTTTCAAGGCGTGCTTCGGCCACATGATGACCCTAAAGGAATAAATTAGTGTTGGGTCAATCGGGGCAGTCAAGACCGAGAGTAGCTTACCAGGGTGACGAGCAGTTCAGCCCGGCTGAGTGGTATGGCCTGCTTGGGAAGGTCATATTGACTCTTCAACTGTTGGAGCATGCGGATTGAAGCGGTCATCTCGCCTTGGTCCCATAGCACATTTGCAAGATCGAATTTTGCAGCACCATCGATGTTCAACTCGAATGACGGTTCAGCCATCTTCGAGAGGTTGATTGCAGACTTCAGGGATGCTTGAGAGTTGCCATGACTCCTGGTAATCTCCAAAGACCGACGGATAGCCTTGGCCTCCAGCAGCCGCGAGTCCGTAAGGCTCAGATTTGCCTGTGATTTGAGGACATCGCTTTTCCTGATTGATGAAAACAGAGCTTCATGCCAAGAAAGAATCTCTCCGACCTCATGGTAGCTGGTAAAGTTAGATGGATGCTATTTTAGAAATACAAGGAAGGAATAACTCGCCTCTCTGTCTTCAGCCAATGGCTTCTCGTGGCGATCTTGTGCCACTCTTCTTCTAGCTCTTTGGGGGAGGTAGAGTGTAAAGTGTCGCTCACTTCAGTCATGATTCCAAGGGCCCTCATTGAAGCTCGCAGCTGGATAGCAGATTTACCCATTTGAACAGGGGATCCGGGCTTGACAAGGGTATCAAGGGTCGCTAGCAAGCCCTTCTCAATTGAGTAATTTATCTCAGAGAGAGAACCAAGTATGTTCAGACCTTGGAATGTCCGGAACACAGTGGATGAGGGTGATGAGTCTGATGGCGAAACAGGGAGATCCCATTTCTGAAGACTGGTCGCCGCTTGTAGGGCACTGTCGAAAGCGACAGATGCGCTATTTGCACTGCTGGAAGCGGAAAGCATGGTATTGGCAATTCCCTGGAGATTGGTTGAATTCAATGCCTTCAACACACCGTATGGGTCTGCATTGTCGGTCATTTGAGTCTCACTGTCATACTTTGCACTCTGAAAAAGAAGGTTCTTGAGCCCAGAGCTTTCATACTCTAGTTTCTCCATGACACTGGCCAGTGATGAGCTTCGCTCGATGCCATAGAACAAATCCGGATCGTCTATGTTCTTGAAGACATCATGTAGCAAGGCAGGTGGTGGCTCGTACTTGACAACAGACGTCCGTCGAGAGCCTGTGATTACTTTAGATGTCTGGATCTCCAGGAACAGCAGAGATGTCTTTTGAAGTCCACATTTGTGTGCGGCGGAGGATGCTTCCCCAAAGTCGATGTCGAGCCAGTTATCACGCTGCACTATCGTTGATTCTTTTGGCATAGGCTGGTTCCGAAGATAAAGAATGCAGCTTATCACAAGCTGTGCGTGAGGAATCGTCTCTTCACAGGTCTCGCTCAAAACTTGTCCGAAGGCCGTTGAAATCATTTTGCGAACATCCCCTTTATCGCCCTTTTCATATCTTTCCGAGAGTAACACATCATGAGTCACGTAAGGAAGCAGCTGCGCGGCCAGCCTCGGTTTGACGTTCATGATTTTGCGGAGAGAACCAACAACAGGGTCATCTAGAGCAGCATTTGCCAGAAGTAAGGAGATTCCACGAGCCCACTCATCCACGGAAAGCCCAACAGTACTGGGTGTGGCATTTTCACACCTCTCCAGCTCAATGTGTGAGAGTGGTATAGTTGGACATACGTAAGGACTCCAGATGAGTGCTTTCATCAAAAACTCGGGGATCACTTCATCGCAAGCCTGATAGTCCGGATAGTTCGCAATTGTGCTGACGATAAGCTGCAAGGTGCGCTCAACAAGGCCTGCTCCGTCCTGCTGCTGACTTTCTAACATGTCGTAAAGAATCTTGAGAATCCTAGACTTGGAGTAGCAGAGAATATCAGACGGCTCAGATGACTCGGACTTTTGGAACAAAGAGATGTCTTGTTCTCGGACGAGCAACTCATTGGTCTTTCCAGTAGCGGCAAAAGACCTTCCAATGGCTCGAGCGGCCCAGAGTCGATACTGAGAGCCCCCATCGAAATTCTGAAGTGTTTGCCATAGAGAGACAACATGAAGGGACGGATCCACCTCGCCACTTGAAAGGTTATCGCTGATTTCAGATGCCTGTTCAAATTCCGAGCACACGAGGGATAGGACTAGATCTGCCACAGGCGTGGTGAGCAGCGATGTCACAGAATCACGATCCTTGAGTACTTCAAAAGCTAGATCCCTTGCCACTTGTCCAATTGAGGACTTGGGGGATGTCGGGAATTTCTCTGCCAGAGATAGTAGTCTGTCGAATGACTCTTTTGTCTCTTGGATCCAATCCGAGGAGCTAAGACGACCAAAGAAATCAACCAGCCATTCGTAAAACCTCTGCGCGCTTGCTTGCACCGTTTTCATCTGACTCTCCTGAATGGGATTCTCGGATGACAACAAATATGATGCGCGAAGAGTTACAAGAATTGTGACGGCTATTCCTGCAGCAAATCTCGGGTTTTCCTGGAGATATGACTTGCCGGCTTCAAGAAGATACCAGACAACACCAATGGCATCTTCGGCGCAATAAACGTCGCCAATGAAGGGACGTAGAGCGCCGAGCGTCATCTCAAAAGGATAGTCTTGTAGTATGATCGGACCAACTACACAGACAACAATCCTGATTTTTCGTACCACCGAGCAGGCATGAAGTGAGCCTAGAGCGGGATGAATGGTCTCAAATAGCGAGCGACACACAAATGATACCAGTGAAGGTGTCCAGATCGATCCGAACTCGAATCCAGCACGATCACAGAGTACTTCGAGTTCGACCAGGAGATAACGTGCACGAAAAGACGGCTGTTGGTTTGCTGGAAGTACATTCTGAGATGAGCTCCTGTCAAAGATCTGCGTCTGTATGTCTTGTGCGTAGATAAAGTCTTGGCGCTTGGAAAACGCCCTCTCAATCTGGTCGTAGTAGTCAAGGGATGCAAAAAAGTCAGCAATGATAGAGGGGAATTGTCTTTCGACCTGAGTTATGAAATTGTCAGCGCCGATGAGTCTTTGCAAACGAGGCTCAACGGCCTTTGGCTGGCTTCCCTGGCTAGGGCGAGTGCTGATGTCGCGCGCAATGCTGTATGCTTCGGCTTTGTGGAAAGAAGAAGTCAAGAGCTCAAGATGAGGTATTTCCAAGTAGTTGGCGAGCTCGATGGTCTCCTGTTCTCTTGCACGCATAGTCATTTGACCAACGACTTCGTCTTTAACATCCCGAAGCATCTCTCGGAGGCTTTCATACCCAAAGATGCTAAACGGCATTGACATGATATCTTGAATCTCTGTCCAGGTGTAAAGAATTTGAGAGGAAAAAAGCTGGAAAAGCTCCTTGGCGTCTTGAAGGCCAAGAGTCCGAGATACCGATCTCATGCACTTCTCAGCATACCATAGGGATTGTGGCACTTGAGCCGGGGTTTCAAACAAGTGGTAAATGCTCCTTCGCAGCAATGTGTGCCACTTCGAAGCTAATTGGGAGAGCACAAAGAGACGGACTGCGATACCTTCTATCCATTCCGGATCTCGAGGTAGAGTTTCGAGTACATCGTCAAAGATTGCGTCGTGGTCCTTGAAAAGGAAACGCTCGAATAAAGTTGGAATGAATTTCGCAATGTCGAACTTAACCCGTATGTCTCCTTCACGAAGAATTGTGAACAAACTTGTGCGAGGTGACGGGAGGGACCGCTGGTTGCCATATGAGGAGGAGCTTCCGAGAACATCCTGAATGAGCTCAGCTAAGGCAATGTAGACCTTGGAAGTAGCCTGCTTCCGAGCCAGGGGCACCTCCATGAACCATTGATACAGATCCATGGCCGATTCCTTGAGGTTTTCGTCATTTCCTATCGTCCATGAGTCTTGGAAACTGGCCATCATGGCAATGCAAACGCAAAGCGAGGCTTCGCATCTCTCCATGTCGTAAGACTGAAGGCATTTTTCACCCAAATCCTCTAGAAGTGAGAGTATCTCAGAGGGAGTAGATTTCGAGCATTTTCGATAAACCTTCGGCAAGAAAGCCTGGGCTGCGAGGATGTCAGGTTCATCTAAGCCTGTCAAGTATTCGATAACACGAGATGTTTCCGAAGTGTCGATGGACCGAGAGTCTGCATTGAATGCAAGGTAGGCTGATAGCTGAACTGTCACGCAACGTTGGAAGGTATCTGCGTCGTGAAGGATAAGGTCAGAGGTTCGGTTCATAGCAAGAATCGTCTCATCAACTGCTGCTGAGGTTTGTTCGCTTGAGAATCGATCGTCTAGATCCATGGGATCATCACTGGATTGAGATTTTGAATTCTGGCGCAGATGCTCAAGTGCTTTTGATAGTGGTGCGCCAAGCTCTTCCAAGCTAGTCTTAATAGCGGAAGGGGTTTGGTGGTCCATCAATGGTTCTAGAAGCGGCGAAATCAAGACTAGGCAGCTGTGGGTGAATGCAGACTCATGGGTTGTCAGGAAATTGCAAATCGAATCCCAGAGTTTTGAGAAACTCTGATGTAGCTCTTGAAATTGAGACTGGGTCGATTGAGAAAGGCATGATGTAAAAAGAGAAGTCACAACACAAAAAGAGGCGAAGATTTGCAAGCTTTCTGGCGTGATATGTGGCCCCTCCTCAATCATTGCATGCCATGCTTGCAGGAAAAATTCAGATCGCGAACGAAGCAGTTCTAATATAACTGCATCGTTTGAATCTTCCGTGACTGACTGTTCCAGTGACAATTCTTCCTGAGGTCCCCATGGATTGAGATATTGAGTAGTGCCCGTGTGGAAATTGTATTCTAACAGCTCCCGGTTCTCATGGAGGAAGAACCAACTGCGAGCAATGTTTCCCACTGGTCCGGCCAGGTGGTAGTGAGGTATGGAAAGGTACCGGTTGGTGCATGATAATAAGAGATCCAAGAGCTCCGTAGGCCGAGCATATGCGGCCACTCGGGTTGTCTGAATTCGATCAGACATTCCAAAAGTCCAAACCTCCCTCAGCCAGGCACAAATCTCTTTCGCAGTTTCTTGGGCGGATCCTGGGTCAGGCTGCGTCCTGTTGCGGGCAATAAATGTCCATAGCCTAAGAGATGAATCCGAGATAGCAGGTGGTCCACTGACAGAAGCTAGGGTTAAACGGGTTTTCTCCATGGCGACTGAGTAATCCAATAGGTCTGACTGTAAGATAGTACACAAAAGGTGGCAAGCAGCCCTCGAAGTCAATGGAGATGAGCAGTTACGAGTGGCAAGGTCAACGGCTCGCGGCCAGTGCGCTCTGATCTCGGGTGACCTCGCAGTTGGTCCATTTGCAATACTAAAGTCGATTGATCGTCAGCAACTACTTAATGAAGGGTTTGAGGTGGCCTCGATGAAGTTCGCCAGGGGGTCCCCGTGAGTCTCCGAAGGAATTGGTGTATTATTTATGCGTACCTTGTCAGGGCTACCATTGTCCACGATGACACTGTGCCGCTGTCGTCAGAGATGCTCGAGACGAGTCTTCTGAGAAATATCTCCTTTGTTTCATTGTCCAGTTCGGATTCGAGGAACGGAATTAATTGCAATGCGCACGTTCGTCTTGTACCTGTTGCGGAGACAGCATCTCGAAAGATATCTTGTATCTCGGACTGAGAGCGCACTTTTTTGACCGAATCTTCGTGAGATCCAGTGGCCTTGACGCAGGCATTGATGTGTTCTGAAAGCTTAAACAGCTCTGCAATCATCCAGATCATTGTCCAATAATATTCCGATCTAGCAAGGCCCAGACGAGGTCCATATACAGGCATTTGACATGCAGTGTCCTTCTGAAAGAACACTACCTCATCGATTTGTAGACTTTGCTTTGGGGGACCTTCCACGTATTCCGAATGAAGCATAGTGACAAGCTCCTTGATGTCAAGTGCCAGGGCTTCAGACGGGCTCTTTTGTGCGGCATCCACCAGTGTCACCAGAGAGAGCATCAGAGTGACGAGCAGCTCATCCTTCAAGGCCTGTAGCTTGGTGGTGGCCCAAAGGCGGCGTATTACTGGAACCAAGTTCAACAGACACGAACAAACGAGATCGGATTGATCAAACAAGACTTTCGTAACGACTGCATTGATGCTACTGAATGCGAGCTGGTGTGTATTACCAGATACGCCGGTTGGGGGTGATTCGACGAACCCTACCAGTCCGTGAAGGACGGTCTGGGCCTTACTCTGAAGGAAAGCATTTGGGGCTGCTGTCAAGTATTGAATGCACAGCATCACCTCCTCAATGGAATTCCTATTGGCATTGTGTCTTTCTCGGGTGGCTGGAGCAGGTGTCATTCTAGAAGGCGTTGAACGGCCTTCACTCGAATCGTCGTTCCCAGACCGAGTACTTCGGATGCTAAGCTGGCTCTCTTCATTGTCCTGTAAGCCTATGCTGGCAAGGCAAAATCCAATGAGGGCTTCCCAGTCGTCTTCGCCCAGATGCTCCACATGAGGTCGATACCGTAGAAGGGATGCTAAGCTCTTGATGTAATCTAAGCTCAGTGGTTCCCATAGGCCTTCTCCGGGGACTGGTATGGTTTCAGTTATGTGATCGATGATGGCACGGATTGTTTTCATCCTCAGATTTCTCTGGAAGATATCAACGGCCATCCGAATGATAGATGCACATGATGAAAGTCGCAATGCAGACGTGCTCCTTGTGCTCGACTGGCTCTTATTGTAAATTGATCTTTCCGTCGCGATGAACCGGAACAATGATTGGAAAACCTTATGGCAAGCTTTATCGTTGAGTTGTTGTCTGCATGTGAATTTGATTAGACAGATTCCACACCGGTTCCCCCGAGGGCTTCATGTATACACGTACAGCTTAGAGCCTTTGTTTCGCTGAAGGATATGCTTGAGGTCTGCTAATCCCTCTGAGCGGGTCTTCAGCTTGTCGGACGACAAGAGGCCGATTGTTTTGTCGAGAAAGACTTCTCCCATGATCACGGTCAGGGTGGCATCAAGCGTGTCAGCATGCGCCAATGTGATGACCCTTAAGGTTTCTAATCAAAAGCCATCGCTAATAGAAGTGTCAACAGAGTCGCGATTGTTTGGCAGTACTTCGTGGCCGCCCGATTAACCCCTCACACCGCCCGGAATTTTGATCGCGTTCCGCCTTTTTGGGCCAAACAGAGCTTCGAGCTTCACCTTGCACCTCACTCCCCCGCGCCGTCATGGCAGAGCTCCAAGGTATTCGGACTGACCTGCGTGGTCTGTACCAGGACCTCTCTGCTGTATCAGAAGGACACCTTGACAATGTGGAACGACTCTGTTTCGAATTGGAGGCTCACATTCAAGACTTCCGCAAGCTCCTCGACAAACCCGCAAAGAACAATGCCAGTCGCCAGGCAGTCCTCTCAGGTGAGTGATTCCTGCCGATTAGTTTTCGTTTGTTCCACTCCGTGGCAGTACATTGACGTTGAGCGCGACATTCTAGGGAAGATTACCGTTGCGGAGGTTGAATATTCGGTCAACACGGATTTCCAGCAGGGCGCGCTACAGCTAGCTGATGCCTTGGACATTGATGAATTGCAAGCTGCCGAGATGTTTTTAGCCGCCCAGGAAGACTCCCAGGCGATGGATCGACCCCCTCTAATCGCAGCCATCCTATCCTTCCATGAGCGCCGCCTGTTTACTCTGGAGTGTCTACGCCTCATTTTCAAAGAAGCCCACGAATTCGAACGCAAAGAAACCCTAGGGGTCATGCAAGAAACCTTATCCCACGTCCTCGAAATCAAGGGCAGTTCTTTACAAAATGCTTCCCTCTTTGCACGCAAGGCTCTGGGTTCAATGGAGGACATTGAAAGATGGATAACGCTTCTTGGAGATCAAGCTCAAAAAGCCACTCTCGTTGGCCAGGATACTGACAGCGATGTCATGGAGGCTATTAATTTCCAGCGTGGTAGTCTCCGGCAGCAGCACGAATCGCTTGGAGCCATTATCTTCTACATGTTCAAGGACACTTACACGAGTCCCGAAGACTTCCGCGCTCTCGTGGGGAAATTGAAAGCCCTGGATCGGTTCGACGGACAACTATTCGACTACATGCCTGTTACGATTGCCGCCTTTGTGCAACATGGTTCCCCCGAAGGGTCTGGATCTGAGAAAGTGGCCCGGGATTTGAACAAATTGATGACATCGCCACAAGAGAGCCAAGGTTGGAAACTACCGAACTTCCATGCATGCCTTACTGCTTTGTGGATCTCGGTTTACAGCGGATGGTATTTTGATGGAATGACATCTCCCTCAGTCGATGCCGAGAAAGAATCCGAACAGCGCACCAAGACTTTCATGACCTCCCTTGACGATGGAGCTCTTGATTTCATGTTGGCCATATGCTCTACGGTCAATGACCAGGAATGGGCGGATCCCGCACGAAGCGAGCTAGTTTCGCTACTTCTAAGGGAGAGCGTAGTCTCATTGCCTGAGTCCGAGTCTTGCTCCGCCTTCATGAAACAGCTGTTGATGGAGAACTTTGAAGTCTTTGTGGAGACCTGCATCGCCAATATGCCTGATGCAGTCCGACAATTGAAGTCCGAGGAGGACTCGCAGCGCCTAGAGCAAATTACCGCACTTCGCGATGGTCTCACTTCCAATCTCCACCGTGGGTTGGTTGAGGCGCGCACTCACCTCGAGTCCCTTCTGATGATTATTGCGTTTGCATTTGAGCATCGGGAGGAGGCTGCTCAAGAATTCTGGGGCGATCCAGATGGCAACCTGTATGGCTTCCTTCAATGGGCGTCCAAGCGGCAAACCGTTCCTCGAGTGAGCGCTTTCTGCGAAATGCTGTGCTCAATCTCTGAGGGCGAGGAAAACGCAGCTGCAGCGCACAAATTTTTGACGGAAGAAGAAAGGTTTATGTCTACCAAGTTCAAGCGGTCTACGACTATGAGCTGGTCACAAATGTTTGCCGAGCTCAAGCTCTACGCATCTCGCGTCACCGAAAAACCTTCCGGTGGAACAGCAGCTGTACAGGGACCGAGCATGTATCTCGGACGCAAGCCAGAGCCTGTAGAGATGAATGAGCCTGAGAGCCCTGTTATGCTGACATGCTACCTTCGATTGATGGGTCATCTTTGCAAGCAGAGTGAAGTGATCCGTCAGTGGATGTTGCAAAACGAGACCTTCGACGTGGCCAACACTCTGTTGGATCTGTGCAGTGGGTCCATTCCAACGCACCTTCGTGCAACGATTTTCTCAACTCTTTCATTCCTTATGACCGACAAATCTTCCCTCGTCGGAAATGAAATGTGGACACGTCTCGACGGATGGTTGTCAGGAGGATCCATGAGCGCAAGTATTGGGAAATTGCCATTGGTATCCAATCCCGCTATGTTGCATCAGCAACAGGCCTTGAAGACAATTGGAGAGAGTTTTGATCAGACCAATGCATTTGTTGCTCTCATCAACTCACTCGTATCAACTCCGTCAGATTTGTTTGAAGACATCATGGCACTGTCCTTCCCGGAGGCATTAGGTGGTACCTATCGCATGTCCGGAATCGAGCCCTACATCGATTTTGTCTTGGGGCATGCCTTTTCCCGGAAAATGCAGGATCTCAGCGAGTATCAATCTCGCCTGCTCAACTTTGGCTGTCTCGAATTTGTGGTAGTAAGCCTGAGGTCTTTCAATCAAGATCTGGTCATGGTCTTGGGCGAGCCATCTATATCCGATTCTCCAGAGCAAACCTCCTCACTTCTCGCTTATGTTTGCGCTCATCCATTTGCACGTGTGCTGGACTGGTTCTTCAATGAGAATGTTCTCAAGGCTCTGTTCGCAGTCTCCAAACAGAACACTCCAGAAGTTGTCATCTCGCCATCAGACTCTCTCCTGGTTTTGACCTTGCTCCGAAGCCTCGAGGTCATGGACCTCCTCGTTGATCTTCAGTCCACCTACTTCAACATTGTCAAGCCGATAATACGTTCCCAGCCTGGGGCATCCCGGACATTTGTGGCCAACTCCTCACTCGCCTCGTTCGAGGATAGTGTGCTGAACAATCTCTCGCTCATCACGTCCTTGTGTATGTATTGCAGCACAGGACATCAGCAACTCACAATAACATCAATGACTCTTCTGGAAAAACTCACCAGCTCCAGGAAGCTCAACAGAATGAGCTCTCCTGAACTTACCAAGTGGCAATCTTCCAACAAGATCGTGGAAGTACTGGCATCTGAGGTCAATATGGATAGCATTACCTATCCGCTTGTTGACCAAATGAAACCGGATGCCCGAGAATTCGCATTCGGTCCTGCTGCAGGCGGCTATGTCATTCGGGAGAAGCTTCTCGCTCTCCTCAACACCTGCCTAGAATACATCACCGATCGTCCGACAGTAGCTCATCTCCTGCTAGGTTTTGAGTGTGTGGGTACTATCCTCGATGTGTCATCGGAAGGGCTGTTCGCAAACCAAACATCTTTGCTGCATGCCCTCATTGATTTCCTGAGGACTTATCCCGAGGAAATCAATGGAACCATCATGTCTTGGGCGGTGCATCTCAAACGCATGGCTATCGAGGTCTTGAAACATCTCTGGTCGTCCAAGCTGGCCAGCTTTTACACACTGGGTGAAATGCGTGCTCAGAGATTCCTCTGCGATATGTTCACCAACCAACTTATCGTCGGCCCCAACACATCTTGGAATGAGTCTGCTGCGGACGATGAGTTCTGGCTCACAGATGGTGCAAATTCCATTGCAGAGTTCTTACTTTACCGGAGTCACCTCTTCAGCTATGCTGCGACTGAAGTTCGTTCGGCAGCGCAAGCTCGGTCGCCGGCTTTGCATGCCCATATTCTATCCATCTTGCTTGGCAAGGTTGTTACAGAGACAGCCACGTCAACTTCCAATCCCTCCATCTTCGACTTGTTCGATTTCGCGGATCTCGATGTTGGCCCTGAGCCCAGCGCCCCTAGCCTCTCTCTTCTCCATGGTGTTTTCCTGCAGGTTGAGCAAAAGCAGAAAGAGGGCGTGTACGACCCCGACGGTGTTGATCAAATGATTCACATTCGACGGGCAGAGTTAGCTTCCTATGGAGTTCTCCGGGCACAGAATGAGGAGCAACTTCTTTTCGAAGCCCAGCTCCTGAAATCCTACATTATCGAAATGGGCCAGAAACGAGTCGTTCGGGAAAATCGCTACCTCGCCCTCCGATCCTGGGTGGAGCTGGTTGCCACCCTCATCACTTGCTCCGCTCTGGAGGAAGAAAGTAAACCCGTGTTCATTCTTCACACGATCCAACTGATCAGCCCTAAGCTCACGGCAGCTATCGAGGCCGGCCTCCCTGACGCGCTTGAATTGGCACGACTGGCTGAATTACTGATCGGTGCTCTTGCCTCCGGTGCATCAACGGCGTCTCGCAGCGGGGATGTGATCGATGAAAAACTACACCAGCTTTTCCTACTGTGTATGCGCGGCACGAACTTGGCTACAGGAAACGTACTATTGAGGGAAACCCTCTATGGTATCTGCTCTCACTATGTCAATCGCATCACATCGTCAACTAAGACACATGAAAACCTCCGACGTCTTAGCCAGCAGGTCATCAAATCGTCCGGATCTCGTCTCATCGAGACCATCTGCGACGACGCCTACACTGGCCAAGAATCTTCCCGTGCATCTGCTCTTGTGCTATTGAACAGTTTGGCGGTCTTGGATCGCCAAACTGATTGTGTTCTAGCAGAGCATATCTCTCGGTCGAATTACCTCAGCCTCTTCTTGGACGTGCTTCGATCTCTTCCCGTTGAACTTGACAACGCTCAGGAAAGCGGTAAGTCTCTCACATACCAACCGCAATGCCTTAATACTAACGCCATGTCAGATACCCCAGCACTGCTATCCTACTACGAGTCCTTGTTGTCTTTCCTCCAACGTCTGTCCCAAACAAAGAATGGCGCAAAGTGTGTTCTCAACTCTGGTCTCTTCCAGGCCGTTCACGCCTCGCGTCTTTTCGCCGCAGACCCCGACATTGGCATAGACATCGAAAACCCCGACGCTCTGCAACGATACTATGACCTTCTATTGTCGGTCCTTCGACTCGTGGTGTATACCGTCTTTTCTCGTGGAATCGATAACGCGCAGATCCAGGAGCAGACTCGATCATTCTTGGCTACAAACCGGCCCTGCATGGTCGGGATCTTCAAGCGGTCTGCCAATATTGGGAGCACATCCTCTGCCCACCAAGCCACTCTCCACGAGTTGGTCAAGGCGTTTATTTCTCTTGTTTCTGCCACGGACTTTATGGAGGTATGTATCTGAATTTCCGTTGCGCTGGTTCGATTGCTGACTTTTCGTAGTTTGAGGGGCAGGAATTGCAAGAGTCCATCCGACCAGCTCTGTTCTCATGAGCGAGGGTTGGAAATTAAGAAACAATGCATGTACCATTACGAGGTGGGCGGGATTCCAGGTTGAGCGATCATTTCCAATTGAAATTATTCTATCTTGAATCTATCTACGTATTATCTGCCGTGAGGACCCTTGGGGAATCAATCTCGGCTCTGTAGATCTATAACAAGCTTCGACGTGGATGTCATACTACGGAGTACTCTATGTTGGTATATCTGTGTTGGTATACTAGAACGACCTCCGCAGCTATGACTGACACAAATGCAACCGAGGTCAACTTATGCAGGTTACAATATCGGCAGATCGACGTTCCGAGGCTGGGCAAACAGAGTGCATATGCTAAGGCTGTGAACATATCACATCCGAATCCCCGGAGTTTCTCCACTGTCTCCTCACTTGGCGCGGGGGTGTTATGGAGCTTGCCAACCTCGTCCTCTTCCAAGGTTCGATCTTCTCAATTGCTTTCACATATCCAGACTCACATTGATACAATTTCACAATGGTCGACATTCCCCAGACATACAAGGCCGCGGTCTACGACCAGCCTGGAACCATTTCCACTAAGGTTGTGGACCTGGAGGTGCCAGAGCCTGGCGCTGGTGAGGTCCTGATCAACCTGTAAGTCTATGCTGGCTCGCTTTCAACAACCCCATTACTGATCAATCACAGAACACATTCGGGTGTCTGTCATTCCGACCTCGGTGTCATGACCAACACATGGAGTATACTCCCTTTGCCTACTCCACCAGGCCAAGTTGGTGGCCACGAGGGTGTAGGCAAGATCGTTAAGCTCGGTGCAGGCACCGAGGCTTCAAACCTGAAAATTGGCGACAGAGTCGGCATCAAGTGGGTTTCCGGCGTATGCGGGACCTGTCGTACGTGATACATTCCTCTCCAACCCAATCAATCAGGATTCAGACTAAGCCAGAACATCTTAGATCCCTGCCAAGTCGGCTCCGATGGAAGCTGTTTCAACCAGAAAGTCTCCGGCTACTACACGCCAGGCACATTCCAACAATATACCCTCGGTCCCGCGAATTACGTCACTCCCATCCCCGAAGGCCTCGACTCCGCCGAGGCAGCACCTCTCCTCTGCGCCGGAGTGACCGTCTACTCGGCGCTAAAGCGCAGTCGCGCTCGCCCAGGCCAATGGGTCGTCATCTCTGGCGCCGGCGGCGGACTCGGCCACATGGCCGTCCAGCTCGCCAGCCGAGGCATGGGCCTCCGCGTCATCGGCATTGACCACGGCAGCAAAGAGGGCATCGTGAAGGATTCCGGAGCCGAGCACTTCATCGATATCACTCAGTTCCCGAAAGACGACAAGGGCGCAGCACTGACGGAGTACGTGCAGTCGTTGACGGATGGAGTGGGTGCGCATGCTGCTATTGTATGCACTGCTGCGAATGCGGCATATGCGCAGGCACTGCCGTTGCTGCGTTTCCAGGGCGTGCTAGTTTGCGTGGGCATCCCGGAGCATGAGCCCCAGGCCATTGCGACGGCGCACCCGTCTGCGATGATTGGGAAACAGATTAGTATAACGGGATCGGCGGTGGGGAGTCGGGTGGAGGCTGTTGAGACGATGGAGTTTGCTGCGAGGGGGATCTTGAAGGCGCATTATCGGGTGGAGAAGATGGAGGCTTTGACGGAGGTGTTTAAGGAGATGAGTGAGGGTAGGGTGCAGGGCAGGGTTGTTCTGGATCTTTCTGGGTAGTTGAGCTGTGTATATTTCGTGTTGAATGTATTCTGTTGAATGTATATACATATGTAGGTATAATAAATTGTGCCTACGAGATCCATGGATGAGGTGCTGCCAACCTTCAAGGTTCGAGTGTACCTATAGATCATGCAGGTATGGGTGTATACAGGCAGACTGGTCTTAGAATATATAACTGCCCGGGCGCGGCCCATACATATTCCAACATTGAAGGTTTGAATCAAACCACTAGGTACTAGGTAATTATATTGAGTCCATGGCAGGACACAATTCAGATCAGGTGTCTACTGTAATATGTAGCATCTCAAAAACAAAACAATTATACATACTGTAGAAAGAAACGATGAGGATGATCGTCGAGGAACCAAAAAAAAAAATTCAAAGAGAAAAAAAAAGAAGTGACCGACGCAGGGATCGAACCTGCAATCTCTTGATTCGTAGTCAAGCGCCTTGCCATTGGGCCAGCCGGCCTACTTGATGTAAGGGATGCGACAAATGTGTAGTACAAACCTAAATTCTAGCTCATCCAGTATCCATGGATGGCAGCTAGAGCTACTCTGGACGACATGATAATTACCTACCTAGGCATCACAGTGACCATCTGATTTGGCTCAGTCTATTGTTGAACAATCACTGTGATATCTGCTTGCTAGGAACATCACTAATACTCGTACTGGAGTAATAACCCTAGCCCATCCAAGTGAGACGAAGCACTTGCAAGGCTCGTGCTAGTACTGCGTAGGGCACTCTAATTTCTGTTTATCTAAAGGTCTGTATGTTTTGTTAAGCCTCCTGGATACCAAGACTAGGTAGGCATGTACAGTATATAGGAGTCGCTGCGACGCGTGAATGATAGTAAAGTTTGACCTGTTGCTACATACTCGCCAACTTCAAACGTACCTAGGTACTCAAGCATATTTGGCTCAAAGAAGGGTCAACGGGTATTCATACTCGTAAATCTACTGCATAGATCATAGCATACTGTACAGTATATCAATGGATTTATTGCAACCCTAGGTAGGCAACAATCGCACTGGCCCTGTGACCTGTCTCACAGTCACAGGTCAAAACCCGTGGTCCAAGTATGGGACGCAAACCACGACTAGTACTGTACAGTACGTACTAGGTAGTGGAAGATATAATTGTCAAAAAGATCGAACAGGTGAGTTGACTCAGACATTCCCACAGCCGCACAGACACCAAGTTATACCCTCCCAGTAGTACATAAGAATGCCATTGTACTTGCGCCTAAATGGGAAACAGGCTTAAAACTAAGCGCACTAGCCCCCAAGTGACCCAGGAATGCTGCAGTGTGCACGGCCCCAATACCCATCCCAGTCGCACATCACTATACTAGTAGTACTACCTACGCACGGAAGTATGGAGAAAGTGAGAATTTCTCATTTGCTTAACTATGCAATTTTTTTTTATTTAAAAAAAACAAGATTAAACGCGTCCTGTCCACTTGATACGAGAGTTTCCGCAAAAATGTGGGTTTCACATTAATTATGGAGTATCCGACACCTTTTTCTAGTCTAAACCCGAGCAAAGCCCGAAAATCATCGATGTTGTGCATGAGAATCACGATCCGATCTCGTTCCCGAGGTCAACTGGACATCTCCATGGAAATGACATCAAGCCCCAGATTTTGCCGCGTGTGGAAACAACCACACTTTACTACAAGCTATACCGAGCATCTCCGATGCCGACATCTCCGTTCCGAGTGCATGGGAAGGGTATTTGGAATTGGCATTGGATGGCAATCTGTTCCGGGTCTCCGTTTTTGGTCGATGATTTTTTTGGGAAAATCAAACATTTTCAAAGTGTGGTTGACCCACACTCTACCGAGGACTGTTCCATGGATCGATGTCTCAAATCGGGCTAAGTCTGCCATGCGCACTTGTGACACTCCCCGGGTCCCATGCCGGACCATGGATTTGGATTCCCCAACCGCAGTACTGGGTCTGGATGTGACGACATCTTCATGAAGCTCGTATTTGCCTCATTCCTGCGCCACCATTTGCCTCTAGAGCTGGGGGTGTGGCAGAATGAAGCAGATGTAAGATAAGGAAAGTTCTAAATGACAGCTCGTAATCAGATATAGACATCGTAAGTTGATAAAAGCAGTGACGTTCATCGCTGGAACGTAAACATAACATGCAGGAGGGTATTGCAATGAATGAACATAGACACGATGACCTCCCAAATTGATAACAGCAAAGAAAACGTATGAAACGTATGAACAGATATGTACGGCACCTCAGCGGGTGCGTTTCGAATAACCTCCTGAGTTGCCATTTCCGGCAGCAGGGCGTTTCTGCCCGGATGCCATGGCAGCAGCGGACCTCGCAGCTTGCAGGAGAGAGCCAAGATGGAGAAGATATTGCTTGGGGGCACGGTTGACCTCGAGTTTGCGGAGGATGTCCTGCAGCCGGTTCTCGAATTGGTAGACGTCCAGTGGCGGCAGCGCATTTAGCGCGTGAAGCACAAAGTGCCGCGCGTCTGTTTCAGAATCGGTCTCGATCGAACCTATAAGCAGATGGTAGATATTGCGCTGGTCTTCATCTTCGCCGTTGAAGGAGTCGCGGAAGCGATTGTTTTCAAGCGCATCGTTGTTGCGGGCCACCACGGACTCGAGGAGAGAGACCAGAGCTTCACCAGCGCGTTCGCTCCCATGTGGACTCCGAGCTGTGATGTTGGTCGCAATGCGAGATACGGAAAGCTGCAGTTGTGTCACGACCTCGTTGACGCTCACGCCTTTCCCCTGGCTGGCCTCGGTGTGCGGCTCGGCTGAGCAGTATCGATCGAAGTCGTTCAGAAGTCGGCGGGACTGGTCGAGCACTTTGTCAAAGTAGATGGCCGCACAGGCACCGGCTGGCATGATCCTATGCTGCATCACGTCGAAAAAGTTGTCGGAAAAGTTGTCATTGACCATTGCCAAACGAGCCATGGTGGCCACGAAGTCTCCCTGCACAACGCATTGCTCTAAGGTCCGTGCAGGCTCGGCCGTCTCGGTCAAGTCTTGTCGGAACTCCTCAGGAATCGGAGGGTAGAACGCAGACAAGATGTCTTTCATCTTCTGAGTGCGAGCTATCCTACCGCCGGTGCCCCCACCCTCATCCTGGGGGCACTGCCACCGGAGCTGGGCTGTAACTGCCTCCAAGTTGCCCTCCAGGAGATTTTCCAGCCGTGGGAGATCTGGGCGTCCGTCCGGAGCCAGCGCTACCTCTGTCGACGGAGGGTCTCGCACAAAGCAGCCATGAAGTTGGTCGACGAGCCACTATTCAGGGGTAGGTGTTAGCCTTCCTGATTCTCTAGAACCCCTCCATTTCACCGGCTCACTGCCCCTCCACGCGGGGACGAGGGATACTCACAAAGATGTGGTGACACGCCCCGTCCGGATGACTCTGAAAGACCGCGCAGGTGCACGTCGACGAGTCCGCGCCAATGCGCACCCGGGGGCGATCGATCAGCTGGAAGTCATACCCGGCGGACGTGTGCTGACTGTTGACGACGTCAAAGCTGCCCGTCAGTCCCACGAGAGCTCTGGCTTCCGTCTCAGAGTCCAGGTGGCTCAGGTCATAGGTAATGCCCGAGGGGGCCAGAATCGATGCGCTGGTCGATTCCGACACCTCGCTCGTCTCCCTCCCCTCCTCGCTGGAAGCCTCTGAGGGAGAGTCACTGTCGTGAGGGTTCGGCCGCCCGCGGGCAGGCAGTGTCTGATCAGACATGTTTGGACCGATGGACAGCCTGTGAAATTGACTTGTAGGGGCGGTCATGGCGAAAAAAAGAAACCAGTAAGAGGGTTCCTGTCAGTACTCACAGAGTTCTTCCGACCCATGGACGGAAGCGGGTACAGTTGAACCATGGAACGGGCTTCCCTGGCGCCCGCTTTAAATAATTAGGTCTTTCGCCCAACTGAGAATTTTCGAGTCCCGATATATCAGCATCGCTTTCTTATTTCCTTTTTCTTATTTCACTTTTTTCCTCTTTCCTGTTTCTGATATTCTCAGAATTATAATAATGATAAATCCGGTCTTTGTGTCCAACGGCGCTTAGGGGCACAATATCGGGTGGCGAAGAGGCGGGAATTTGAGGCTCAGTTTGGGGACCGCAGGCCGAAGGGGATATGATGTCTCAACAAGGCCGGCGCCGTTTCAACTATGTTTGGATGGCTAGATTGATCAGCATCGTACGGCGCACAGACGCCCACTAAAGGGGGATCTAGTGGAATGAAAGATCCGGGGTCTGGTGGCTGGGACCCAAAGCAACACATTGTCGGCCCTGGGGGCTACGGGGATCTGATGCAGCCGGCCGGGCTAAGAGCACTGCGCAGTGAAAGCAATTGCATGTATATGGCCGACAAAGAATGTGCGGTGTAATTGAGAATTGGACCTAAAGTTCAACCCGGTATGTTGATCCCCAATAGTTGCGAGAATTGGGTTCTACAGTTGACCAGTGCAAAGACTTGCATTGGCGAAGCATGTAAAGTAGACGCCGTGGGTGACCTTTTTTTTTGTGAGCGGACCGAGGAACGGATGGCGAGGTTCCAGGGACTCGGGAGAGACTGCGGCCAGCGTAGTCTGTGTGTATCTGGTGCGCAGGGATCGTCGACCCGACCACAAGGGAGTTTCGAAATTCTTTGGAAGCTCCAGCAAGAGCACCTTTCGGACCCGCCAATGGAGCGTGCCCTTCTTTTCGTTGGCTAGAATTGTACCCTAGCATGTTCCGTGGTGGAGAATTCACTCTGCCATCACTCTCGGATAGGTCGGTAGCGGTGACCCAATGGCTCGATGTGGCTCAGTGCCACAGCTACTTCCAGCTCGTGCATCAAAGAAAAAGCCAAACCCCCAGGACGCGCAGGAGCTACCCTGCACAACGTGGCCAACGTGGCCAACGTGGTAAACCTTGGAAATTGTGACGGACCTTTGCAGATGAGCAGGGGTACTCAGATAGCTGCTTGGCAATGGCGTGAGTATTTCGGTATGTCCATGTCTCAAAAGACGGAGACGCCAGCCGACGAGAAGCAGGTCCTGGTCTTTGTCCCAGGTGCGTCATAAGTTGGACAGGGCATTTGAATCTGTGATAGCGAATCTCTGCATTGCATATCGCCCAGAAAAACCGCCCCAATGAGACCGGAGTCCCCGAAAGAGCAAAGTATGTTCAACGTGATAAGGGGTCCTGCGCCGAGGACTTCGGCCGCGAAGGGCCTAGCATTGGGTCGACACCCAAACAACTCAGGGCGTAGGCAGCCCGCGCATAGCGCGCAGCAAACAGCACAGACAGACCCGTCAGAGTGGGCTTTAAGCATGCTCTCCGCTGTTGGGTGCGGCCCAAGTACCCCGGGCTGCGGACATTGACTACGCAACACGGCTGATCGGCAATATTTGGCGTTAAACCCGGGCTTGGCTGTCGTCTGCCAATCGCCTTCTTCGGGCGCCTAATCGACTTGATTTGAATCACTTCATCACTTCTCATAGGCGTAGGGTAACTTCCACATCGAGACTGGGAGCCCTGGAGGTGTCGTCTGTGCGCGCTGGAATCACTTGACTTCGGCCCCCAAGTTTCCACACGCAGCTTCACTGCGCGAACTCCACGTCTGATCGAGGTTTGGTGTGATAATTCAATTGCGGAGGGGTCGGGTTCGCAGGGAAACACTGGGTTGAAGTGGTTGAGATGGTTGGAATGTCAGGAAATACTTGTGTCACCAGGAAAAATACTCCGAACCGGTTTGGGATTCTGATTTCAGATTCAGCACTCGCTGTGTGTTCTTCCAAATTATGCATTTCTTTAAGAACAATTGAGGCTAAGAGCAATAGAGGCTGAGACAGCGTGAAGAACCTGAATCTGCAAAATGTTCTAGTCATTCTACCCTAGTCTTCATTCAACTAGCACTGCATAAAGTGGGTATCAACTAGGAAAATCACAACAAAACAGAAAAAGGAGAGCAGGGGGGTATACGGGGGAAAATTCGTATCATCGTAGAATCTATGGCTATTCACTCATGGTTATTGATTTCTGGAAGCGTTGCGCTTTTTGGCTTCCTCCAGCGCTCGGCGAAGCCTCTCCTTGTGCTCGAGATCGCCATCCTGGGGGCTGACTAGCGGGGCATTGGATGAGACAGGAGCGGTACTTGAAGAACGAAGACTGGCAGGCAAATCAACGTCGACAGGACTGGTCGGGGCAGAGCCTGGGACCCGAGGGCGCCGATCCTCGCTTGGAGGGCTATTCTTCAGGTCAAGAAGAAGCTTCTCGACCATGCTTTCGATTTTCTTGGGTCCCTTCTGAATACTGTGCAGCTTCGAGTCTAGCTCACTTTGCATCTTCTCGTCCTCTTTCTCCTTTTCATCCGCCAGCCGATGGAAAATCTCCGGGTCCGAGTTTGCATACCGCGCCTCGGCGACAGAGATCCCATAGTCGGCGTCGTTGAGAATCATGTCCGCAACCCCTGAGCTGCGAAGAATCGACTCCGAGTCGCTAAGAAGAGATGCTGCAAAGGTCGCTGCGGACTTAAGGATCTGTTCAATCTCGGAGTCCGACAGACCGGAGGCACGAAGAGCAGTGGGATCTAGCTGAGCTGCTTTGGTGGCAACCTCATCAAGGAGACTCTGGTTGGTGCCCAGACCATGCAAGATCGCGTCATCAAACGAGTCCATAAGTCTGTTGGCGCGCTCATCGCGATCCTTGCAAGCCTCCAGAAGGTTGCGTCTTTCCATCTGATCAAACTCGGCATCGAGTTTTCGCAGGCTAGTCATATCGCCCATAAAGACGAGGGGTCGGCGCTCAGCCTTCTTCCGACGCCGCTCACAGTCAAGGGCAATCTCGAGACGTTTCTGGAAACGAGATTCAAGCTTGCCGTGGATGTCATTCACCATTTTCATGGTCACGGAGGGGCTGAAGCGCTCGCGCGTGGAACCCTTGGTCTTCTGATCCCGGTCAAGCTGGTTCAGAGCTGAGTCGTATGATTTGCGGAGTGCCGCAATCTCATCTTTGAGACATTCATCCAAGGGGTTGAATACTTCAGTGGTAAAGCGTTCAAGCTCACACCTTTCTTCCTCCAGCTGAGCACGAGCCTCGGTTTGCCGGAAGTCTTCTTCCAAAGTATTTATGTCCGCATAGCCAATTGATTTCCCATTGAAAAGATCATCAATGTGTTCCTCGGATTCTTCCTGGCGTAGCAGGCGCTCTTGATCCAACTTCTGTCGCCTGGCTGCTGCAGCCTCTTCCCACTGATCGATGGTCTTTTGAATGTATGAGAAATCGTCCGGGAATTTTGCAAGTTCTTCCCGAGTTGTTATGTGCCATGAACTCTCAGACTGCTTGTCTAAAGGTTTCCAGACAATAGTACGTAGGTCTTCTACAAGGCTATTGGGTCGGCTTTTGCGAAGGGCTTCTGGCAGCAGGGGCAAGGGGGTAGCCTCTCGTTCCGTAGGGGTGATATAAGCGACACTCTTGTGACGAATCAGACCAAGGAAGGTCTCATCTCGATCATTCAAAACCGGAGATACAGTCGATGTGTTCGCTCTTGACAGTGGTGTAGGTGCCTGCCCATGCGACATCATCCGCCCGTTGACCGCAGCCTGTCGCAGATCAGAGTACGCTTGATATGCTGGACGGTCAAACTTGAGGTTGTCCGACCCTCGCTGAGGGCCCTCCGTGTACTGGAATGGCGTGTATATGGGCTGAGGAGGATTGGTGGTGAGTGGTTCTAGGACCTGCTTCTGCACGTCCGCAGTACTGGGGAACGAAGAAGTTCTCGATAGACCAGATGTTGGTTCAGTGCCGGAAGGAAGCGTAGACAGTCTCGGGAAGAATTGCGAGCTCTGTCGCCCTGCGAAAATGGGGCGACCGCCTGCACTGTACTCACTACCAGCATCGTCCAGGTCTTCATCCTCTATCCTTGTTGTCGCCGACAGCGGCGTTTCCTCCTCTAAGGCAACTGGTATTAGTCCCGACTCGATGGGAACTTTGGGCTGAGCAGGAATTGGTGTCGCCCGAGGACTGGAGCCAAGAGCTTGCGGGGGCGATTGTTTGACCTCTGGCTCATGTTCAATGCTATACAAAATTTCACGAAGTTTCGTTTCCTTGGCCATGAATGCCGTGAAAATTTTGTAGCGCTCTTCGTCCAGGTCAGCAACTGCCTCCTTGCGCAGCATAGCGACAAAGCGCTCCAAAGATGATTTGGACCATGGGTCAAGATCTTCGAAAGGATCAGGATTGACCCGCGGGGCCACGCTAGTTGCCCTCTCCATGTTTTGCACAGAAGCATTTGAAGTCGACCGCACAACCTGGACAACTGGTGGGTTGGCCGGTACCTGTGAGTTGCCGACCGAGCCATTCTGGGTTGCTTGGCCAGGGCTCTGCGACCGATATGCCGGGTCCTCAGACACCTGGGCTGTTTTCACGGCAGGCGACAATGGTCGAGCCCACGCATCAATCACATTGCCGATGGTGTCCGACCGTCCCGGCGTAGCCATGACAGGCTCGGTGCTATCCACGCGGACCACAGTGGGTGGGGATGGCATCCGATGTGAGGTGCAAGGGCTAACAGGAGAGTTCGAGGTATTTTGCCCCTGCTGCGTCATGCCGGAGATACTGCTTGAAAATGTTTCATTCGTATCTGTTCTGGGGCGATAGTGTAGATCCGACGCGTTTGTCCCCGGCATATGAGGGATGCTGGTGGGCTCAACAGCCGGCTGCACAGGCTCCTGAGGCGTCGGCGTCCTCCGTGGTGGGAACCAAGGCGCATCATCAAAATCTCCCGGTGATGGGCCGAGGTGCTCCCAATCTGATGGTGTTCCTGGGCCCAGAGCCGACGCGCCCGCGAACGGCGTGTTTGTGTTGACTTGCTGCGGGGGTCGGAACGCGTAGGACCCCGTCATCGCCGCTGGCCCTACGCCTTGCGCAAGTAACGGTGGACGCGCAGGCTGGCCATACTGCGCTGTCGGTGCATTCTGACCTTGTGGAATCTTCGGGGGTGGAGGTGGGATGGCCGGTGGTGTTTGTGTATAGGGATGCGGACTTGTATGACTCGTGGGTTGACCGCCAAAAGGAAGGTTGGGTCCGAAATTGGGACCGGGGGGATTTGACGGCTGCACCGCGTAGGAATACGGTTGCTCATTTGTGCTTGACGGCCGAGGCTATGCGACTGTTAGCTATCCGCAGCGGATGCCTGCGCGGCGCGACTCACGGGCAACGGGGGAGCGTGGTGTTGGTTAAACCGCACTCCCCATGCAGTTGTATCTGTAGGAGTTGTTGTTGTCCCTGTGCTTGAAATGGGTCCATAAGTGGCCGGTATATATGAAGCTGGCGGACGCGGCGGGGGTTGAGGGGGTTGTGACGGCAGGGATGGGACTCGCCACTCTGGCTGCGAGGGCGGATCAGGGCTCTGACCATACATCGTACTTGTTGGTTCGAAGAAAGAAACCAGCGGAGGTCAAAGAGAAAAAAAGAAAGGATCAAGTCGGGATTCTGCCACGGCCCCGGGGTCAGTCCGACATGTCATGAGCCATCGCGCCTATACTCCGTGCTTCGTACCCCGTACTATGGAGTACTAGGGTGTATGGCCAATGAATCTATTCTACTCGTCAACTATGGGTACAAATTACGCAGTACTCAGTATTTACATCCTACGAGGTCAGTGTTTTATCATTTGACGTTTCGACTGGCTTGATGTAGGCTCTCTTTGTCCAGTTGCCTTTCGAGTCTTTGGTATGAACATGACCAAGATCTGTTGCTTTGTCTGGATCTCTCGAGATTTTTTTGTTCTTTCAGACTCGAATGTTACTATGTGTGGGATCTACTCTTATAAGTTCGGACCGAAAGACCTTTCGTTCTGAGCTGTATACTCCCGAGGTCGATCTATCAGACTACAAACATGAGTGGCGAGGCCCCAGCATCTCCTGAAACACAGAAGCAAATAGCAGCGTGGAAGAAATTAAAAGATGTATACAGTTCTTACGCCGGCACTCATATCATCAACCCTCCTCAGTACCCCAAGGGACCAGACATCCATACTCAAGTGAAGCTCGGCGACCCCTTGACCGAAGACAATGCGATTCTTGCCCGTCGCCTCTGGGAAGGACCTGATACTCATCTCGGCAACGCCTGGCAAGCCAACACTGACCGACAATACCCACGGGCTAAGGATGACCCAGATCTTATGCATGTGTTGGCAAACAATGTGTATGAGCATCTGATGAGCAACCCGTATCTCCCAGTCTCGCGCGCAGATGCCCTGAACAATTGGAAGAAGGAGAAGCTTGATGTGACCTACGATGGCGTGAAAGGATTGGCTCCTTTGCGAGGCAACATCTTCGTGAACGGTGCCGACCCTTTGAGTAAATCGAAGGACCACTGGACAATAGCAAAGATCAAGACAGAGCTCAAGGCCAGAGATGTTCCTTTTGACGACAAGGCGAAGAAGACTGATCTCCAAAGGCTTCTTCACGAGTTCGAACTTGACCAGAAAGTCGGGGTGTATAAACGCAGCAAGCTCACTCACTGGGGTATAGATCGCCCGCACACCCATGTCATCACACCTGCCAGGACTAAAACCCTGTCGGCGCTTGATATGTACACTGCAGCAATTAGTCTGAGTCCCTACAATCCCACCTACTGGGTCAGCCGCGCATATTGCCACTATTTGCAGGGCTTCTTCGACCTGGCCATTGGGGACGCCTACCGCGCCCAGCTTCTTTGTGAAGTGTTGACATTGTCACTCAAAAGAAATCTACGCCCGGGACTCTACACTCGGGTCTGGGAAGCAATCCAATTGCATCTCTTGGCAGGATGGAAACCGAAGAGCAATCCACCCCCAGAGGTCCTTCTAATGAGGAAGGCCAATGGTATCAACTATTTCATCCCAACACTGAGAAACGCAATCGATAACATAATCTGTCTCAGCCTTGCAGCAATGAATTGTTGGGATGATTTCAATGTCTACATGGAAGAGCACCACAAACGAGGCCTGCTTGCCCAGCGGGATGCCGATACGCCCATGCAACGCAAGAACGCAGTCCAATCCATCATCAATGAGCTGAATGAACGAAGGCTCAAGCCACCCGATGACCGTCAGCCTCTTTATGGACACGAATGGATGCGGGGATGGACATCGGGTGAAACGCGATACCCCTATGAATCCCAAGACGTGAATCGTGAAGCTGCATCATTCACGGCGGCCTTGAACAGGAACGTTTTCACCGTCAGCGCACATGCCAAAGTGGGAGCAGGGTTGTGCGAAGTGAGACCAATCAAGCTCCCAGATGGAAGTTCTGGTGGACTAGGAGTCTTCGCCAATGCTGCAATTGCAGCAGGGACAATTATTCATTACGAGGAGCCTGTCATCCGTGGACATCTACAGCCTAATGTCCTGGGAGATGGTCAAGTACCTCGCCCACATATTGTGCCACGATGCGATAACTGCAAACAGCCTATTCCGAAAGAGGACGGTGGTGACCTCGCTACTACACAGTTCTGTGCTAATAACGCGGGAAAGGATGCGGCCCGCAACGCCAAATCCTGTGCGAATTTGGCAGCCGAGATATATGCGTTTCCCGAGTTCGAGAATTGCCAATGGAAGTGGCTTCACGATGCCATGCGAGCCAATATAACAAAAATCGATGACGGGGATTTCTTCACAGCTCACAATGAGCAACATGGCACTGTGCTGAGTTTACTGCTGAAGAGCGTGCTTGAAATCACGCTCCATCGCCGCCAAAGCAACCCTGATCTCCAGCCACACGAGATCGATGAACTACTGTTGCTCGAGAACGGGGCTGATGCCAATCAGCCATGGGGAGACAATTGGTTCCCCTTCACCATGGCTGGCAACATCCGCGTACCTTTTGACATCCTCTCTGCGCTTGGAGTCGACATCTTCCGAGATCTCTCATTCGACACTTGGTCCCTTCAAATCGTGCTACGGAAGCTGCTCATCAATGCCGTACCGTGGGATCTTGCACGGCGAGCCAAGAATGACATATTCACCAAAGACGATGGGATTAAGCAAGTGCCCTCCGGAGACGAGCAAAACAAAATGAAAGAGGGCAAAGAAGACTTTGCAGCATTAGAGCCATCGCTTTCAGATCTGTATCTCTTCCCTGGACTGAGCATGTTCAACCATGCCTGTCGCCTTAGCGAGAATGCAACCTGGGGATTCCACACCACTGTTCCGAATCGTGTGGTAGTCTACGCGACCAAAGCTATCGCCAAGAACGATGAAATTCGAGTTCCGTACCTGAACACAAGCCTCCCTGTTGAAGCCGGTGGTGCGACAAATGGTGATGCCGTCCGACTATTTGGAAAGAACTGCAATTGCGTCCAGTGTCAAGGCGTTGCATCCGGGGAGGCGGCCGCCATCGCATTGAAAGGAAAACCGGCTCCAAAGCCAAAGCCAAGACCAGTGAAGCTAGCCTCGAATCCGGTAGCCTCCAAGAAAGCAGTCCCCAAGAAAGCAACCCCAAAGAAAGCAGGTCCCAGGCCACCACCAGCAAAAGCTCCAGCTCCAGCTCCAGCTGTGGCCCCAAGGGCAAAGGCAAAGGCAGCTAAGGCACCCCCGAAAAAGGTTTGTGGGATGCAATTCGCCGCCGTGAAGCCACGCAAGCGAGCTTTGATTCGAGTTGCAGAGAATGATCCATATGCAACTGGGACCACCTTATCTGAATTTGGGACTGTATTAGGTTCTGGGTTTGGAGCCGGTGCTAACTCTGCTGTCCAGGCTATCATCGGTGGAGGTACCATTGACTTGACAGGCGGAGCTACATCCCTAGAGGAGGAATTACCAGACGCTACCTCGAATGAATCGATGGAAGGCCCTACTTCGAATGAATCGATGGAAGGCCCTACTTCGAATGAGTCGATGGAAGGCCCTACTTCGAATGAGTCGATGGAAGGCCTTACCTCGAATGAGTCGATGGAAGACCCTACCTCGAATGAGTCGATGGAAGACCCTACCTCGAATGAGTCGATGGGAAACTCTACTTCGAATGAGTCGATGAAAGACCCTTCCTCAAATGAGTCAATGAAATATGCTTACTCGAACGGATCAACCAAAGACGTTGAAATGAGAGACGCCACCTCAAATGAGTCGATGAGATATACCACCTCGAGCAACTCAATAAAAGACGTTGAAATGAGAGACGCCAGCTCGAATGGGTCGACAAGAGTGGCTCACCCGGGCTGGCCAGTGAAGAATGTCGAAATGGAAAACGCTGGCTGGGTTGAACCAATCAAGAGGAAGCCGAAGTATGATGAGGATTACGATAATTACGAAGAAGAAAATTCCGATGAGTGGTATGAGGAGGACTCCGATGAGGAATATGACGAAGACTACGAGGAAGAAGAATAGGAAGAAGCCGGTGTGCAGGTGCTTATTGATCTGGGAAGGGTGCGATGGCGGTCTGACGTCGCAGGCACAATAGCAGGAAATTACATGTAGCGGTAGGTAGAGTATGCAAGGGACCTGAAGAGACATACATAGAAGCCATGAGAAATACACTGAAAGTGAGATATCCGTACGTGTGTGTTCTGAGGTCCCTAATTTGAGGCCTAATGTACTTATTTTACTCTATACGTATGCGACGAAAAAGAACTAGCATGATTGTCTTCCACGAATCGCTCCAGCTTGGAAAGATATGATATATGAACACAAGATGCAAAGTACATATAAGGTCTTCAGTTCCACAGCCAAGTCTACTTAAAGTATTGATTAAGATACTAAGCCCGAATAGAAAAAGGCCATAAAAGGTAAAAAATACTCCCCCATGTACGCCTTCCTCGGCAGGTTCTCTAATTGGACATTCAAGCCCTGGAGATGCGGTCATGCAGTTGCACCGAGTCAGTGAAAATAACCCGGAAGAGCCGAAGAGAACATTTGAAGTCTCCGGGGACTTTGGAGATTCATAATTGGCATCGTTTAATCTCAACACACAGCTCATCCATCTGATTCTCATCCCATTCATCCCATGTATGCCCCTGCTAAAGCCCCCCGGTCCCACCTCGGCCGGTACCGTTTACTCGCCCCCACTGCCGCCGTCAAAGTGAGCCCACTATGCCTGGGGACTATGAATTTCGGCGAAGGCTGGTGAGTGCGGAGGCTGTTGCAATTACCCATGCCTGATAAGCTAACATATCAAACAGGACGCACATCGGTGAATGCAACAAGGAAACCTCTTTCAAGATCCTCGATACATACTATGACAACGGGGGCAACTTTCTCGACACGTAAGTATCTCAATGTACCCAGGCAAGCTCTGGAAGAGGCTCACAAACGAACAGAGCCAATAACTACCAGAATGGCGATTCCGAGAAGTGGATCGGCGAGTGGATGGAGACTCGCGGTGTGCGCGATCAACTCGTCTTAGCTACAAAGTATAGCTCCGGATACCGCACCCACGTCCCCGATGAGATCCAAGCCAATTTCATCGGCAATAATGCCAAAAGTCTCAAGCTGTCCGTGGATGCCAGTTTAAAGAATTTGAAAACAGACTATATCGATCTGGTATGTATCCCAAATGAAACACGAAACAACCCATTATACTCTCTACGATGTCCTCTAATGCCGAACCAATAGCTCTACGTCCACTGGTGGGACTTCAGCACCTCCGTCGAAGAAGTCATGACATCTCTGAACCAGCTCGTCCTCTCCGGAAAGGTCCTCTACCTCGGCATCAGCGATACACCCACCTGGGTAGTGACGAAAGCGAACCAATGTAAGTCTACCTATAACACCAACAGAAAACAGGTAGTAACAAAAACAAGACGCGCGCGATCACGGCCTCCGCCCATTCTCCGTCTACCAAGGCCGATGGAACGCTGCAATGCGCGACTTCGAACGAGATATCATTCCCATGGCTGCGTCGGAAGGAATGGGTCTGGCGCCATGGGCGCCGCTGGGTGGTGGCAATTTCAAGACACGGGCACACCTCGAAGAGCTTGCGAGGAATGGGAATCCTGGGCGTGGGAAGGGTGCTACGGAGCGGGATATTGCTGTGTCGAGGGTTCTTGAGAATGTTGCGAGTCGGCATGGGACGGAGATAACGAGTGTGGCTTTGGCGTATGTTCTTGGTAAAGCGCCTTATGTGGCGCCTATTGTTGGTGGGAGGAAGGTTGAGCAGTTGGAGAGCAATATTCGGGCGCTGGGGCTGGTGCTTTCGGAGGAGGATGTTGGGGAGATTGAGGGGGCTTATGAGTTTGATATTGGGTTCCCGATGAATTTCTTGTTTTGGGGTGATGTTAAGGAGGCGCATCCTGCTAACTCGCAGTTCATGAATGCGGCTGCGAGGTTTGATTATCCGGATCTGGTGCGGGCTGTCAAGCCTAAAGGGTTGGATGATTAGTCTCGAGGTCGAGGTTGGACTTGTCCGGGACTATTCCGGAGTTAGCAGTGCAATATCCATGGTACCTTTTCCTCCCAAGCTTGACACTTTAGGAAAACACTTTAGGAAATCAAAGTGGAGTGCGAAGTGCGAGTTTCTTCCAAAACAAATCCATTATATGCATACAGAAAAAAGCAGACCTAGTGAGATTTGTAAAGTACATGGGCGAACAGCACATGGGGTTCCTCGGCATCTGATGTACAGTGTAGAGCCTCAAACACGAGGAAGCCGGGAATGAGACAAGAAAAGAAAATGCAATATAGCCTCAAGTCTAGGCAGATGCAGCGCGGAAGCGGCGGCCAAGCTTCTCCAGCTCGCCGATGATCCCGCCACCAGACAAGCTCCACCGTTGTCCGACCCACTGGTCAGTGATAGAATCGCGCAGGAGACCGCTGAGGGCGAAGTACTCGTAGAAGCCACGGGCCTCGTCACGAGTAATACCCTCCAGGGTCTGCAGCTCGACAGGGCTGATGGCCTTCTCGGCGGGCTTCAGGAGTTCCAAAACGCGCTCGTCGGCGCCGCTGTAAGCAGCGGGGTTAGGGTACTCGGGGGAGCTGGCGCTGATTCCAGCCTGGTGAGCGGTTAAGCGATCGAGGGCGATGCTGAGGGCGAGAGGGTTGGGGTTGTTTGACAGGGAGGTGGCGTAGAGAAGGAGACCACCGTTCTTCAATGAATCGCCTTCCTTGAGCAGAGACAGGAAGTGCTTGACGAAGTATAGGTCGTGAGCGTGGATCTTGTTGTAGTCGGCATCGCGGTATTCACTTTCGGTCATCCAGTGAGCCAGACCATCGACAGTGACGAGCATGGGAGGGCGGGGCACGAAGCCCTTCTCAAGTCCCGCAGCTGGGGCCGAAGCAGTGAGTTCCGCCCAGAAAGCCTGGAACACGGCCCAGGAAATGGCAGGGTCGGCGAAACCAAGCTTGGCAAGTTCCTCGAGGGTCGATCCGGGCTGCAGCATTGGCAAAGAGGGGTGGTTCTGGGACACCTTCAGCTCCGCCAGGAGCTCCCGGTTGGCCTCGACGGTGCGCTTCAACAGAGCTGAAACCGCATTCGGCTGGATATATTGCAGAGGCTTGGTACCTTCCACTGCGGTGTAGGCGGTGTTGGCGCAGACAAGTTCACGGGCTGCACGATCGACAAGTCAGTAGCTGAACATTTCGAATAAACACGGAGCTTTTCTGCATGTAACTTACCATCAGGAACGGTGATGACAACCCATTTCTTCAAGAATGCCATTGCCATAGCTTGGAGCAGGTGAACTGACTTTCCAGAGCCCTTCATACCATTGATGATTTTCTTGGCCACCTTGCCCTTCTGGGGCTTGTCGCCCTCACCAGAGATCTGCTCGACCAGACGACCCATCTCAATAGTATCCCGGCGGAGGACAGTTCCCGGGCGTCGGAATATCGACCAACCCTGCTTAGGCTTGAATGCCTCCACGGCTCTCAATTGATCAATCATAGGCATGGGCAATCCAAGGACAGTACCACGGAGGCGGGAGTCAACCATTGTCTCCGCCGAAAGATCCACCATACCCTCAATTTCAAGGGCATTGGGGTTGCTCAGGACAATGCGCTTCTTGAGAGCTCTGCGCTCGCCGGGGGCCATGCTGCGGCCACCACCACCGCCTGAACGCTGCTCGGGCTTCTTCTTCTTCTTTCTGATACTAGCCGACACTCGATGCTTTTGAACATTGAGCGTGGTGTTCTTCTTCTTGACCGGTTGGGCATATTGCAGCGCGGTGGAATGGAAGGGGGCGTTCGAAATCCGGGGTGTTGCGGACGGAGTGAGTGCTCGCGGTGCGAGTCGAAGCCTCGAGAGGCAGTTCCAGCACCATGAGGAAGCCATTGCGGTTGTCAGGGGCACCGGCGTGGCCAGTGATAAGACAACCAAGGCTGGAAGGAGATGTGGGTGAGAATAGAGTGGATAGAGAGCACGACCGTCCGCCGATGATAAGTTTGATGCGATTTCCCGCCGAACCAAACAAAGGCGGTCTGACCGACCTTAGTCATGGCAGAAAAAAAGCGGCTCTGATACTGATAACCAACTTTTTTTTCACAGGCTGATATTCATCTTGGATCTCTAAACCACCACAATCCTTGTCGTGATGTCTGACACCGAGATGGGAAACACCGCGCCTGCGGCTGCGTCTAAGAACGAGAGACTGTAAGCGACCCCCAATCCTCAGACTGCGAACCAGCAGCCAAGCCCCGAAAAAGCGCAAAAAGCTCAAATAACTAACATGACTGCAGCCCTATTACCGTCTCTAAGCCTACGCCCTACACATTCGACCTGGGCCACCTGCTAGTCAACGACCCGAACCCTCTGGAGATCGACCCCAACGAGACCCTCAACAACTCACTGAAAGCCACCGCCCGCGACGGCGTGCAAGTCCTCCTCAACCAGCTCTTGACAACATGTGAAATCAAGTCCTCCGTCTCGGACGGTGTCCTGCTCACCCTGCCGGCCCCCAACATCCACCTCCCCCGGCACAAGCCCCTGCCCACCCCCAAGGCGCCCACGAAATGGGAGCTGTTCGCCCGCAAGAAGGGCATTGGCAAATACAGCCAGAAGCCCGGCGCCGCAGGCATGGACAAGGAGCGCCGCAAGAAGCTCGTCTACGACGAGGCCAGTGGCGAGTGGGTCCCTCGCTGGGGTTACAAGGGCAAGAACAAGGACGACGAGAACCAGTGGCTTGTCGAGGTTGACGAGAAGAAGTGGAAGAAGGAAGAGGAGGCTGCTGCTCAGGGATCTTCTATCCGCGGTATGTCGCGCACTGAGCGCAAGGAGCGCATCAAGCGTAATGAGCGTAAGCAGCGCTCTAATGAGAAGCGATCGAACCCTGCTCGGGCGAAGTGAGCGATTCTCAAGTAGATTGGGGGGTTTTCGGCCTCTTTCTCTTGCTATCCACTTCTATGGCCTAGGCTTTGTGACTTTTTCTGGCGTTGGGGTTGGGAGTCGAATGATTTTTCGTTATGTATTGCAGACGAAAAGTGGGCTCTTTGGCATTGTTCAAGGTCTTTTATTTCTTTGTATCCCCTGCGATTGGTATAACTCGACTCGGGGGCTTTCAATATGTACATGACATACCGTGATTCACCAAAAGCACAATTATTGCATCCGTCATTTTATCTGAGCTACTCGACAATGGTCCGTGGAGTTTGATCTATTGAGATTATGCATAGATTACTGCGACAAATGATTCTTACAAAATCAAGCCGAAAAAGAAAGCCTTCCCAATTCTATTGTACAAACCCCGTGAGGCAAACGCCCGTCATAGGGACCAAACCGACAGGACAAAAAACAATGAGACAAGCTTGTAGGAAAAAGATCCAAAGTCAACCGCAAAGGGGAATCTGAAGATTTCGCAATATCAAACAAAGCGTAGAAAAGCATGTGCGGCGCTTCCAAAGAGACAAGAATAAGAGATGGACAAGACGGAGAGAGGTGTAGATTGGGAGGGAGTGGTTCCAGGGAATGAGAGGATGGCAAGACATAGACATGTCTGAAGATAGAAGGCATGACCCCATCTCAGAAGGTGCCAGAAAGCATGTAAATATGGAAATGAACAGGCCCGATCTCGACATGCCATATATGCACTGTGACAGGAATAGATAGTGGGATCGCCGCGGGAATATCTTCAACCAGCGAAGTTCTTGCGAGAGAAATGAGGGAGATAAGTCATCCCATATTGTCCAGTCCTATCTGGACCTGCAGACACGACTTGGGGGACCAGCCAGACGGAAAGCCATGTATGCGGCTCCTTGTATCCAAGACAAAGATGGGACGACTCAAATTTTGATGGGGGAGAGGGGAGGACCCAGTTCAGGGAGTTGAGACACACTGCGAGTATGTGAAACCTCGATGTTTCGGGGCGGAGCCTTTCGGCTTCTAGAGGTCACCGGTCGAGGTGGTTCCTCGGTGGCGCTAGCGCTGCTGCTTGAAGAGGATATGGCCCGCTCATGACTAGCAGCGAGCTCTTGCTTGCCCTTAGCAATTTCTTGCTTTTCGTAGGCAATCTCCTTCTCGGCTTCCTCCGAGACTCGCTGGTCGCGCTCGTCCATCTTCTTCTCAATCTCGAGATACTCCTTTTCGGTCCAGCAGCCCTGCCAGCAGTTCTTCCAATCGCAGACCAGGAATTGGAAGCAGAAGGCATCAATCTTCATGCAAGGCTGGAAACAGATGCACAAATTGCGGTAGTCCATTTTGTTCTGGTCGACGTAGGAGTGTAGGAGGTTGAGGTGGCAGGTAATGGCGAAGAGGAGGTAGTAGTGGTAGGGGGGTAGTTTCGAGAGTTCGTCTTTAAGGAGTTGTGGCGCGGTCGTAGCTCCCTCGCACTTCTGGGCAATCATCGTTTGTGTTGCTTTGGGGAAGAGCTCGTCTGGTAGCTCGCGGAGCCATGCTTTGAACAAGGATCCGATTGTGTTAATATCGTATAAATCTGGGACTTCGAAAAGATCGATGTCCAGTTCTGTGTCGAAGCGCCGTTGCCAATGCTTCACTTCTCTACCGCTCCCAGGGACTCGGTAAAGACCTTCTTCTTCGCACCCCTTGAAATTCAGATAATCAATCGAGCGATAAGGCAAGGCGGGCATCCAAAATTCGGTCTTATCTCGACAGTGTTCCAGCTTCTTCGCGATGCGAGTCTTGCGCGCTTGTTCGATAAGAGGGAGGTTGATCACCGAACAGGTGTAGGAGTCATCGTTGATCAATTCTCGTTCGTTGGTGCTGCCACTGCGAGTGATTTTGCCAAAGAAGCCCTTTCCGGCTTTGCCGATCCGATCGGCAGCCCCGCTTGAAGATGACTTGAGGTTGCTGAAGATGGCCGCAGAGGCGCCCGACACCTGACTCAAAGAAGCTGAAGCGACCATGTTACCATGACTGCGTTCTTTGCGCAAAGGGTTGTTATCTGCTGGACGCTCGGGGGGTTGGAGACCTCCCCGCACGGTTCGGTCTGGTCGCGTCGTCGCTGAGCGGGGCTGGGTCGTCCCAGCGCCTTGGTTGAATTCTTCGAGTTTGGCCAAGCCGGTGGACGGTCGCCGGCCCGCCGCTCTATTTCCGGCTGATTCGTCGACTCGGATTGAACGAGATCGGGTCAGGAGGTTGGCGAATCGTTGTTTGTTTTTCTTTGGCGCGGCGTCTGCATCGGTTCCGGCCTTTTTTGCGTCCGTCTGATGTGAGGTCTTGCCTGAGTTTCCGTCTGTAAAATAACGGTTGGTTAAATAGGATGAAGACGGGCGCGGAGACAGATGCTCACTGGTCTTTTCGGCTTCATTCGCGTGCGCGAGTGCCCCGAGAAGATCGGGCGTGGATCCGTATGCCTTGGCCGCCATCGTCATCCTCCGCTCCCGGGAACTTCCTCTGCTCTTTGGCGGTTCGGTCGAATCCCCTGAGCTGTCCGATCGCTGTGACTTGTGTGCTGATTTGGGCGCTTTGAGGGTGCCGAAGAAGGACTTGGATGCATCGCGGGAATGTTTCGAGTCTTTGGGCGAGGGGAAGTGTTGTGGAATAGCTGTGATGCCCGGTGTCAAGGGCTCGGCGGTGGCTGTGCCGGGTGAGAGTGGGATGGTAGGGCTGGTGGCCTTGCTGCCCGAGTCTTGCGTGACGGGGCGGATGGTTGCGCCTTTGAACAGCGGCGAGCTGGACGCTGACTTGGGTGAGCGAGGGGTCAGGGGACTCGGGGCGTCCGAGCTCTGGTCATTCGGCGTCAACGGTGACGAGATCTTGTCCTTCTTTGCCTCCGTTCTGAACGAGCTCAGATCGAGGTTGGGCACGGTGGAACTGCGGTTTGGCATGGTGAAGGATTAGGAGTCCCCTCCGGTGGTGAAGGTTCGGAGGATCAAAGTTTAGGATCTAGGCCCGTAGCTTCGACAGAAGTAATGTGGGCTGCGGTCCAGCGCTGACAACCCGGTCACGTCTGCGGCTGAGGACTGGTAGCGTGTGTCCCGATATCAATGCGGCTCGGGGTCCGTGTCGTCGTTGGGGCGAAGCGATTCGTGGAGATCGCCTAAGCGTCTGTGATGACGAGGATTGCGGATCGAACTAAGAGAGCAGGATCTGGCGCACTATATCAGCTCAGTTTCCAGACATGTGAATGCCGCAAGATCGTGAGACCGCATGTGGTGACATATGCAGGCCCCGAGTTAAAAGAAGTCCTTTGTTGGCGGCGAACCCCAGGCACGCGCAGCAACAATGGACGGACACAGTGCCTAATGCAGCGAGTCACTCACCCTCATATTATGGTTTCAATGTTTCCGCCGCTCGTGAGACCACGAAGTTGTTCCAGTTCACCCCCTCTTTTGGGCGTTACGGGGGATCGGCAGGGCGGAAGGGCGAGATAGGAGTCAAGGTCAAAACCAAAAAATGTCACCAGTCCATTGGGATCTCGGGGAGAGGAAAGGGGAAAAATTAGGAATTAGGTAGTTGAACTAATTAGCGGTACACTAGTTCAGAGCATACCACATAGTGATTCAAGCCACACTAGTCTTTTTTTCTGGATATCTGATGAAACATAGGGATCGACATGGACACTCATGGAAGATCAAATATACTATATCACTGTCTACTATAGTACGATTATCCATGTCAGTATATCAATATGGTAAGTGTCCTGCATATCTAAATTCCCCTGAAGGGCGGACATGCCAGAACCAAGGGACACCGTGACGTGGATCGAGTGACGGTGGGTAAACATCACCTTTCTTTTTCTACGTTTTTCTATTTTTCTCGCGATTTTTCTATTTTCTTCTGTTTTCGCGCTGCAATGTTCCGTGCTCTGATTTGCGTACAGAAGGTACGTAAGTAGAGAAAAGTACGCTGATCTAGTACATATCGAGGATACTGTACAATCGAGTAGACATTCGAGTCCACTTTTGTAGGTCGGTGCCATTGGGTCTGGCAGCTGGAGCCACGGGCGGGATGATGTGCTGCCTTGCGTTGCAGTGAGTGTCGCCTTCTCATTGGTCCACCGCCAAGGTTCCCAGGTTCCGTTCGCGGTTCCAAGCTTCAGAGTAAACACAATGCAGTACTATACTGTATAGTACAGTACTGGATATAGAGATCTATACGGACATGGGTCCGGAGTACTATCCATTGACTGAGTACATTTTACACTATAGTACTGTGATACTGCAGTTCGCATGTATGGACACAGATCAGATAGCATCAGGGGTAAGAACGTGAGTGAATCCACTCCTAAATTAATTTAGCCCGGGTTTCAGATCAACCCAGCTTTCCCAGTCAGAACGATCCCACATCGCCGACAAGACCATGGTTGTCGACACGCAGAGTGGAGTTGTCTTGTTTGAGCATCAATTTTTAGCAACACCTTGCCCATTGTGGTACGGTGTGCGATCGCTGGCGAGCTCCGTCTGTATAACATGGGAAAAGTCGGACCTTGAACGTTGAAAATCCTCCGGGGCACACTAGTCTCGAAAATTGGAGGATGTGCGCTCAAGAGAAGGACACCCCCCACTGTAGTGGTCCGCGAGCTCCAATGAGCGAGAAAACGGTTTAATCTACATGCTCAGTGCGAGAGCACTATGGATATCCACACTGGACTGATATTGGGCTGTTCCGGTGTCGGTGTTTGGCGTACTGTTCAATTCCTCGATTTACGAGTCTTCGCACTGGGGCTTCGGTACAAACAACCTTGAAATTAAAAATATGTCAACGGAGTATACAAATTCGAACAACATCCTCTTTGCACGGAGCACACAAGGTTCCATCAAGCTGAAACATGGCTGGAGATGTCAAACTAGCGCCTCGGGGATGACAGTGCTTTGTACTGTGCCCAGGTGGATATTTTTATTCTCCCAATCAGCCAAAAGCACCAGACGACGCACAGAGTAAAAAGTACTTCCCGAACAGGGCTTGCCGAGGGCCCTAGGGCGGTGGTTCCTCACGTGATGAGTGGCTTGCATGACAAGCAAATCAGATCGCAGACATCTCCTAGTCTCTGAACACTTCCAAGCCACCCGGGAAAGTAGTGGGCTAACCATGCAGCAGTCACCGCCTTCACTCTGACGCATTTGCCTCTCAGATCTTTGATCTACTCACCAATCATCTCTCTTCCCACTGAGACCAGAAGAATGGCACTAGTATCCGGCCCTGGCAGAGCTGGGGGCCCCGCAGAGACGGAGCTGCACACCGAGAAACACGTGACTTACATCAAGAACCTGGACACAGTGCGTGCTGCTTGACAAGCCTAACCCAGGACGCATCTGATCGAACATAGAGGAAAGATGAACTCGAATATTGGCTGACCGAGCACCTGCGCCTGAATGGGGTGTACTGGGGCTTGACCGCCCTGCACCTTCTCGGTTCCCCAGATGCCTTGCCCCGCGACGAGACCGTCGACTTCGTTCTTTCCTGCCAAAGCGATAATGGCGGATTCGGGGCAGCTCCAGGCCATGATGCTCACATGCTGTATACCGTCTCGGCAGTTCAGATCCTGGTAACCATCGACGCGGTCGATGAACTGGAGAAGCGGGGCCGAGGTGGCAAGGAGAAAGTTGGGTCTTGTACGCCATCTCACACTCCACCGAGGCCTGCATACTAAACCCTCACAGTTATTGCAAATCTGCAGAATGAAGACGGCTCGTTCATGGGAGACCAGTGGGGCGAAACGGATACCCGATTCCTGTACGGAGCGCTTAATGCCCTGTCGTTATTACGCTTGATGCACTTGGTCGATGTCGCCAAGGCCGTTACACACGTTCAGAGCTGCGAGAATCTCGATGGCGCGTATGGAATTCGCCCCGGTACGGAATCCCATGCGGGGCAAGTTTTCACCTGCATCGGCGCCCTCGCTATTGCGGGTCGCTTAGACCTCGTGAATAAAGATCGCCTTGGGGCTTGGCTCAGTGAGCGACAGATTGAAAGCGGTGGCTTCAATGGCCGGCCAGAGAAGCTCGCGGATGCGTGTTACACCTGGTGGGTGGGATCAAGCCTCGCTATGATCGACCGCCTCCACTGGATTGATGGAAAGAAGCTTTCTGCATTTGTGCTGCAGTGTCAGGTGAGTTGTGGCTCTCGCGAAATTCAGACTGGAATGGTTGGCTAACTGTTAGCGTTGCAGGATCCTGATGCTGGTGGATTTGCAGACCGGCCTGGAAATATGGTGGATGTATACCACACTCATTTTAGTCTTGCAGGGTTGAGCTTGCTCAAGTTTGAAGGCCTGGAAGAGATAGATCCTGTATAGTGAGTGTTTCTCGCATCTTGCCCGTTCTCACCGCTAACGATTGTTCAGTTGCATGCCCAAGACTGTCACCACAAAATGCCTGAAAGGGTAATTCAATGTGCCTCCAGGGCTGTCGAGATCCCTCCTGCAATCTAATAACCTGTGAATGTTCTCTACCCATGGACCATGGGATACAATGCAGGAGGAGAATAATACCCACTGTGACTTATTCCGCTTCATATCCCCCCACAATGGCCAAAGAGCTGTTAAGACACTGTGGTACAGACTTCCATAGCGAATGCTAGCGATATTCCATAGGACCCCAATGGAATTGGATTCCCGAAACCCGTGAATGTGCCTTCCCACGGATTCAACAGCACCTTCCCTCTATTGTGCTCACACCGCACGTGTTTTGTTTATTCAGGCAACCCCCCTCTGTGTCTTTCCCAGATCTGTTGCTCCCTAGACCCAGTACACGGCTATTCTTTCTTCACCCAGACACAATTGCCCTTGCCATATCTTTGGCTCGACTCCAAGATCTGTTGACCATGGACGACTCCGACCTGAGGTGTTCCATATGCCACAAGCAGCCCAAGTTTTCGGACGTATCTCACCTGTTGACCCATGTAGCCTCCAAGGCCCATCTCGCCAATGTCTTCGAACTCGGGGTCCGCAAGACCAACGACCCTGAAGCTGCTCGCTTGCTGGAAACCTACGAAAACTGGTTCAACTACCATAACATCCGCCAACTGCTGTCAGATCGCCTAGCTTCGAAGGAAAGACGCAAGAAGAGAAGGTCCGAGAACAATGCCATGTCCCTGAAGGCCCGTCCCATCCATGGCCGAGGGTTCACCACTGCGCCAACGCGTTCGAACACTGTCGCCGCCACTCCAATCTCGCATTGCCTTGACCCACGCTTGGCTGGCCCCTACAATGGCCCCCAAGAGGAGACACTTTCCCCTGTGACCCCAAGTGCTTGGACGGCGGTGAACAGCAACGAAAAGACTCGAACGGGACCAGTCCTCCGATCAATGCGACCATCGGCGGGCGCATATTTGAACATGATCAAGTTGGAGGATGAGGACCAATCCACAACTGACAGCCCTGCAATGTATCCCGTCACCCCGACACAGCCTCGACGCAAGAAGGCCGCAGAGGAAATCACATGGGATTTGCGCCCGGAGACACCTGAACCCATTGTGACTGCCCCCCGTGCTCGGGCATTGGGGAACGAAGAGAAGCCGTTGAAATCTCGTTCGGATGAAATTGCAAGGCTCAAAGGAGTACTCTGGCCAGGAATGGACTGCTTTGATGCAGCAACGGATCACATGCGTCGCCGTCGCAACCAGAAGAAGGATGGCACCGTGCTGAAGCAGATGGAGATTGGCTCCTTGCTGGTGGAGCCCAATGAAATGATCTTTTCGCCCGGGGGTGGGCTCCTCAAGGAACGTGTGATTACTGGAAATCCCGAGGATGACAGCCCATTGAAGGGAGAAACTCCAATTCCCCGTCGCCGCCAGACCCGTTCTCAGAATATCTTGGCTTCCAATGATCCCAATTTAACCCACGCCGCGGACAGGACTCGCCAGAGAGTTGCTGCACGGAAAGCAAACAAGACTGTTCATGTTGGGTCACCCGATCAGTACAAGCCATCTCACCGTCGTGGTATGATGAACCCTCAACCATCTCACGCTTCCTTCGATGGGGACTTTGAAATGACTGTCAATGCATTTGGCAAGCGGGCCAGAGGTGGCTTCGACGTATTCACCGACGAGGAGGAAGGCAGCAAACAACCTTACCCCACCCAGGGCATGGATGGAAGACCCAAAGGACAAATTGACTCGCTGACTCCCACTCGCCTCATGTTGGACCGAAAGCCAGCCCCTTCTGGAACTCGCGCTCGAAAGGTTGCGCGCACGGCGGCTGACAAGGAAAACATCGAACCCATTTTGAACGCCCGAGGCCAAATTGGCAATCTTCAAGACTGGAACTCTCCCTTTGCCAAGCATGCTACTGGCCCCGGTACTTTTGACCACTATCTCAATGAGCCCTCGTTCCCTGACCTCGGCTCCTACACTGACAGCGACAAACCTGTGTACCGATCAAACCCGTTGTTTGCCTCTAAGCACAGTGCTTACGACAACCCATTCAAGTCGGACTATGGCGCACGCCACGACGAGTGGTCGCCAACTGCACCACTCCCTGCTTCCGAGGAGACCATCCCCGAGGAGCACCTGGAATACTCTGGGCTCTACCTACTCTCTGCCGACTGACTGGTCAAGACCTGTCTAATTCGACAGACAATCCTCCCCACCTTGTTCTTAGTTCCCTCCACTGTTCTCTACTCAATGCCCAAACACTGACCCGTGTACCGACGCTGCCAACGAGGAAACGATGAAACGATGACCTTTAGCCATGACGACTCACTGACCTTTTACGCCTGACACTCATGATACGACACGATCTTTGCTTTTTCTTTTTGATGTTATGGACCGAGGACTCAAGCCAGTTCTGGCAGCCTTCCAATGTTGCCACATGTTCTCTTGGACCGAAGACTGGGCTGTTTGCATCCATGCTGATGGCCTTTACTCAACGGTGATATTCCTCATCTCGCGAATTGTATTTCTCGGTTCCGTTGGGTTGTTGGATATGCTGCCCAGGTGTACACTATCATGATTAGCCAGTATCCATAATATGAATACGTCAGTCTAGCAATAAATTACTCCCGATGTTCACCTTGGAATTCCACAATACTCGGTACTTTCCTTGCATCGTTATAAGGCCCCGGGCTTCCCTGCATGTAAGGTCCCTAGTTGCAAAGACGTTGCAGTACACTCGAGGGCCAACTTATTGCTGTAAAATGCTTTTCGAACTGAAAGAGATACTATCATTTGCTAATCTTGAGGTCCTTTTTTTAAGAAAAAAAGATGTAAATAAAAAAGGCAAGCCGAAGAGTTCGGATCAGGCCTGCTTTCTTTTGTCCGACGTATAGATGTCTGTTGCCAGGCCCAGTCACAAAAAACAAATGATTCCGCATTTGGTTCCCGCTGAGGCGCAAACTCCCTGTTGTCCATGTTTTAATTATTGCGGTTTCTGCGAACTATGGGATAATGGGAACTGACCAGACAGTGGTGATTTATGTTTCAACTTTCATGGAATGAAACGAGAGTCCATTGGTATTAAACACAGTCGTTTACCCTTAGAGGGCTACATGATGAACGCGATAATCAAAGTTGAGCGCGTATAAGTTAGTATTGTAAAGTGTCAACATATTGCTTCCTGTAGCAGTTGGAACACAGTGTGTGGAAAAGATGATGATATTCACTACCTACCTAGGTACCTAAGACAGCCTTGCGGCTAGTTGGGCGATTAGCTGGTTGGTCGCATTGCTGCGATCGGTCCATTGGGACCATCGAAGCAGGAGGTCATCGATGTCAGCGAATTCCTCATGGTCGCGATCTAGCTCATTGCAGCGAGTGACGAGCGCGCGTAGATCGATGAAGAAAGAGGCTTGGTCTGGGGGACAGACCATCTGCATGCCTGTGGTACCTATGTAGGTATGTAACTTGCGCTGAAAGGGAGGAGACGCACGTGACACTTCCCATGTCATTGAGGGCGACAGTAGGTGACCTTGGAAGCTGACGAGAGTCATGTGCCATGAGTCCCGTGCTGTAGACGTCGGGACCTCGATTGTTTGACGTAGGCCGCGAATAGCGCCCGTGCGGATCAAGTGGTCGCCAAGGGTGGGACTGCCGTCGCGTAACGATCTGTTGTGCTCGCACGATGACCTTGGCCAGTGCCGCGGGCACCTGGCAGTGGTTGTGAAGAGTGGGACGGATTCGATATAGCCGGGGTGTCCATAGGACGATGATCACCTAGGGCTAAACGCTTTCGGTGGTGACAGTTGAAACGAAAAAGAAATCCGGGGAACCCACGGATCGTCGTCGGGACATGCTACCAAACTGGTAGATCTGTCTTCCTGGACAAGCCAATGTCTTCTCCAACCTGAGGTGTGAACAGGGTTGCCACTGGCGTGGCGCAGTCCTGATCAGTATATTGATCTATCTTATGTTAATAAACAAGCTCAAGTGATCAGCGATATAGCTTATTTCGACATACCTCATCCTCATACATGGCACCGGTCACCGATAAAGGAAACGAGGTAGAGATAGATTGTAGTGATTGTTGAGGCAATGGAGCCCAAAAAACTTCAGCCGGAAGAGCTCTTATCAGACCTGCCTTTTTTCAGGCGACACAAATGTGTTGTTTTTCTTGGTTCCGTTGCAAAAAACAAATGACTTCGTGGTGTTCATTGTTTGATGGATGAGTGTCAATTCAGTGAACCAAGCAGGAAGAGTGTCAACGAAACTGACTGCCGAGTCATGACTTGCTTTTCGATCGGCATCAGTCTGGCCCCGGGGCCCGGGGACAATGAATGGTTGCGCCAGCAGTTTCTGAAGAGCCCCCAGAATCCCAGATGCCAGCTGAAGGATATATAGGTGGAGCTCTCCCACCACTCGCTATTGTTAGCTTATAGTCATCAATAGTAATGATCAAGAGACATACCACTTGGCCTGCTGCTCCCAAGTTGGACATATCGATTCAAACCAATGGATGGTCACTTCATCCTCCCTTCGTCTTCGTTTCAACCAAGTGACACGATTTCGGGCTCTTCTTCAGTAATACCCCTGCAGATCAGGTAGCGGCGTTTGGATGAAACGGGTCTGGTAGGGCTGGGAGGTGAAGTGGGGTTGCGAAGGGAAGTGCTTGTAGATCCGACGGTTGCTTCCCGTGTCATTTAGGCCAAGAGACAAAGAGCATTCAGCATGCTCAGTTAGGCTCACTGTGTATTGGCAGGATATCCTGATTCTGGCATAGACCTGTCATGGATCTTATGTTAGTCAAGAAGATCAAGTGAGTATCGGCATAGCTTTAATTGGCATACCTCCTCTCTGAAGCTTCTTTTCTGAAAAAGAAAGAGTTCCCGCCAAGTGTTATTCATTTTTCCTGCCCTTTTATTCATATATGTTAGCTATGTAGCCATCACAAGATGATGTGAGGGAGTCAAGGCCGGGTCGTTCTGTGAATAGAGGTGTAATACATACACTGTGCCACGGTTTGCTCATCTTGGGCGCCCCTGAGCGCGGGCCTCTCTTCTGGCGCCGGGGGTGCAGCTATATAGTATACAAGGTCAGTAAGCCGGAAATTTTCCGAGGGAATGAAAGTGCTCTTACCGCATGGACAATTGCGGCCCTGTTAAGGGTCAATAGCTCCTGGAGCCGGTGACAATTCTCATTCAAATGCCCCTTGGCGGCGGCAAAATGAGCAAAAAAGCTGTATGACTGGTCAGTGAATGTTCGGATATCGCATGTATATAGGCTCCAGGGCCGCCCCGGTGCTCCTTGAGCTCACCCTTCAATAATGCCATTGACCACCGAGCCATAGGACATATCTCGGACCACGGCTAGGACAGACAAACAGGTGTGTACCTATATCAGTCAGGATGTAGGTAATTTAGGCTACCAAACAGCCTGAAATATGCCCTGTTCTGAAACGTAGACGCATTCAGAAGATAATCACTTCTTTTTCGCTTTCAGTTGATCTTTTCAGCCAACCGGTTCCAAGGTTGGGTCGGATTCGTTCCCAACCTGGCAGGGATGGTATCTTCGAAGAACAGCTCTGAGAACAAGATTTGTAGGACTTAAACCTTGAGTTTGATTGCCGTGCTTGTCCGAGAGGCTTGCGAATTGGGAGTGTGTTATGTGAGGATATTGCTTCCGATATTGTTGAACGAGCAGTCGATCATCCGGAACTGCAGCCAAGTTCGCAAATTCCCGGTCGGCGACCAGATCATCGGTCTTAAGCGTACCGACTGGGATTCCTTTTCGTGTGGGTCCAACTTCCGCATGCTCCCACACCCGTGGCGATAGGTCATTTAATGGCTTCTCGATTCGCCTGAACTGATCTCCGGGCGGTAGCCCGAGACTGTCGGTTGGGATTCTCTCCTTTGGTGCCATTTGTGAATTTGCAGACAAGGAGCCGCTATATCAGTCTTGAGTGGCCGCTCTCTACAGATTGATCTAGTATCATCCGTTAGTAAAGAAGCTCAAGTCATCATTGATATAGCTTATATTGACATACCTCATGCATGGCACGGATATGCACTCCTTTTCCCCTGTATCTTCCTCTTTTCAAGCAGCCTGTTGATTTATTTCCATATCTCTCCTCTTCAGCAGTGCACTGAAAGACCAGCTATCAGCTGTGTTGATTTGATATAAGCCAGGTATGGATCGACATCTGGAAGATCAAGGTGATATCGAAGTGGTCTCACTAGTGGATCACTAGTGAATTGGAGTGAGGATATCCTCACCTGGAAAGAAAGCAAATGTCAGTATAGAAACTCAAATGATCGTCAATATAGTTTATATTGACATACCTGGTGCATGTTGTAGACTGCTGACATGGGGAAAGATGTTGACAGAGACATAGTACCTCCCGAGGTTGCTTGCCCTTTTGCTTCTTCGCCTCTGCACCTTCCAAGGTTGGTATCAACATACCTCAGGGTTCCTGAGATCATTTTTTCTTACATCAATATAAATATCTGCCTTCAGTTCTATGCCACTCCCTATATCCTACTCTCCCAGCCTTGGGTCATAGTTCTCCCACCATCCTGTCTGCTTCATCAGACTGCCATCAGGCTTTTCCTATGCACAATTTATTGTGCTTTGTCTTGTTTGTTCTTCCCCAACAGCCTTGACAAACGGCTCCAATGACAAAGGCAGAGGATAATACTCGCAAGAAGCGGAACAAGGGAATCTGCCATACTTTGCGCAGCCTGGGCATTCCAGCTGTACCAAGGTAAGTATCCTTTCAGAAATTCCGTGAAAAAGCTATGAGTATATTCTAACATCTAAACCAACAAGGCCCTTTCCAGCCTGGGTTTGAGACCCGAGCCTCCCAGTCAAGCAGCTGGGCAACAGGCATAGCTGTCGACCAAGTCGTCACCGCTGCAAGAAGTGAAATAAAAGCTTCCGGCGCACTATGCGAAGTGCGGTCACTTCAGCTGTGAGTATCCCACCAGGAATTTCGTGAAAAAGCTATGAGTATATTCTAACATATCAACCAACAGGGGTCGGATAGGGCCTCGGGTTCGAGCCTCAGTCCTCCTAGCAAAGCAAAAATCCAACGGTCATATCAGCCGACCAACCCGTAACAGTGGCAAGAAGTGGAACAAAAGCTTCCGCCGCACTATGCGAAGTGCGGTCACTTCAGCTGTGAGTATCCTACCAAAAATGGCGCAAAAAAGCCACGAGTTTATTCTAACATCTAAATCAACAGGGATTGGCTATTTCCCCGGGTGAGAAGATCCGAAGCCCCCCCACAGCAAAGCGGCCGGACAACAGGCATATCGGTCGACCAAGCCGTCACCGCCAAAAGAAGGCGAAACGTATGTAAACACTTGAGACTTGAAACCGGGCGGATAATAAGAGAGAGACAGGCCCAGTGGCAGTCAAAATCAAGATCTCGAAGACCTCTCCGAATGGAGACCGTTGAATTAAAAAAGGTTGTCCGCGGAAGCATGAATTCGGGGACGCATCAACCAACGGATGGATCGTTCGGCATGGGACTGCGATGACCGTGTAAATGACCGCAAAACTCTTGCAGATGAATGTCCTACACGGGTGCGCCCTTGTACGCGCCCAGTCTATCACCCAAAATCGTCTGAAATGAACAAAAGGGCCGGTGACGGCCGCCTCCCTTCTAGGATAGAACTAGGATAGCTTCCCTCCATATCCTCCCCTCCATCCTCCCTTACGATAATCAATTCTTCGTCTCTGGCTTCTCGTTCCCACCTGACAGTAGAACAAGTTATCAGATCTAGACCGCTTCGGGGAATGAATACAGGTTACGATGCGTCGAATGAAAGGTGATTGAATATCATTGTGAACACCGACAGGTAAGACGAAGAAAAGAAAAGAGTAAACAGAACCTTGAAAAGGAGGAAGACGGGAAGAGGAAACAGAAAATAGGACAGATAGAAGGGTCTATCCCCAGCATCAGTTGTGCTTCTCGCCCTTCCCTTTACCAAAAGAACATTGCCCTGCACGACTCTCGCCCCTGAGTTATTGCTGGTTATCTGCATTCCCCTAGCTCGGCGCGGGGTCTTCTTGTATACCATATGTGCTAAATCATCTATAGACTGCCCCCGGACGCACAGATCGCGAAGTCCGCACATCTCTTCAAGCCACGCTTGAGGAGATGGAGATGTCATCTTGGTGATGCATTAGGGTTGATTGTGAACGGCGCAAGAGGCGTGAAGAGATGTGGTGCGCAAAGCAGAGGCCAGGAAGCTGAAGATGAGTAGGTATGTCCATGCGCGACGGCTCACGAAGAACTCCTCGACTTTCTCTTCCGTCCCACTGCGTCTAACGCTTTAACCCACTCTGCTTGGTCCAGTGGCAGGCTCTTCCACTGAATAACCTTTTTCGGGGAGGTGCCATCTGGTCCACCTCCAGTCTAAAGCATAGCGTCATTGATCCAATCAAGGTTGGAAATTGTTAGATTAGGTTGGTATTATTCTAAGTTTGTCTACTCCGCAACGACGGTATAGCTTGGCGCTAAGCAGATCAATCCGTGCGTTGTTGTCGTGAGAGGTCAGCGAATCCGCCATTTCCTTGACCGCATCTGCTGTGCATAGCGCGGAGAAGTTGTCTACATAGGTAGTAAAACCGTGGCGTGAGCAGCTTTCTGTCATTGAGCCCAAAGGCTCGCGAGTTTCGTAATGCGTGGAAACTGGAATTTTAATCTGCGGACAAGACATTTTTGGCTTCTTGACCAGCGGGGCGCTTGGTGTTTTCCTGTCAGACGAGGTCTTACTCTTCTTAGCGTTGTCCTTCGGCTCCTTGTGAGCCGGCCTTCTGCGAATAATCTAACGAGGCTGGTCGTGCCATGTTGATCCACCACATCGCGCAAGTTCCCTTTCATGTACTCCGTACAACATTTAGCAAAAGGGTCTTTCTCACCTCTTTGGCTCAAAGGCACCTAGACGTCCAAGGAAGACGAGGGATTTGCCCGGTACGAGTTTCTGTCGTGGGGCAGTTGGAGCCAGACCAAAATCGTAGATCTTGAACATACTTCCACTTCAGAGCATGTCTTGGCACTGTCTCGTCCCAGGGTTCCCTTTCATCGCGAAAGCCATTAACAATGGGAGTGAACACGGGAAGTGAACACGGGAAGTGAATCAAAATCGACAGTGTTGATTTGGGGGCATTAGACATGCTGACAGATGTGGTTGGATACCCTAGGTAGGGTAGCCTTGGAAGGTCAACATTTGAACTGGTGGGAGTGGAGAAGGGAAAGGGTATGCCTGGATGCTCAGTCCTTGCCCATCTATATAACCTTCAAGCGAGGTCAAGTGTTACTCCCGAGAGCCAAAATGGAGGCCTGAGGCCGAGAAGTGGAAGTGACATAAATTAGAGTGCTTACTCAGAATCCCATTAACCCGTGTTGGGAACCCGGCGCGTTCTATACGCGTCGTGGGCCCTTTTCTGCAGGCTCCCGATCTCATCACAGGAGTGCAAATTATCAACCTCATTTGCTGGGAACACCGCCTCATCAAGATGGCGCCCAATTCGTCCCAGCAATCGGCTCCTTCGCCGTCTCTCAAGCGAAAACAAGCAAGCATATCCAGCTTCTTCACCCAGAAACCAGCATCGACTACGCCCAAGGACTCCGGAGCCACGTCAGCCAAGACACCCCAAAAGCGACAAGCGTCAACAATCGCGAAGGCTAGCGAGTCGGAGGAGAAAACCATACCAGCTGGAGATGAAGATGACGAGGACGAAGACATTGTGGCCCCAGCGCCAAAGCGGGCGAAGACGACCGGCGCAGACGCAGAAGAACCCATTCGAGTTGCGACGAGCATGCACGCCGAACCCCCATCCCAGACGAGCAGCCAACGAACCAACATCTTCAAATTCCAAAGCTCCCCCGCGAATCCCCCAGACACCACAAAAAACGAGGACCCCGAGGAAGAGACCCGAAGGAAAGAGAAGGAAAAGCTACACAAGCAATTCGTCCAGAAGCTCGGCGGAATAGATTGCCAGATTGGAATTGGAAGAAATGCAGTCAACGATGTCGCCAGTGCAGAAGCCGAGGCAGCAGAGGCCGAAGAGGACGACGAGCCTCCACCTCCCCCGACCAAAGGAAAGGGCGCCAAGAAGACCGCAAGCAAGCTCACGCCTATGGAAAAGCAGGTCATTGAAATCAAGCGCCAGAATCCGAACACAGTGCTAGTGATCGAGGTTGGATACAAGTTCCGATTCTTCGGAGAGGATGCGCGCATCGCAGCCAAGGAACTAGGCATTGTTTGCATACCGGGCAAGTTTAGATTCGACGAACGTAAGTCCGACTTGTATTTCAATGTAGAGACGATACTCATTATCCACAGATCCATCAGAAGCACATATTGGCCGATTCGCTTCCGCTAGTATCCCAGTGCACCGATTGCATGTACACGTGAAGCGACTCGTCACGGCCGGCCACAAGGTTGGCGTGGTGCGTCAGATTGAGACAGCTGCTCTCAAAGCCGCAGGCGATAACCGTAACGCGCCTTTTGTGCGCAAGTTGACCAACGTTTACACCAAAGGAACCTATATCGACGACACCGAAGGTCTGGAGGGTCCTGCGCCAGCGGCTGGAGGTGCCTCTCCTGCGACTGGGTACATGCTTTGCATGACCGAATCTAGTGCTAAAGGCCACGGAAACGACGAGCGAGTGAATGTTGGAATTGTTGCTGTACAGCCAGCCACGGGTGACGTGATCTACGATGAATTCGAAGATGGCTTCATGCGCAGCGAAATCGAGACGCGGTTATTACACATTGCGCCGTGTGAGATATTGATTGTTGGGGAAATGTCCCGTGCAAGCGAAAAGCTCGTGCAACACCTATCCGGAAGCAAAATGAATGTCTTCGGGGATGCTGTGCGTCTTGAGCGAGCCCAGAAGCAGAAAACGTCTGCTGCAGAGGCACATAGCCACGTGTCCGGCTTTTATGCCGGTAAGATGAAGTCCACCAGCACAGCAGAGGATGCCCAAGCCGCTAAACTGCTTGAAAACGTTCTTGGTCTACCTGAGCAAGTGACTATCTGTCTCTCTGCTATGATCGAACATATGACCGAGTATGGATTGGAACATGTCTTCGACCTCACGAAATACTTCCAGCCCTTCTCGGCTCGCTCGCATATGATGTTGAATGGAAACACGTTAGTCAGTCTGGAGATTTATCAGAACCAAACAGACCATTCAGCGAAAGGCAGCTTGTTCTGGACTTTAGATCGAACCAAAACCCGATTCGGACAGCGTATGCTGAGACAGTGGGTTGGGCGACCTTTGCTGGACAAGGTGCGCCTTGAAGAGAGAACGAGCGCAGTGGAGGAGCTGATCGATCCTGCCCGAGCAGGCTCAGTGGAAAGGATCCAAGGTCTGCTAGGCAAAGTCAAGAGTGACCTGGAAAAGAACCTGATCCGCATTTATTACGGGAAGGTAAGAAAAGCCCTCCTTTTTGAGACGCTCATACACTAACTTGCGCCATAGTGTACACGGCCTGAACTGCTCACTGTTCTGCAAGCCATGCAGATGATTGCAATGGAATTTTCTGATATTAAGTCACCGGCACAAACTGGCTTTTCATCATCGCTGATCAGCGAGTCTATTGCCTCTTTACCAACCATCCGGAAGGATATCGTCATGTATCTTGATAAAATCAACATGCATGCTGCTCGCACTAATGACAAGTACACTTTCTTCCGCGAGGCAGAGGAAACAGAGGAGATTGGCGACAACAAGCTGCAGATCGGAAGCATTGAGCACAGTCTATCTGAACACCTCAAAGACGCGGCTTCCACCATTGGAAGAGGCAAGATCGAATATTCGACAGTATCTGGCATCGAGTATCTGATCGAGATCGAGAACAACTCACCAGCATTGAAACGTGTCCCAGCATCGTGGATCAAGGTCAGCGGCACAAAGAGAGTCTCTCGTTTCCACACACCAGAAGTCATCCAATTCGTCCGCGAGCGTGACCAACACAAAGAGGCACTTGCAGCAGCCTGCGACCAAGCATTCGCGGCTCTCCTAGCAGATATTGCGGCACAGTACCAGGCCCTTCGAGACTGCGTACAATCCCTCGCAACACTGGACTGTCTCTTGTCTCTGGCGGAAATCGCCCAACAACCCGGCTATGTCAAGCCCATCTTCACAGAGCAGGCAGGTCTCCACATCGAACAAGGCCGTCACCCCATGGTCGAACAACTTTTGACCGACGCCTACGTTCCAAATGACACAAAGCTACAACATGACGAGACACGGGCCCTCCTCGTAACAGGCCCAAACATGGGTGGCAAGTCCAGCTACGTACGCCAAGTAGCGTTAATAGCAATCATGGGCCAAATCGGGTCCTATGTCCCGGCCGAATCAGCCCGACTGGGCCTCCTAGACGCCGTGTTCACGCGCATGGGCGCCTTCGATAACATGCTCGCCGGTGAATCCACATTCATGGTCGAACTCTCCGAAACAGCCGATATCCTCAAGCAAGCCACGCCGCGCTCATTGGTCATCCTAGACGAATTAGGCCGTGGCACATCGACGCATGATGGCGTGGCTATTGCGCAGGCCGTGCTCGATTACATGGTCCGAACCATCGGATCCCTCACCCTCTTCATCACTCACTACCAACATCTTTCGCGAATGGTCCACTCATTCCCAGACCATGCTCTCCGGAACGTTCACATGCGTTTCACAGAGACAGGCACCAAGGACAAGGAAGGGGAAGAGGAAATCGCCTTCCTGTACGAGGTTACCGAGGGCGTCGCGCATCGCAGTTACGGGCTGAACGTTGCGCGTTTGGCGAATCTGCCTTCAGGTTTGCTGGATGTGGCTCGACAGAAGAGTGCTGAACTGGAAGAGTCGATTCGTCGCAAACGGTTGGCTGGCCTTGTAGGTGCTGTTGGTCACGTTCTGGAGGGCTCTGGTCAGCCTGGAGATGAGCTCTTTGATAGGCTTGTGGCCAGCGCTGAGCAGCTATAGATTTGAAATGCATTTATGCGGGGCCATAGGGTTGTACAGTATCATAGCATCAAGCATTATCATAGCAGATCAAATCAAGCATTTCGGTCTATGCTCAGACACATAGATAGCACACAACAGCAAGCTGATCACGATCGGGAGATCCTCGGCACGGCCGATCTACAAGCTCTACGAACGCCCCGAAACCCTCAAGACTGAACCGGAAATTTGCAAGTGTTTTTGGTGATTCCATTGTTCTTTGCCCAGGGATCGAATCGGCGTTTTTTGTTAAAGAGAAATCCAGTAGTGAGAGGAACACAACATCACAACCTCGTTTGTCGCATTGAGCCCATGCAAGCACGCCTAGTGGACGTGTTTATATAACAAAACCAGACCAGACCACACGAACCAGCCCTCGCGCAAACCTGATTTTCGTATCTCGTAGTTTAAAAAAAAGGCTTTGTATTATCTTTTTTGCGCTCTCTGCTCCTCTTTTCTCGCGATCGGATTCTCCATAATTCTTCCGGGACTTTCGGCATCAAACCAAAAAGTCAATCCACCCAGTCCAGTCATCCACCATCGAAAAACATCGGAAGCAAGGCCCTCGAGAGTCGAGAAGAGGACAAAGGATTGGGCAGCGCGGCGGCTTAGGGTTGAGGGAATTGGGAGGTTGAAGATACGGCAAAGAAGGAAAGCGGGGGACTCGATTTTGGCCGAAGAGAAATCATAAACAACCGGTCGTGAGGGATATGCGAGAGAAGACGAGAGACAAAATAGACGACGCGAGCGAAATTTCGTTTTGGATTTTTAACGGAGACGGCGGGCCTCGCGCTCGGACTCGAGCAGGCAGAGGATGTCGTCAACGCGGACTGGAGGGGCATAGGTTAGTTGTGGGTTCAATGTGCGTGCGCCGTCCGCCTTTGGGTCGTTCAGAAATTCATAATTTCGACATGGGTCTCCTTCAATTCGTGATGATCTTTGATTGATTTTGAAGATCCCATTTCCTCCTCTTGCAGCGATCCCATAGACGGTCGGATTGGGGAAAAAGAAATCGATGTCGCATACCTGGGCCCTTGACGTTACGGATGATGGAACGGGAAGTGTCGTCCATGAACTCGACGCGGACCTGGGTGACACCACCACGGGATCCTATAATGATAGAAAACCAGAAATTAGCCATTATTCCCCCCTCAATGTGTTGACGTTGTCGAGCGATCTGGGGCGCAATCCCCGCGGATATCGAATTGTGGGTTTTTGGGCTTCAAAAAGCTAGGATGGCACATACCGGTGCGGCCGAGGACACGGGTCACCTTGACGAGCTTAACGGGCTGCTTGCTGGAGTCCATCTTGAAGGAAGGAGAGGGCGTTGAGCTCGAGGGTTGGAGTTGGTTCGGGGAGGTTAGAGAGTGTTGAGGATTGAATTTGCCCGTTGTGGGTTCGTGCAAATTACGCGAGGGCTCAGGGCTGGACACCTGAGCCGTCAGGCAGGAAGTGAGTCAGCCCGTCAGGCAGTCAGGCACTAAGGCAGCAAGGCCGCAGATCTCCGATAGCGGCCATGACATGATGACTTTTGACTCCAATGGCTCAATGGCTCACCAATGGATATCCCAGGACGGCGCAGGTGGTGAAATCCAATACAGCCCTACGGCGTAGAGGTAGATAGAATAGCTCATACATTACCTAGGTAGCCATTCGCAGTAGTAAGATCTATGCCCGGCTGGTACGGTCCACTCAAGTCCGGCGTGCTCCCAAGTGCCCCTCCAAAATTTGTCGTATCTCTGACTCTTCCGGGTTATTAATTATTCTTGATCTTCCAAGCTTGGGGTTATCGCGGTCTTTGCTCCGTCCACCTCTTCAATTGACCATATACCCTCGTCAATTGCTTTCCCTTCACCAAAAAAATATAAAAGAATCCCGTGCAGCCCCGCCATCGTCATGGATCTCGTCAACCAGTGAGTCAATCAATGCGAAAATCGACATTCAAGACCACTGACAAGTCAATTCCACTCCAGCCTCGAAGGCCGTCTCCTTTTCGCCGTGCCCAAAAGCAAGTGCCCTCCCAATCGTGACCCATCGCGAACGCAAACGCAAACACAAAGAACAATGACTCAATCCGAGAGCCCAAGCTAACGCCAACCAGAGGGCCGCCTGCAGCAAGCCACCCTAGACCTCCTCGCAGGCTGTGACGTCCAATTCCGTCGCGAAACCCGCCTCGACATCGCGCTCGTCAAGAACCTGCCCATCGCGCTCATCTTCCTCCCCGCCGCCGACATCCCAACCTTCGTCGGTGAAGGCCGCGTCGATCTCGGTATCACTGGCCGCGATCAGGTCGCCGAGCACGACGCCACCCTCCCCCCCGGCGAGGTTTCAGGCGTCGAGGAGATCCTCGATCTCGGTTTCGGTGGCTGCAAGCTCCAGGTCCAGGTCCCTGAGAAGGGTCAGTACAAGGAAGCCAAGGACCTCGTTGGTCGCAATGTCGTGACTAGCTTCACGGCTCTGACGGAAGCATTCTTCCGTAACCTTGAAGGTGCCGACGCCGGCGCAAAGCTGAACACTAAGATCAAGTATGTCGGCGGCAGTGTCGAGGCTGCTTGCGCTCTTGGTGTCGCGGACGGTATCGTCGATCTCGTCGGTAAGTTCTATCATTTCTCACTTTATTGCGCAAGAATCTCACACGTCCAGAATCCGGTGAGACCATGAAGGCAGCTGGTCTGAAGGCCATTGATACCGTTGTCTCCAGCACAGCGGTTCTTGTCAAGTCCCGCTCGTCGAACAGCGATATCCTCACTCTCCTCACTTCCCGTCTGCGTGGTGTGATCACTGCTCAAAAGTTCGTGCTGTGCCAGTACAACATTCCCCGTGCTCAGTTGCCTGTTGCTTCTAAGATTACTCCTGGCAAGCGTGCGCCCACTATCACTGCCCTTGAGGAGGAGAACTGGGTTGCTGTTAGCTCGATGGTGGAGAAGAAGCGTATTGCTAATGTGATGGATGAGCTTATCAAGGTTGGCGCGACTGACATTTTGGTTATGAACATTGCCAACTCTCGCACGGATTAAGACTTGATGATTTTGCGTTTTTATTTAGCATTTATGATTTTCTATATACGGATATACTAGGTACTTCTGATGGTCCATGCATATAGAATGGAGTAGGTTTAGATATCCTCCGAGTCTGCCTACTTAGATACGTAGTGATTCCAAGGTTCTTAGCTCAACTCTTTATTGCTCTATGGCTATATACTATTTACAATATGCTATATGCGACTTTTCAGAGACAAGACTATCCTCATACCAACAACCAGCAGAGGCCAAATCCAAACTCCAAACGCACTGGTATCATCAAGCAGCAAAACAAAATATCAAAAACATCCAACCAGCAAGAAACTCACAACTCCTTCTCACCAAGACCAACACCCTCCTTCCTCCCCCGATGAACAGCCTTCAAACACTGCCCAACTCCCTCAAGATCACCAAGCAACCCAACATGTCCCCGATCACTCTTCACCAACCCATCCTTGATAATCCGATACCCAGGCGGCAACATAGCCGCACTAGCAAGACAAACACCATCACCAGCCGCGAACGCCAAATCATCATAAGCATCAACCTGCTTAATTGCCTCGGCCGAAACAATCCGCGCCCCATACACCGTCGGCACAGACTTGCCGTACAAGACCGCCGCAGGCGGATACCTATTCTCGGAATGGTGCGTCGGACGGAAAGCGAGATTCGACTTGAAGCGCTTCGTGTCTGCGAGTGTGCGCTGGAGATATTCCATTGCTGCGCCGCGGGGGATTGTGCATGTTGTTGCGGCTTTGGTGGTTCCTGCGCTGCCGCGGGGGTGTGATTGGGGGCCGACTATGCCGTCTGCTGGGTTTTGGGCTTTTTCGGCTGCTTGGGCTGCGTAGGCGGCTGGGTTGTGGGGGCTGTGGTGTGGGTTGCGGGATGTGATGTCTTTGTCTGTTTCGATGGTTGGGTGTGGGGGGTCAAAGTGGTCGAGGGAGTCATTTGAGTCTGAGGGTGGGGGCATGGAGAAGCGTTTGCCGATTATGGGGATGTCTTTTAGGCCGAGGCCGTTTGTTGGGGTTGGTGGGACTGGGAGGGCGGGTTTGATGCATGGGGAGAGGTGGTGGTCGTCCCAGGTTTGGGCGTTGAAGAAGTCGATGCGGAATTCCTTTTTGCTTTGCTTGTCTATGAAGCAGTGCCCGTCTTCTGGGAGGAGGGCGAAGCTGGTTCGAAATGTGAAGTTGACTTGGGCTGTTAGGACACGCGAGCTGAGGAGGACGTCGTCGCCGTTGCGGAGTGGTCCGAGGATGTTAACGCAGTGCTGTGGTACGCCTGCGTAGACTACTCCGGCGAAGAGGTCGGGACGCTCGTTCACGGCGTGTCGTGTTATAAGACCGCCCAGACTGTGGGCGATGACGGTTGCGCCGCGGCCGGGCTCTCCCGTTGCGGATCGCTGGTTGCACGGGAGGCTCTCGAGGAAGGCAATTAGCCTACGCGAAAGGAGCTCGGGGCTTAGGCGCCAGTCATAACCGTAGTCGTGAACTCGCATGTCGCCCCGCATGGCGTTGTCGCTCTTGCGGAGCCGCTTCATCAAGCGGCGGCAGACGTCGACAGGGCCGACGTGGGACAGAACACCCGATGGGATGATCGTCTCTTCCATTCGCTCCTCGTCTTCCGGTTTCAGACCTACTTCCAGGTCCACCTTGCGAAGGTTCAGGCCAACCTTCATGGGCACCCAAAGCTGTCTCTGGGGTGGTTTTGCGGACCGCAGGATGGAACCTCGGTATCCTCCCAAAATAACGACATCTCCAGTGAGTTCTGCCATGGCTTCTTCCAGAATTGGATGCGTTGGGTCAGGATTCCGCGGAGGGGGAGGGCTGGTGGACCGTCGCGAAGGCAAGCTCCTTTCGGTCCCATTGTTGCCATTACTCGAGGTACTCCCCATATCTGGCAAGGTCTGTCTCGAGCCCCAATCCGGGCGCATGTCCTGCAAATGCAGGGCTGGCATGCTCAAAAGCCTACTACTAGAGTCCTGCAGACTGTCCTTAATAGCCTTAAAGCGGCTATTGACCTGAGCATGCACATTCTCATACAACGGACGCTGCTCCAGAGACGAAGCCGTCGACGACGCCCGCAAATACAACGATTGATCAGACGACGATCGTCGCAAGCTAGGCGGCCGACCAGGCATCGCCGAGCTCGGGCGTCTCGCGAAAGAATGCTTTGCAGCCGAGGTCCCGTCCGGCGCCCGTAGTTCAGGGATTGGCTGAGCGGACTCATCATCGTCATTGCTGAAGCTATCCGGCGCAAGGGGCGACCGCGGGGGACGCCGATCGACTAAGGATGATGTCCGCTTCGGCAATCCCGTCTTTTCCTTCGCGGCGGGCGCCACGGTCTGGCTGCGGGTTCGGTTTTGGCCATTGGGGACCCGGAAGGAGAGCGAGGGCCGCTTCCGCAGGGATGTGAGGTCGGGCAGGAATCGCTTGAGCTCGCCGGACCAGGCGCGCGGTCGCCGGGGCAAGGTATTTTTCAACAGAGATCCGACGAATCCCGACCGTTGACTGAGTGCTGTATCTTTGGATGGGGGCTTATCTGCCGAGGTGAAGAGATCGCTTCGTGGGCCATGCGCTAGATGCTGTTCGGGCTGCTTGTGCCGCACCGCAGGATAGGTCGCCTGCTCCTTTTCGCCGTACGTTCCCTCCCGTGGCGGGATCGATTCATCCGATTCTGGCTCCGCCGTCAACTCCGATGTGAACAGACCGTCTTCGCCGACGGTGTCTGGGATTGTTCCAAAGTATCCGCCATTGTTTTCCAGAACCCGATTCTTCTCTTCCAGGGGCGTTGCGCGGGCCTTCATGCGACTCTGTTGGCGCCCAATGCTGACCCCCACCACATCTCCCGCGGCATCTTCGTCCGTGAGCTCTGTTGCGTGCGGGAGGGGATCATCGCTGTCGGAGCTGGAGAACGACGAGTAGTGGGATGGGGAGTCGGACACGGCGAGGTTCGAGGATGATGAGGAATACAGGGCTTTCGGTGACGCCATGGTCGCGCTCTCGGGCGCTAAATGTGAGGAATCAGGTCGAGGAGGAATTGCAGCCATGTTGGGAGAGGAATGACGAGCTGATCGCACAGCAGGACTGTGCAACTATATGGGCCCCAAAACTTGGATTGGGTTCATGTACAATGATGCAGGTATGGCCCGGGCTTGGATGTGGGGGTCCTCCAGCACAGCGTACGAGGTACAGAGTAGAGGCAATGGATATATAGTACAGAGTACAAATATCCAGAGAATGTCAAGATAGGAAGTCGTTATTTTTTCGACCGAAAACAGTGGGTTCCACCAGCACAGCCCGGGTGCTCCGGAAGCCCTCGATTTATAACGAAGTCACTGGAAATCGGATTTCGATCTGTACTAGTGCTGATTGCTTGATCGCTCTTAAATCACCTTCGGGAGATCGGTGCCCTGCTCCAGTTTTCTGTTACCTGGTTACTGCCCGACATTGAGATGGGATGCATACTATGTAACATTAACATTGAACATCTAACATAGAACATTTGAACATTGAATCGTAATCGTGAACATAATCTAGTATATCAAAATCCGTGGATATCTACTTGGAATGCGAGAATCGCCCCGTGCGAATCTCCTCCGCCCCCTGGTCGGCGATGTGTTGATTCCGCTCCGCCCCCTCGTGCGACCCGAACGCCCGATCGACAGCCGTGTTCAACGCCCCCCGCAACGACTCGCCGGCCCCCTATTTCAATTAGTCCCATCTCCTACTAGTAGGCACTCCGTACGCAAAAACTTACATGAACCGAGGCTGCAGCGCCCACAATGCCCTTGCCGATACCATCGCCGGCCCGAGAGCCCCGGGAGTGATCTTGGATCTCCGCCCGTTGCGCCGTGCTAGCCGTATGCGGCAGTGGTTCATCACCCACGATGCGATCGTCGCTCCGGGCCGGGGAGGGTGATAGAGGCTGTTGGTGGTTCTGGGTTGGTCCACCAGCAGAAGACTTGGAGTAGCTGGCGCCCGTGGCTGGGTTGACGCCTTTGGTGGTGTCGTAGTGAGAGCGTTGGTCGCGGAGTCCGGTTGGGATACCGGGGGCACCGGTGGAAGAGCCGCCGCCTACAGCGCCGTGGGAGGAAGGATATTGCTCGTTTGTCTCATTCATGGTGAATATATGTCCACGGGTATTTCTAGGTGAGAGTAGATGGGAATAATGGATGTGAAGGTCAACTACTACTAGTTATATATATCTAGGCAAGGAAGGGTGACGTCAGGATGAGCGAAGGACATCTGTAGTTCGTCGATCTACTTCGTTTTCTGTCTCTTTGTCTTTTCTGTCTGCGATGCATTCAATTATGTCTATGATCAACCTTGAATAGAAACATTATACACTCTGTAGTAACCTTGGAAACTCGGCCTATGCACATATTTAATGCATCGCTCTCACCGAGCCGAGGTCCAACTTGGAAGGGGCAGTTTTCCTAATCTGGAGCATCTCCGAATACCCCAGAACCCTTTTCTTCAGCGTCTCCCCCCAGACCAAGGTCTTTTCTAACTCCATTCCAAAATGTCCTACAAACAGATCATCTACACCACTCCCCCGGCTCCGGCCATCAACCCCTCCCTCACCTCAGGAACCTTCCGCGTGAACACAACCCCCATCCCCAAAGATGTGCCCGCCGACAAACTGCTCGTGCGCGCACACTACCTCTCCCTCGACCCAGCCATGCGTCAATGGCTAACCGCCAAACGCTCCTACATCGCCCCCGTCGAGCAAGGCGCCGTCATGCGCGGCCAGAGCATCGCCCAAGTCGTCTCCGTCGGCACAGGCCTCACATCCAAATATGCTCCGGGTGACTGGGTCGTCGCCTACTCCGGCTGGCAGGAGTATGCCCTCGTCGGCGCCAAGGAGGCCGAAAAGGTCATCGTGCCACCCGGCGGTCGTCCCACGGACGCCATGTCCGTCCTCGGCATGACGGGCCTGACCGCATACTTCGGTATGATGGAGGTTGGGCAGCCGAAGAAGGGCGACACGGTTGTGGTCTCGGGTGCTGCGGGCGCGACGGGGATGGTGGCGGGCCAGATTGCGAAGATCCAGGGCGCGAAGCGCGTGGTTGGACTTGCGGGGTCGAAGGAGAAGTGCGAGTTCTTGGTCAAGGAGCTTGGGTTCGACTCTGCGGTTAATTATAAGGATGCTGATTGGCGGAAGCAGCTTAAGGAGGCTACCCCTGAGTATATTGATGTGTTCTTCGATAATACTGGTGGTGAGATCTTGGATGCTTGCTTGGCGAGGGCGGCCAAGGACTCGCGCTTTGCTATTTGCGGTGCTATCAGTCAGTATAATTCGGCTAAGCCGCAGGGTCCGGCTAGCTTTATGAGTGTTATTGTGAGTTTTTTTCTTTTCCTTCTTTTTCTGGGGTGTCGAAGATCTGAGCTAACGTGTTACAGTCTCAACGGATTACCATGAAGGGTTTCATTGTCTTTGACTTCGCCAAGCAGTATCCGGCTGCCTTGAAGCAGCTGGGCACCTGGCTGTCGGAGGGTAAGCTCAAACGCAAGGAGCACATTGTGCCTGGTGGCTTGGAGGCTGCGCCCCAGGCCCTGATTGACCTTTATGCCGGTGTCAATACCGGTAAGATGATGGTTGAGGTGGCCCCTGTCTCGGAGGGATTGAAGGCCAAGTTGTAGAATAGTGAGCCCAGCTCTTCGAGATGGATTGCAGTACATATGCATAAATACAAACTTGATTATCCGACTGAAATACTTTGAGTGACTAGCGATGCATTTGTATCAATGGAAGCTTCAGTGCACAACGCCGAGGAGTCTTCTAATTCCAAGCGTGGAGCTGCTTCCTGTCACTCGGCATGAAAGTCCGTGTGTTTGTGTAGTGGCTCGAGACCGGCACCTTGATTTACGGACATTCAAGTTTGGTGTTTGTTCTGGTAGACTCGTGACCGTTCCGGGTGAATGTGTCTTTCTCCATGTGCTTGAATCAATAGATAAACGGACCCGTCGTCCACAATATCCGGCGATGCCTTATGGGGGAGTGCTCGGAGTGATAAGTGGACCTTGTTGAACAGTTTCCCGCGAGATGGCTGCGCCAGCAGCGGATCCACCAATTGCAGGAGACGCTATCGTGTTAGGGGATAGCCGTGTTGACAATAGAAACGTTTTGTGTCTTCCTGGCCTTGGTCCTCTTGGCCGATCGTCGTCAGCCGACGTCCTGGTCCTCTTGACCTTTGGGTTGGGGGCATGCTCGTCCGACGCCGCCGTCTTTTTGGACCATCTCGCCATGCTTTCAGGAATGTTTGTAATGAAGGTCCCGAAAGTGAGGTAAGCTTTTGAGAAGAAAGATTGATGTGGGAATCTAGCCAGAGGCAAGTGAGGGAAATTTGACTAGAGACTGACTCAAGCCCAGTGAATATCAACCCGGAGAGTCTGAAGTAAATAGGTGCATTCATTTCACACCGAATTCATATAGGTTTAATTTCCATAGACATCAGACTAAGTATGACGTCGAAGCGATTGTCACATCCCAGTTATCATCCATTCTTTCTCTCAGGATCGCTTCTCTCCCAATCGCATCTCTCTGACTTGGAACATCTGCTATCAAATGATCCGATATCAATATGGAGAGAGTTGATGCATACCAGCCCCAACCTTCGAATGATTAGACAGTACCGATATACAAGCCTTCTACAACTACCCTCCAGGAAACGGGAGGGTCAATTTCCTCCATCTCAAGTCACTCCAGACCAACAACCGTACCTAGGTAGGTATGACCATGCCCAGTCATTGATCGATGGTCTAGCAGCGCCATTAAGATCGCTACGCTCGACCCGAAGCACTTTCCTACTTCCAGCCATCATACGCAGACAACGAGCTGATCAAGCTGTGCACCGACAATATCCAGCCAAACACCCGAGGAGACGGGGTAGACCATGCATGGTCACAGATACTGGCAGTTTCCTGGCCAGTCTCGAAATGGAGGACTCTATTGACGATATCACAATCTTGACCAAACATTGAATGAAGAACACATTCGACACCCAAAACTTGAGTGCTTCATTGATCCTCAATGTGTCAAGAATAACCCATCCTCCGCATCATCCTAATGCTGGCTATCAATTTCAGGGCTGCTGCAGAAGCACGATTATAGGGGGCTTTGTTTATCACCCCACTACCCACCATGGGAGCCGCATCTGCTCTGAGTGTGCCAACAAGAACAATCTTGTGAGGGGGTAAGTGTTGCCAGAACTCCACTGTATCGTTGCCTTGCCGCAAGCTCCGACTTACGTGCATTTGACGGAACACTCGACGTGTTATCAGGGCCTGCGCCATGGAGAAGAGGCTCACCCCTCCTGGTTGTCTGCCCCCGCAGCGCTTCAAGTCAAGATCCCCCACGCCCTTCTAGATGGAGTTGTCAGTGGCACCATCTGCCTGCCGGTAAGCAAAGTCAGAAGTACGGCAATGATTCGACGTCTGCACGACCAAGGCACTCAAGAGTGCATTTGGACGCTTTGAAAATTCATCATCAATGGCCAGATAACCCACGGAGCCAATATAGGCTAACAGTGCTTCATTTCATAGGTGTCGTCGGGAATTCTTTGCCGAGTTTGAATGCGAGAAATCGGCGATGGTTCTTGGGATCTGGGCTCTGTGACCTGTAGGCCCACCTGCAGACGCCTCGCTGCTATCGGGTCGCAGAGCCTAGCTCGAATATCATCGGCGGATATTGCTACCATTCCAGTGTGCAACTGAGGAAACTGATGGTGTCTGCCACTTTGGTGCAGTGACCAGTCGTGGCCTCTCGCAACATGGTTCATGAGAGATAGATCACCCCTTCACACCGTCCATGTCATATTCCGAGGCTTTTACTGACATCGTACTGGTGCTCGCTGGCAATGGCCTCCCGTTCTGTTTGGTCCCTTGGTGGGAGCTCACCGAGTTACAATCGGCCCCTGTGGAGGAAACCCGCAGCGTTACCCGCGCTAATTGGGAAGCTAGCGACAACCCCGAGCCCTACAATATCTTATGGACTGAACCTACCGTTCAAGGTGTAGATATCACTGACAAAGATAACATCCGAATATCCGATCAGGTTGTTTTCAATGCCAGGACAGAGAACAGGAACCAGCTTGCTCTCCGTGTTGGAATCCGGTAACTCTGTGGGAAAAGCGCTGGCCGTCTGACTTCAACACGGACGGTGATATCCAAGCCGAGCGGGTGTCAACGGGCGCCCAGTGTTGATCCGGGCAGCAGCATTGTCCGGTATCCGGTGTTTCAAGATAACTAGGTAGTCTCCTAACAATGATATGATCTGAAAACTATAACGGCCTAAAATAGAGTCATGGAAAAGTAGAGATGGGTTAAAACCAGGTCCAGACCTCGACAGAGTCGACACCTACCTACACACCTTACCAAACGGCTTCACTGGGTTCCGAACTTCTATTCAAGCTAAATGTATTAACCCAGAGAGTCAGAGGCAATCTGTATCAATCTACTAGCACACTCCAATGTCGATAAACTCGATACTAAGCTTTGGCTGCTTTGGGACGCTGACAAGAGGGAGCATTATCAGGAGACACGGTCCCAATCTCTTTTGCCTGCTCATCGCAGTACTTTGCCATGAAAATATCTTTGCGAGAAAGACCCGGAGGCGAATGGGTAGTCCATTCGAAAGTCGCAGAAGAATATTTCTTGTTCACGTGTTAGCCTCAGAGCAGATTCCGAATGCCATGCTGGACTTACTAGCACTGTCACTGGATGGTGTTGTCGGGACTTGCACCTTGTTCCCACGACGTTGTTGAAGTCCTGAAATATTCCAAAATCAGCACGAGTGATATAGTTGCCATGTAGATCCAACCAACCAAAACTTTAGTATAAGTTCCAAAATGAAATGTCTTCCGAATGGTGTGGTCGTTCAGTAGTTCCCAGCCCGATTGGGAGACAAGTGCTTCAATCTCTGCCTGCATCGAGTGAATATCTTCTTCTTCCGATACTTTGATGTCTGTAAGAGACGCCATGACGAGTGTGAATGTGAAGGATATTGATGTTCAGCCAACCTGTTGAGCGGGGTAAATATTAATACGGAGTAGGCTAAATCCCATTACGAGAGCTCCATCCATGGATAATTTTTCCGGTGTACAGTGATCGCCTGGGCAATCGGATGATATCAAGAACTTCACCATTATACTCTTATAGAATTGATATTCTGGATATCGAGTTGCTACATGTCTCCAGCTTGTGAGAAATTGGATTTGAGAAGTGTTCGTGTATGCGACTAAATGGGGTCAATTGCAGCCTAGGACAGGTCAATTGCAGATTTTATGAGTTTGCTACTCATTCCTGAGGCTTCGATTTAACTGCTGCAGCCCATACTAGTATGATCCGAGCAATAAAGGCGAAGAGGAAACATCAAAGGGTGACATCGGGAAGTGGGGCAATCGAGTAGGAGGTCAAAGCCTGCTCAGTGCTACAGTATATGGGGGCAAATACATGAGGGAGAATTTATAAATAAGAAAGCCGTTCAAAGCTCAGTATGGGAACTGTAAAAATGTTGGTTTTGTAGCAGATGATGCTACCTATCCCTAGAAGGTGACTTCAGAGCCAAAACGGGTTAAAGCCAACTGTGTCTGCTAAAAGTGATCATTTCCATGCAGTTCAAAGATCTTATTCTCAATAGACAACTCTAGATCTTGTTCTATGAGAAATTTAGCTTTGTACGTGCAGGTTGAGTTGGCACCGAATACCTGATATGCTTGACATCATTCTGACATGCAAGTACCTTGGACATGAGTGTAATGACCGAGGAATGAGATAAAGGAACAGGATTGTCAAACCAACACGAACAGGTTTACGATGTGCATGACCTTTCATGTTTGTAGATAAAGACTGGCAGTACTGGGTATAAATACTACAAATGCAAACATGATCAAACCCAATTCGATCCAACTTATACCACGAGCTTGTCCCATCAAGAAAATCATTCCCTCAACACCATTCATAAAAATTCATCTTCGCAATCAATTTCATACGAGATCGTGTTTAGGAGCAAAAATGACTGCCCAGCAAAGTAACCAGAACTTCAAATTGGAGAATCTGTTCAATGTGAAAGGAAAAGGTATGTATACCCTTGCATCAACCAACGTTTAAAATCCAGACTAACAATACCAGTTGCCCTAATCACAGGCGGAGGCTCAGGGATTGGCCTCATGGCCACACAAGCACTATCCGTCAACGGAGCCAAAGTCTACATTGTCGGCCGAACCGAAGAAAAGCTCGCCCGCGTTGCAGAACTCTACAACAAAGGAATAAGCGGCGAGATCATCCCCCTCACCGCAGACATCACCAAAAAGGACGAGATCCGAGCCCTAGCCGATGAAATCTCCAACCGCGAAGGACACCTCTCAATCCTCATGAACAACGCCGGAATCTCCAGCAAGACCCAAGAAACAGAGCATGCCGATGCGGGAAAATTGCGCGAGTCTCTCTTCGACGATCCAGCCGCTACATTCGAAGAATGGGATGATGTCTTCCGCACAAATGTCTCTCAGCTCTTCTTTGTGACGACGGCATTCTTGCCTCTTCTTCAGCGTGGCTCGGAGAAAGAGCACGGCTGGTCCAGCACTGTTATCAACACGACTTCTATTTCAGGCATTGTGAAAGTCTCACAGCATCATTTTGCTTATAATGCGTCTAAGGCCGCGGCTGTTCATTTGACGAAGATGCTTGCTCATGAGGTTAGCTCGTCGAATCTTCGAGTCAGGGTTAATAACATTGCGCCCGGGGTTTATCCGAGTGAGATGACGGCCGGGGAGAGTGATGAGATGCAAAAGAATTCCATCCCGACCGAGAAGTATGAGAAGAAGGTTCCTGCTGCTCGACCGGGTAGAGATGAGGATATGGCTAGCACGGTGTTGTTTACTGCTGCCAATCAGTATCTGAATGGGCAAACAGTTGTGGTTGATGGTGGCTATGTACTTGCTGCCGGATCGGTAAATTAGTGAAGTTGCAACTTGCGCTCATATCAAGAATGAAATACCATTTTTCGCATTTTTGAGTCTGGACCACCTAGTAAATGATTCGACATGGATGGGAAGTCATTCCACTACAAGCCTTTATCCCCTGCCTCACAGACCTCCACCCCCTTGATCCACTCGGACTGCATCAAATTGGGAGTCGTAATGCGTTTCCTTGGCCGGGGGTCAAGCATCGCATAGATGATCTCGCGTCGTCTCTGCAGATATATGAATGTCAGCATTATCCTCTTCATCCAACGAGAATACGCACTTTACCCAAAGCCTCAATAGGTGAATATCCATCCTTCTCACGCCTCGAATCCAAATAATGCAAGTATCGCCCATCTTCGCAATGCGGACGAGCACTCCGCCACAGGAGCCGACCCGTAACAAGAGCCATGTACACCATCGCCGCAGCCCAGACATCAGCAGGACGAGGATCAACGTCCAAATCACCATTTCCCTCATTCTGACTCGAGAAATGACAAAATCCTTCTGGAGGAATGTAGGGTAGGCCCAGGCCCCGGAAATCCGCCTTCTGCGATTTTGCAGAAACGCAAGAGAAGGCGGCGATATGTCGAGATAGTGAATTCAGGGGCCACGGCAGTGTTATAGACCATGGCGTTGATTGGGATTGAGAGCGCGGACGTGTTCCTTCAGGAGCCTTGCAGGGAGTGGACTCTTCCCAGATTCGCTGGACATGTCCGTCGCCGAAGCCTGCGACCTTGACGGCTCCGTTGGCGGTTAGCAGGATTGTTTCGAGTCGGATATCACGGTGTGCAATGCCGTGATTGTGGAGGTATGCCAGGGCTCGGAGGATCTGTGTCAGGATGCAATCTGCTTCTAGGGTTGGGATGGGTTGAGTTCGGGATAGGAAGGTTCCCAGGTCGCCCCCGGCGCAGTATGGTGTTACGAGACAGAGCTCTGAGCGGTCATTGCGGAGGATATCGAGAATAGGGAGGATATTGGGGTGTGTGGGATGGAGAGACGTTTGGGATGAACAGGGCTGATCCAGGTGTCGGTATACTTTTATTGCACAGAGCTGGGGTTCTGTTGATTGGGATTTTTCTGTATGGAGACGTGTGGTGCTATTTGCCCCATAGTGGATGATCTGGCGGCAGCGGCCGTATTTGCTGGTGAACCGGTCGGAAGTAGATAACACCGGGTCTTTGAGCAAAGGGAGCTGCTCTGTTGGGACGGCGGTTATTGGCAGGAGAGTCCGCTTGAAGGAGCTTTGACTGGTATAGTTCGGTCGGTGGGCCTCCAGGCTGAAGCTTCGCATATTGTTCCACATTGGACTGTAGAGTAATCGAATAGATGGGAATGGTACAGAGGGATATGGTCAATTCATACTTGGACTACGGCAGGGGCCAACGCCACGGAATGTTCATTGAAAATTGTAGAATTTGAGGCTATTGGACTTGACAGAATCAATTCCCTCGTGGGCAATTCCCTCGTGTGTTCTGCTTTTTTTTCTCTCCGAAGCTCTCCACCATGTGGATTTGACGTGAGCATTTGGCGATAGGACAGGACAAACAGCTCACGACGATCCCAATTATTCGAGTGATTTGGTTAAATGGTAAAAAGCCATCGTCAGCCCAGAGCAGAGAGAGTGCAAAGGGTAGCCTATTGCGGGCAGGCCCAAGTGGCACGTCTGGACACATTCGGTGGTGAGGAAAAATCCCTCACGGGAAATAGTAGCATCGCGAGTGAAAATTCGGACACAAACAATCTCGGGAACAGATACGAGATGCGGTATTTCTGGTTTCGAACAGGTCAACTGGCTTAACGATGAGCGAAATAAGTCATTCTCTTTTCCCATGGAAATCGATCCCACTGACCTTGGGAAATCGACATGAATATAGTTAGGGCTAGGGGTATGAAACGAAGAGTGGTTTTGTGTTGGTATTGGTATTGCTGCTGTAGTAATGATTGGTCCAGGGAAGCTTTTCATGGTAATGTTTCACCATCTACGTTTTGACACATGTAATCTATTCCTACGGTTACAGCCCGTTGACACATGGACATATAGATCGGGGCTGAGTATCTAAACGGACACGAATCCTGCCAATAGCATCGATATCGATTAATTCACTCATAGAGAGGGAGCTCCCGATTTCCCATATGCGTCGATGTCGCGTGGCGGAGGGTTCACCTTCCCAATCCAGTCTCAGCCATCTAAACCAGGACCTAGTTAGACACCGACCTACTTAAGGTCTGCCCTTTCACTTTCAATCCATCTTACTGATCTTTGCACTCTTGTACTTTGTTCTTGTCCTTCGAGTGGCTATTGCCAGCTCTATCATTGAAAGCCTCACCGTCCTCTCTCCCTCCACAACCCACAACCTCAGAATGACGTCGAATAACCCCAAGACCGAGATGGATGTCCAGTCAGATGAACAACTCAAAGACGACCCGGATCTAGAACGCTCTGGGCGGATCACCTTTGAAGAATCTTCGGCGGCAGAGGGATTCCAATCAATATACCAGCCAAACCATCTCTCTCGTACCCGCTCGGTCAGCCGTGATACAATTCACAGTACCCATAGCAGTGTGCAAGGTGCTGCTACGCTTCCTATCGAGTTCCGAACTCTATCCATTCACGTCTCCGAGTCCCAGGCCGCCCCGAAAGAGGACATAAGTGAGATCGCGAAGGACAAACACCCCCAGCAAGACTACTTCGAGAACTTGGACTTCCACATAATACCCCCCGAGAGACTATGTCAGGAGTTCAATGTCGACCAGCGCACTGGTCTGACCTCTGCATCTGCCGCCACTCGCTTGCAGAGAGATGGCAAGAATGTCATTGCCCACCACAGAGAGAACTATCTGAAAAAGATATTTTTCTACGTCTTCGGTGGATTTTGCTCTGTCCTTTGGGTAGGAGTGGTCATCTTCTTTGTCTGTTGGAAACCACTCAGCAACCCACCTTCTGCCCAGAACCTGGCCATGGCTGTGCTGATTCTCATCGTCATTGCCCTCCAGGCAAGCTTCTCGGCTTTCCAAGACTGGTCGACTAAACGTGTGATGAACTCGATTTTGGATCTTCTTCCTGCGGAGGCGATGGTACTGCGGGACGAGAAACTCGTCCAGATACCTGCTACCGACCTCGTCGCGGGAGACATTGTTCACATTGGAATTGGAAACAAGGTTCCTGCCGACATGCGTATTCTCCAGAGCTCGGGCGATGTTCGTTTCGACCGGGCCATTTTGACTGGCGAGTCGGATGAAGTTGAAGGTGCAATTGAATGCACCGAGATCAACTTCCTGGAGACTCGCAACATCGCTCTCATGGGAACGGGCGTGACAAATGGTAATGCTATTGGTGTCGTCGTCCTGACAGGGTCTCGCTCTGTCATGGGTCGCATTGCTTCAGTGACAGCCGGAGTGAAGCAAAAGACGACATTGATCCAACGGGAGATCAATCGCTTCGTCACTATCATCGTGATTCTCACGATTTGTCTTGCTCTGCTGATTCTTTTCACTTGGCTGGGGTGGCTGCACAGAGACCACCCTTCCTACATGAGTGTGGTTGCCATGCTGAACAATGTCATGGGATGTGTGGTCGCCTTCATTCCCGAGGGTGTTCCCGTCGCCGTGGCATTGACTCTCATGATGATTGCGAAACGCATGAAGAAGACCAACATCTTACCCAAGGGTCTGGCAACCGTTGAGACATTGGGCTGTGTCAATGTGCTTTGCTCCGACAAGACCGGCACCCTCACCCAGAACCGCATGTTTGTCAAATCCCTTGGAATGGTCGATTGGGAATACAACCTCGAAGACCTCGCTCCTGGCGAGTTCGGGACAGTCGAGCTCCCCGATGGGCTGCGCGATATGATCCGCGCATCCGTGCTATGCAATGACGCTACCTTCGACCCGACTACAATGAGCAAGCCTTCTCACGAGCGAGCTGTCCATGGTAATGCAACCGATGCTGCAGTTTTGCGATTCGCAGACAGCGTGGGATTGACATCACCGAGCTCACTGGCGGGATATGACCGTGTGCATCAGATTCCCTTCAACTCAAAGAACAAGTGGATGCTCACCATGCACCGTGAACCCAACTCAAGTCAGGAATACAATCTCTATGTCAAGGGAGCTCCGGATGTGCTTCTCGACCGTTGCTCGACCTACTGGTCGGCAGTCCACAATGCAGTCCGTCCACTGGACCCTGAGGCGCGCGAGCGGTTCTCGAATTTCCAGGCGAAGTTGTCCCGTCGCGCAGAGCGCGTGATCGTCATCTGCCAACGCCGCTATACGCCGCGATCTGCTCCCGGGTCCAACGACTTCAGCGATGAAATCGCAGAGTCTGGTGTGCAGGACTTGACTGTCCTTGGCATTTTTGGGATTGTTGATCCACCACGCGAGGAGACAGCTCAGACTGTTGCCGCTTGTCGCGGAGCCGGAATTCGTTTCTTCATGGTGACTGGTGATTTTGGATTGACTGCTGCTGCCATCGCTCGCGAGATTGGAATCTACAATGGTACCGCGGAGCCAGATACGGTCGAAGATCTCATGGATGGTCTTGATGTTACCATGGAGATCAAAGTCCCGAAATCTCGACACAGTCTGCTCCTTGAAGGACCAAGCTTATCGTCCTTGACTTCGGAGAACTGGGAGACTGTCTGCGGCTACGACGAGATTGTCTTCGCTCGCACCACCCCCGAGCAGAAGCTTCGCATTGTCAAGGAGCTTCAAGCCCGTGGCTCGGTCGTAGCCGTAACAGGCGACGGAGTCAATGACGCCCCAGCTTTGCGTCAAGCAGACGTTGGCATCGCAGTCGGATCCGGCAGCGATGTGGCAATCGAAGCCGCGGATCTAGTTCTTCTCGAACGCTTCGACTCCATCATCGAAGCCATCCGTCTAGGCCGCCTCGTCTTCCAAAATCTCCAAAAAGTAATCGCCTACCTCCTCCCAGCAGGCAGTTGGTCCGAGATCTGGCCCGTCTTAATGAACGTCTTCTTCGGCTGCCCAGCACCACTAAGCACCTTCCTCATGATCATCGTCTGCGTCTTCACAGACCTCTTCCTCTCTCTCTCCCTCATCATGGAAAAAGAAGAATTCGACCTCCTAAGCCTACCTCCCCGCCGCCCAACAAAAGACCACCTCATCAACCTCCGCATCTACGGCCAAGCCTACCTCTTCGTCGGTGTCATGGAAGCTTTCAGCGCCCACGCAATGTTCTTCCTGTACATGTGGCGCCACGCCGGAATCCCCTTCTCAGACCTCATCTTCGCTTTTGAGAACTACGCTGAAGGCTTCCACGGATACACGGCAGACGAGCTAAACCACTTCACGAGTGTCGGGCAGTGCGTCTACTTCGTTACTCTGGTCATCATGCAATGGGGCAATGTGCTCTCGGTCAGAAGTAAACGCATGTCCATCCTCCAAGCTGATCCGATTCGACCTGCTCGTCGGAATCCATGGCTTCCTCTCGCTATTCTCATCTCTCTTGTCATTGCTATCTTTGTCACGGAGGTTCCTGGTATTCAGAATATCTTCAGCACGGCTTCGGTTCCTATTGAGTTCTGGCTTATTCCTCTTGGTCTTGCTTTGGGGGTGCTTTGTATGGATGAATTGCGGAAGGTTCTTGTGAGACTTTTCCCTAAGGGTCCTGTTGCTTGGGCTGCGTGGTGATTTTGTTTGATATGCGGGCATTGTTTGTTTAGATATGAATAGAGCTTTGGCATCGATTAATTAGGAAGCGCTTGGAGGGTTTCAGTCAATGACCTGTTTATGAATAAGACATTATGTTTGCCCCCGTCAATGGACTAGATGCTACAGTATACAAGTGTTAGGCCGTTCGATGAGTCCACCCGTAGAACCGGGCTAGGGTATCGATTACTGCAAATGCAAGTAAAATCCGGATGCCGATCTCAATTATCTGCGAATCGAGACACTGGCAAGTAAACAAAAGGATCGAATGGACATGAGGGCTAGAAATACACGATCGAAAGCTAGAACAACCAAAGGCTAGGTAAGACCAAGGCAAAGAAACAAGTGATTCCACCAATAAAAGAATATAGGTCAAAGCCGCGTAACGACCAACCGTATGAATTGGGAGAAAGAATTAACAAGTTCCCCCGTACTGTAGCGAGTGGATATCAAAATGATGATGTGGGTATGAGAGACAGAGAAAGAAAATAAGAGAAAAGGAATGAAAAAGGCAAAGCCATTAATCTAAGGGTTGTCATTGTCGTTGCTGACGAACCTTTCCAGCTTCTCGCACCGCTTTCATGAATCCGTCCTCGTCTCCCGCAGCTGTCAGAACCCAGTAATCGGCCACACCGGGATTCTCGATTGAGCCACCACCAAAGCCTGCGGCGGCAGGTGCACTGTGCCGGTCCTTGGGCTTTTGGGTATTGGCGCCGATGTGCCGAGGTCCCCAGCCCAGGATGTCGCGAATGACCAGGCGAGTCTGTTCGTCGCCGTGCTGGAATGAGAATAGTTGGGTCTGGAGACAGCTGAGGATTGCAACGGCTGAGCGGATCATGATGCGGTCGCCTTCGAAAACCCAGCAGTCCCAGACGCGGGAGAGACGTTCGAGGTCTAGGCCGTTTGTCAGGAGAGAGCGGAAGATGGGCTCCCAGAGCTCTTCGTCGGAGAGGTTGAAGGTCTGCGTGAGGTGGGTGTAGAGTCGCGGGCATTTGTAGCGCAGAGTGTCGGAGGCCAAGGTGTAGGATCGGGCCATGGCTCCACGGTCCCAGGTCAGGAATGCGACTGGCAGAGGGCGGTTGAGAGCATTCGCCATGGCGAGGAAGGCAGAGGCAGGGGTCGAGAATTGGAGAACGAGGAGCGCGGCAATGGTGTGAAGACCGTGGATGTATCCTACGTCGCTGCGGTACATGCAGTATGCCAACAGCACGTCAGTGAGAGTATCATGAAGAGGGCCTCCTTCCTGGAAGAGGTTGAGGTCGGAGAAGGCTTTCGGGACGTCGTTGTCGATGGCGTCGAAACAATCTTGGAAGCGCTTGTTGGTCTCGTTCTCGGCGTCTTTCTTGCCGCGAAGATCCTTGGCTCTTTGCAGGGCCCTGGTGAAGGTCTCCTCGGTTAAGGATAGCTCGTTGCCGATGGCTCGTCCCCAGATGGCTCCTCGGTTACGGGGCGGGATTCCACGCCACCAAAGCTCGCGGATTCGAGGTTCGCCGAGGGCGCGGTCCCAGTGTGGGTATACGTATTCATCCCAGATGTTCTGGAGCGTTACACGGGTGTTATCTTTGGCGCACTGCGCAGAGGCTTCTTTGGCGGCTTTGCGTTTCTCTGAGAGATTGGTTAGAATGTTGAAATTGCGTCTGGTCATCATTCAAGTACATACCCGCCTCCCGAGATTGGGCCATCATTTCTTGGTATTGCTTCAGATGCTTCTTTTCCTCCTTCTGATCCTTGGGCGGAAGCCAGCTAGGGCGGGTCCGCGAAAGAACCTTTTCTTTCTCTTTGCTGATAGGTAAAGGGTCGATCATGATATTCGATCTTTGAAGGGGCGGCAAAGCAGTAGCGTCACGAGAGGCCCGATGTGAGTCCTCGCTCGACTTGCGTGCAGCCCCCGTTTGCACATTTTCCTCGCGCTTGCGGTCTCTATCATCGGCGTGTAGCTCCAGAGCCTCGGTGATGATCTTCGCTTCTTCAGAGAGATCTGTTAAATAACTATTATAAGAATAGGTGCGGGGATTGCGTGGTGAAATTTGACCACGCTCCGGTCCTGCGGAGCTCGATCGGTTTATCCGCTTCATGCGGGATGCTTTTGCTGTGTCCTCCGTTTTGGCCCCTTGGCCGTCCGTGACAGCATGTTGGAAAGGGAGCGGGCGGCGACCAGGACTGCGGCCATTGGGACTGGCAGAGCGCGAAGGCGCCCGCTCTTGCGCTGGGCGCGGGGAGATAGGAATGTTCCACAGGCTCGCGTCGTCCGGTAGCTCATCATCCGAATCGTGATATTCTTCCTCCAATTCCTTGAGTGACTTCCTGTTCGGCTGCCAGGTTTGTTTGCTGACCGGCACCCGCGCGGAAAGCGGAGACAATGCCAAGCTGGTGCTAGAGGCGGAGCGACTGGAGGTGGGACGGAGGGGTGAGACGGACCGGGGTCGGCGAGGTTGGGATGGTGTCAATCCTGGCGAGTGTAGCGTGCTGCCAGAGTCTCTGCGATTCCCAGATTTGGCCGTCAGGGACCCAGATTGAGGAGGCTTCGCTCCGGTCAACGGAGGTAAGGGATTGCGCTTTCGCGGCTTCGGAGTAGCGGTCAAATCGCGTGTCGACGTCGCAGGGGTTTTGCTTGCTGGCCGAGCAGATGACCGACCCATTACCCCCGCGCGACCATACGAGCCGGCAGACTCCATGTACGACAGATCCACATCATCCTCCAGGCCAATCTCCTCGAAGTTCGAAATGTCCGTGAAAGCACTGTCCGGGCCGTCCAGGTGGGAGGAGTGAAAGGAGGAGGACTTTGAAGATTTCGACCCGGAAAGCTCGGGGGGCGAACTGGGTGTTGGGCCCACGGTGGTCATTGTCTCATGCAGTTATTCCGACTGTTTTGATCCCCCGCAAATTTGGACCATAAAAAAACACACACAGCAAGTGGGAGGCACGGGATGGCCGGAAGGGGTCGAGATTGGGCGTGAGGATCCGGGGGTCAGAACACAACCAGCACTTTTTAGAAGCAGAAAGAAAAGTAGAAGAAGAAGGGAGCAATGTGGAGGTTTCAGAAAACAAATTGCAGGCTCGGCCGTAACCTGATTAAATCCAGATCAGGCGTAGTCGATTAAAGGGTTCAGGAGAAGGCGGGATTCGCGGAGAGTAAAGAAGGAAAACGAATGTCAGGCAAACAGCAGAGCAAAGGAAGGACACCCGAATCGCGAGAATCCGGAAAAGCAACGAAGAGATGAAGAGAAGAGACGCAGAAACGAAGAAACCGTGATGCTGCAAGCGGAGCCTCAGGCTGCCGCACTCGGTCTGGCCGAGAACAGGGGGGTACCTCGGGGATACCTCGTGCCACTAGTACATAACGGGCCAGGGGACAAGTACCTGGCAGGTATTCAATTATAGACCCGATCATGGAAGGGATGAGCCTACACAGCCTCCAAACACTCTGATCGCCTTCAACTGTATGGAGTCGAGCTGCTTGTTTTCGGTTTCTAATGATCCAAACGGGACATGATGGTCCCAAGTCGATCTCATTGGGCAATGGGTCCATTAGAGAAATTTGGCACAACTTGGCATCGGCAATCACGTTTGGCGTCCTGGGCGTGATGTATATATAGTAGTACAATTATTGAATACTATCCTTACTGCTAGTACAGTACTATACAGCCTGTCTATTAGAACCGCCATTGCTCAAACATTGCATTCCCCTTCTTCACCACATGCGCCATCCTCAGCGATGCGGAATCTGAAGTGGGTCGAGACTCTCGAGTCAACAAGTCCAGCCGGCGCAGCACCTCCACATACCTCGTCTGCTTTCGTTTCAAGACGAATCGAAACGCCGCAGCGGCTAAGAACTTTAATTGAGACAGCTGCACAGAGCATGAGAACGAGCCCTTCTGATCGACACGTCGCCCCTGGATCGATCCGGCCGCCACCTGGATCAACTCACGGATGGTCTGCGTGACGATCGCGGGACCGGGGTGCGCACGGCCCCGAAGTGACTTCATATAGCGGTACATCTTCATCGCCGAGGTCATGAAGTTGGCATACAGGTTTCCCAGCACAACGGCCTGAGAGTTGTGGCCGTCGTCGATGTACATGGAGTGCAGCTGTAAGCGGAATGCCGAGAGGACTTTTCGGGTAAAAGCGCGACCGGGGAGGCGGGCTGCCTCAACCGTCAGGGTATTGGAAATGGATGCAGCAGCACATTCGCCGTTTTCTAGAAGACGGTCCTGATCTCGGTGGATTTCAAGAGTGTGTGTTGAGATACGGGTGCCACAGTAAGGGAACAGGTTCGAGCCTTCAAGTCGGGGGAGGAATACGCCATTGACGGCTGCGCTGAAATTGGTCATGCTTTTGGCTGGATTGACTCGGACGCCGTATGAAGGTTGGCCGTGGAGCATAGTCTCCACGAATTGCATTGCCACGTCGGCCTTGGGCGTGATCAGCAAAAAGTCGTCCACGAGTCGGAGAAGAAGAGAGTCTCTGGGATCGATGAATCCTAGCTCTTTTCGCTCCAGCTCGGCGTAGAAGAAATTACAGAGTAAGCTGGATAACACAGATCCCTGGGGAATTCCGTTGCGTTGGCGGAAGAATTTCTTTCCCATCTGCACAAGATTACTGCGGACATGCTCGTTGAGAAGGGCCAGCAGTTTCTCCGTGTCTTCTTGTGTTTGTGCAGAGGAGTCCACGAACACAGTATTGGGCTTTCCTCCGATATTTCCGTTCCTGATATAGTCCGGTAGACACATCGGTTGATCAATAGGTCCGGCGCGGGACAAAAATTTCCTTCTTGGCCATGCATTTTGCGCTTTCGAAAGTGGCTGTCGGATTTCCCCATGTCGGCAAATACGGTAATTGTCCTCTGAAACCAATTCCGCGACCAGATCGAGCAACTTTCCCTGCGGGATTGTATCAAAACAAGCCTGGATATCAAGTTTGACAAAATACAAGGGTGGGAGCTTGGAATGCCGAGGCTGGTGGGTTGAGGGTGATTGGCTGCACAGTTGTTCTTTGAATGTCTTCAGGCGGTAGTGCATATCTCCAATATACGACAAAGTTGAGCCCAATTTGGCAGGAGCCTGCAGGCGTTCATAATTCAGCATGTCGTAGATAGGCGTGATGATCGTGTTGATGCTCTTGGCAAGGTACCTTCCTCCCTTCCCATAGCGCGACTCTTTCCAGAACCGTTTGCGAAGATTCAAAATAGGTCGAATTCCGGTAGACTTGGGAAGCAAACGAAGAGCACCGTGTCCGAAAGACCGACGAGTCAAGACCCGCTTGGCATGCTCAGGCTCGAGCTCCTCGAACATGGCAGCCTTCAATTCACCGAACGGCTGCTCGATCAGCTGCCTCCATACATCGTGACGAAAATAGAAGAGGCGGTTCCGATGCGTCTGAGACTCGGTGACGTAAAACTGTGAGCGGATCAGGGGAATAAGGACCGATTGGAAAATCCAAAAAATGACCTCGTGAAGTAACTCGGTGCGTTTTTGCAAGTCTGACAGAGCGATCTTCGGTTTTGTCTCAGATCGTGAAGTCTGGACCTGGGGAAGATCCATCCAACCAATGCTGGTAATCTGGCGTGCCGATCAGTATGGATATGTCTCAGATGATCAGATCAATGACGAACCTTGATCCCTTTGCAAACCTCATGCAGATTCAATGACTCGTATCGGCGCATTTCAACAAAGCGGTCGATGTGTCGCAGAACAATTTTGTAGTTCGAAATGCCCTCCGGCCCATCACCCAGTAACTGCCGGGGAATCAATTTTTGGAAAACAGCCCGGCAGAACGCGGAAACAGAAGAGGGTGGTGTCGCATAGTCAGTCAAACTGACTTTGGCGTTTCGAATCGACTGCTCAGGTCCGGGTGCATCCCCAGCCTGCAGCGGCTTCAACATCGCGGCTCCAATCTGCGCAGAATCACCACTGGGCATTCTCGGTACTTGTGTTACTAAATTTGACTCGTGAGATGAGATTGGCTGGCTCTCTTGGGGCGTCGAAGCCAATGCGCCAAGTCTGTTTGGTCCGGTTTGCTGCAAAAGGTCAGCGACACACTAGCCATACAAAACGGATAGAATGTCTCACTTCAGTCGGACAATAATACCGCAACATCTCGCTATAGCAACACTGTGCATTGCGATTCCGTATCTTCCGGATGATTTCAACGACGCCGCGAAGTCTCTTGGGAACTTTGAGACTTTCTACGCCACCATCTGCATTGGCGCATTCATTCTCGGACCGGGGCTGGCGGAGGCGTCGCTTCTGATCGAGTTGAGATATCTCCGTCTCGCGAGAGCCCTGGCTTTTGAGGTGGGCTGTGCTCTTGCGTCCATCGGGTCCTGGTATAAACACGTTCTCCAGACCGAATTGGCGGGGGAAAATGTACTTCATCACATGAACCGTTTGTGCCGGTGAATCAAGTGTCGGGAACCGGTTAAGGACGTCTGCATGAAATTAGCTCAAAGTTTAAACGCAATTCAAACGGCGTACATACGCATCTGCCCCAGCCCACAAGGTATCCCCCTTTTGGCTTCCACCCGCCCATACATGATCTGCCGGCGAACAAAAATAATGCTGTTTGGACCGAAAGGGTTGGCAGGCTTCGGTTGACAGTCGTTCTTTGTCCGATCGCTCTTGACGGGAGTGGTGTTCTGCGCGTCCAATGGTGCCTTGGGCTTCGAAGGCGCGTTCAGAATTCCCAGATCGGGCATGGGGAGGCCTAACAGTCAATCAGCATGCTTGAGACATGTTTGCTTCATGGCCACACGATACCACTCAGCTGGTAGTAAACCCCCCTCTGGGCGTTTATAGCCGCAAAGACGCCACAATCTAACAGCAGATGCATCATGATCTCCTCTCCGCTGCTGCCGAGCAAACCTAGAACCTCTACCCAAGGGCCTTCCTTGAGGGTTGCGACACTGTGATTGGGAAATTGGCAAACGATGCCCGGGATCCCAGTCTCCTGGGCGCGTCCCCCCATTGACGGACGCTGGAAGCCATGCGCCAGTAAATGCTGAGGCTTCCCGTAGCCATTTTGATTGAACAGTTTCCAGATCACGAAATCAACCACCTGCGCCGAGGGATGTCAGCTCCATCGCCCTAGTCCCGCAAACAGGCAACTCACCTCCGACTGCAGGTAGGTCAGCCCCGTGTCGCTGCTCACCAGCGAGCGCGATTGCGACTGCGAAAAGGACTGGAATTCTTTCTGGTGGCCGGAGTTGATCTCCGGGGCGTCCTTTCGCACGCCCACCAGAGTGGAGTCGAGGAGCTGGGCCAATGCGGAGGGTTCTGCCTGTTCGCATGGCGAGGCTAGTGTCCTGATGCGACGCCGACGCGACTTGGATGTTCGAGGAAGTCGCTGAAGAAGGTAATCCCGCAGCGATAATACGTTGGCGTAGTACAGGGAAATCACAGGATGGCTGGTGCTGGAAATTGGGGCTGAAGTTCTGAAACGGCGGGTACCAGTGGTGACACCGAGGTGCGACGAGGACGTGGGACCACGGTCCTTACCGGGTCGCTTGCGCTTCTTCCCCATTTCGCAACTCCGATTTGTGGTCGGCGACGGGTGTTTCTATGTTTATGAAGGGTAATAGACGCGCGACGCGTCAAGGCTCGGTAAAGGTGGGAACCGATCCATGGATCATCTATACAATGTTGCGTATTGTTGTTTTACTCGATACCCCGGAGACTTGTTTGAATCGACGACCCGTGGATGAATCGATTTTAGGGCTCAGGCACCAAGGCAAAACAAGGAACCAATGAGGTCGCAACCATGGCACGGGGCGGTCTAGACCGGGTTCCTGAGAGGAGTACAGTACAGTGTCCGTACTCCGTACAGGAGAATGCTCAGACGGCGTACGGAGCACTGTAGATGAACATCCACCTATTTTCAGCCCTGGAGGGCATAAGTACGAATAATGACAATAGATATATCCAAATATACCAGTAACATACAAAAGTCCCAGACGTGTAACATGCAAAATACTAGGTGGGCCTCACAAAGAGCATGGGAAATCCACTTTTGAGATCTATTTCATTTACGCCACCGTCTCCTCTTTGTCCTCGACATCTTCTCTCTCTCCCAGTGCAGAGGTAAAAGTCGACATACCAGGGTGTGTGAGATCCCAGACGAGCTAACAAACCGGTCCAGGTGTCCCCTCACACCTCCAACGCTAGCCGCCGCCATCTCATTCGCTTGGGCAGATCCCTTCTTCTTTGCTCCGATTTTCCCGGTCCGAAGCTTCGATTCGAAATACTCTCCAGTGTCTCAAATATGAATGCGGAGGGGGGGTACGCCACCCGAAACCATTGCTTTGTAGCCTGAAGTTCGACTTTTGTGACATCCACAACCCGTTGGGCGACCATCCCGGAACAACGCACCGTAACCCCCGTCCAGAACCGAGAGGCCCACGGCCAGTCCACGTCGACGTGAAGCATGCACCATGTCTGGCGGTGACGAACAGGGTTTTGGTGTCTACCAGGAACCTCCGTTTGGGCGACAATCCTCCGCGTCATTTAGCTCCGTCCATGACACCTTAGAACCGTCCGCTCCGTTCCCCCAGGCACAGGCGCCGACCACGTATTCTCCTTTACCGTCTGCCCTACTGCGACCCCATAATCACTCCACTTCCAATCACCGGGCGTCGGGCGATCAATTGGAAGATCACAGAGGCCGGGAGTCTCCCGATCCTGCCGATTATTATCGCCGTGGGGCCCAGTCGGCCTCCACCAATGTAAGAGAAGGATTCAACGATGTAATGCCGGAGATGGCGGTCGCCGGTCGTTCTGCAGTGGGTGATAAGGTATCACCCGTGCCAGCAAATATGCTGGAGTCGTCGCGAACCAGACGCCAACCGTACCGCTCAACCTCCGACTCCCCAAATTTGGGTCTCTCGGCCATCCATCCCCCGTCGGGCGCAAGAGCACGCCAGACCTCCTTCAAAGATCTGGTCAACAGATTCAACAACGCCCCCGACCAAGTCCTACCTCTTCCCTCCGTGTCGTCGCGTACCACTTCGAGAACTGCGAGCCCTGCTGGGAGTGCGGACGGAGAGCGCAACCGGGCCTTCCCACGTCGTCGCCAGCACCGCGATTCGCTGCCGGGGTCAATCACCAGTCATCCTCGTGCGCCGGCCGCCTCTACGCCGTCATCCCCGGAGACCGGTCGATTCCCTCCAGGGAATTCAAACGGTGGCATCCCACCGCTGTCGCAGCGATTCTCGGAGTCCCATTCTCGCCGGCCAGTGTTTGGCGGACTATTGCCAATCAACACCCAGGTCAACAACGTACCCCTGACGCGTTTACAGCGCCGTGGGTCGGATGGGAGTATCCCAAGCCCGAATCCAGCCTTCCTTGATCAACAAGATCACTTCATTGGCAAAACACCTCTCACGCCCACTGCGTGGTATCTGGGTCACACCACCTCACTCGAGGCCGTCAACGCTGGAACGACCAACGGTCAACATCGCAGAATTCAGAGTGACTTGGACAACCCTTCAGTGTCCCTTGCCGAGCCTTGGACGTCGGAAATGGCGGTACGAGCCCCCTTGCTTCGGGCCAAGACCGACTATGAGTCGCCGCCGGACAGTCCAAGTTCCAGATCCCGCATTCCTGTCTCCTCCCACCGTCTTGTTGCTGCTTCCGGCCTTGAACCCCTATCACCGTCCTCCAATCCGACATTCAGCAGCCGGTCTGCTGCAATTACATCGCCGCCCAAGGGCAGCAGCCGCCTTCCTATCCGGTCACCCAAATACAGCCCTCCCCGCATGCCACAAGATGATCCCGCTACGTTTGCGCCCGCATCGCGTACCCGACAGGAATTAAGCGCGGCCCAGACCCGCAATCAATTATCCGAATCAAGTCGGCGGCTTCAGGCCTACATTGCGGCACCACCGCCCAAGAAGTCTCCTCCCTTACGCAGCTCTCGACCCCGACAACCTGTTTCACACGGCTCAACGATTTCATCACGCTCTAGAATTGAGGACAGGGTTTCGTCACTGCAGAAACAAGCCGGCAACAGCCCTCGATCGTCACGTACACAACCGCGCAAACTGCCAGGATTGGGCAATGTTGATTTCGAGGCTCGCCGCCAACACATTCAGCAAGCCATCAATAGAAATAAACATGAGCAGAGAGAGAACAAACCTGCTGTGGAGATCCAGAGCCGTCCTGTAACGGACGACGAGAACTCGCATGCCGATCTAGATCACCCTAAGAATGATTCACATGCGGTGCCTCCGGCTCTAAACAACACCCCACAGTCTGGCGAGATGACTACTTCAGTCACAGAGTCGACTGGTGGAATTGACTCGAGAGTCAATGAACCCCAGAATGTTCCAAGATTGCATCTCAACACATCTCTGTCAACCTCCGATACGGCCGCACCGCATACGACGATGGACTCGCCGACCCTTGGTGTACCCGAGGGAGTGAACTCTACAATCGCAGGCGGAGATCAGCCTGTTTATACCGATGTACCAAACACCGACGCACCAAACTCGGCTGTCTCGGCGAATTCCGACGAGACTCATGTTACAACCTTCGACCCGGAGCCGCAGTCTGGACTGCTGCAACGGAACCCCAGCATCTCTCATCGAACTCTATTGAATCAGATCATGCATATACGGGAGTCCAGTCCCAGTGATGATTCTTGCGATGAGCCGGACTGCAGTGTTTCCGAGACCGACCAAGAGTCGGTCCAAATCATGCTCGGCGGTACGGCCTTCTACGATTCCTCAAGTAGCGGAAACACACAGGAGGTACGGCTTCCGCCGGTACAAGCACCCCCAGCCGGTCATGAGCCCCGCAATCGATGGAGTGTTGGGTCATGGTCTTCTGTGCAAAATCAGAACTCCACCTGCGATGAGCACTGTGACGAGAGCGGTGATGATCTCGGTCTCTCGAGACAAAATACGGAACCCCCGACTGAAACTTGTTCAGCTGTATCCACACGGCCAGCTTCTATCGCGGATTACGATGAATCACAGCCTCTGCAGGATCATGGGGTCATTGGACCCAACACCCTTCGGACGCCTAGCAATCGTGAAAGCATGTTCTATACACCGCCCAATCTAGCAAGGATGGGGAGGTGGGACTCCAAGCGCGTCACTCAGCTGTATCTCGAGGAGCTCACTCGAGGCAGAAGCTACAGTTTTGGGTCAGCGGCCCAATCCTCATCTGAGCCTCGGTCTCATCCCGCGAATGCACGTGAAGATGAACGCAATAATAGCCTGACAGACGATCCCGTTGTCGTTCCTCCATTCGAAGATTACCAAATCTCAGGTAAACTCTCTCATACAGCCAGTTTGGTGGGCCGGGATGACTGGGAGCACGCATCCCCTTCCATCATGGACTGGATGCAGGTACGAGCTGAGGATGAAGCGGCGAACCCTACCACGGATGCCGATAGCAACCTTGATGAAGAAGTGCTCACCCCTCGCGGGATTCATCCCACGCAGAACGGCGCCGAGAGCAATGGTCTTGGCGTTTCCGTGAACCGGGATTCTGGTCACGAGCAGGCACTATATCCACTGGCAATTCCGCCGCCCTCTGGGGTTCCCCAAGAAGCTCCACCAGCCGGCACTGCCGCTCATCCACCGACCCACACCGGGTCTGTTGTGCCCGGGGCTGCAGGAAACAGCCCGGACAGCAGCGAGAACTCTTCCTTCCGACGTATATTGACCAATGAGTCTCCGGCTGCACCTGACTCTTCCTCTACTTCACTTGCCCCCTCCACGGAACAAGTGGCTCGGATCGAGTCTAGAAAGTCGCCTTCACCCGAACAACGCCGCTTGAAGAAGAGACAGCATATCATTAAAGAGCTTGTCGATACCGAACACACTTTTGGTCACGATATGATGGTTATTGAAGATATTTACAAGGAAACTTCATCTGATGTGTTGGATGTCGATGACATCAAGATCCTCTTCGGCAACTCTGAACAAGTGGCAGACTTTTCTGATCATTTCCTGCACGACCTAAAGAAGGCAGCTCGAAGCATATACATCATCCCCAAGGCTCAGAGGTGGACCAGCCAGCGCAATGCCGAGAATCGGCCTCCCCAGAGCGAGCCTCCCGTTGATGACCAACTTGCCGAATATGCAGGATTATCGGATCTTGAGAAGGATCGATCTACCACGGTCGGCCATGTCTTCATTCGGTACGTGCAGCAGATGGAGAAGGTGTACACAGACTATCTGAAGAATCACGACGCCGCCAACAAGAAGCTCCAGGCCCTGCAGCGGCTCCCAAATGTGGGCATTTGGCTTGGTGAGTGTCGCAACTACGCTTCTGATCTCACGACTGCCTGGGACTTGGACTCCTTGCTCGTCAAACCCGTTCAAAGAATCTTGAAATATCCCCTCCTTCTGCAGGATCTTCTAGAATCCACGCCACATGATCACCCAGACCGGGTGGCGATCGCCAACGCATTGGAAGAAGTCACCAATGTTTCCCATCGCATCAATGAATCGAAAAAGCGTGCAGATCTTGTTGGCCAAGCTGTGAGTCGCAAACGCAACCAGTCTGATGTTCGCGCCGGTTTATCCAAAGCATTTGGTCGCCGCACCGAGAAGTTCAGACAACAAGTTGGTCTTTCGGACTTGTTCGAGGACAAAACATATGATATGTTGGCTCAGAAACTCGGAGATGGCTACTTCCAGTTGCAGGTGGTCATGCGCGACGTCGAGAGCTACTCTTCTGATGTTCAACTGTGGGTCACTCAATTCAGCGAGTACACCGATGCCATGGGCGATGTAACGAGCATGTCTCCCTCTCCTTATCCTGAACTGGAGACCAAGTGGCATCGGTTTAAGATGACTGTTCAGGACGTTGTTACCACCGAGTTACCAGAACATGTAAGGTTCCAACACAATTGTTTCCGAAAAACGACACTAACATCTATGGCAGCTCGACATCGTTCGCAAGACGGTCATCTCTCCGATGGTGGAGGTGCTTGGACTCTACAATGCCCCTCAGCGAGTCATGCGGAAACGTGATAAGCGTCTTCCGGAATACGCCCGCTACAAGGCTATCAAGGACCGAGGCGACAAGCCAGACAAGAAGACCACTGAGCAAGGCGAGCAGTTTTTGGCGCTCAATGAGACGCTGAAAGACGAACTTCCCAAGCTTTACGCGTTGACTGCTAAATTGATGTCAGCATGTCTGAAGAACTTCATCAAGACCCAAAGCGTGTGGTTTAGTGTCCTACAACGCAAGATTGGAAACCACGTTGATTTCCCTGGTGATCTCCAAAGACTCGTCAACGACTTCAACAGCGACCACGCATTGATGGAGGCACGCATGCAGGAGCTGAGCACCTGCAACGGGTCAATGCTCGCCCACTCTCTCAACCTGGTCCCTCTGTCCCCCACCGAATCCAATGTCCAGTCTCCCCGGCGCCCCTCGACCATCAACAGTGGAAAAACCCGACCAGAATCAATGAACGACGACTCCCCAAATGCCTCTAGGGACTTCAGCATCGGCAGCCAACCCTTCCAATCCCCCCAGATGGAAGCCCAATCCGGACGTAGCAGCCGCTACCGCGCCAACTCCACCTTCTCGAACCGAGTAGTCTCCGACACCCCAAACCAAATGCTCCAACAAGTCGTCAGCACCCCCAACTCAGGACGGAACAGCACCTCCATCGAACCATTCCCCAGTCTCCCTCGGCTAAGCCTCGACACCCCATTCCTGGCCGACGTAATCAACTCAACCCACAACAGCCAACCTGCCTCCCCAACAGATCGATACTCTGGCTTCTTCTCCTCCGCCATGCCCATGTCTGACAGTACACCCGAGTCTGTCCCGGACCGGCCCCGGCCCACTGGACCCGCCGCACTCTTTTGCGCCGCCAGTCTGTACGATTTTGATATCGATGCCCGCACAGAAGGCGGGTATCCTTATCTGACGTATGCTTCTGGCGATGTCTTTGACATCGTTGGCGAAAAGGGTGAGCTATGGCTCGCCCGTAATCAGGATGATGCGACGGGTACAGTTGGCTGGATTTGGAATAAGCATTTTGCGCTTATTCGCTAATTCACGATTTTATGATCACAGATGGAGAAATTGTTTTTTTCTTGGAGTCTGCTTGAAATGATACGATACAAAACAGAAAGAGCGTTGGCTCTCTGGCTACAATATTTTGTTTCCTTGCGATGTCGTTTTGATGTCTCTTCTGATCTTGTCTTCATATTTTCGAATTTTCGTCATTTTTTTCCGCCTTATCTTTGTTCTTCTTTCTGCTACAATACCCGACGCAAAAGCCAAGGCTTTAAGAGATTGTTTTCAAAGTTTTCAGAGCCTTTTTGGAATTATCTTTGGCTTGCTCGCTGTTTTCCTTTCTGGGTTGTTATAGCTAGTCTGCTTCGGTTCTTTTCTTTTTTTTTTTTTACATCTCTCAGTTTCTGTCGTCCTGTCCGTGGGCTGTGGGTGCTGATGGGACGTACGTTTAGATACCCATTTCCTCTCAATATTATGACATTTCCAAAATATGCCTTTCTGTTCTAGGGGATTTTGTCCCTAGATACGCTGCTGCCTGCGCTCAGGGCCCTTTTCTTATCTCTTCAGTCTTCCCCACCTGGGCAGAGCCCCGAGTTCAATCTACTCCGTGCTTGTCTCAATTGTCTCCAACATCAGTTCTGAAAATGACTTCCGGCTACTCTATTCATCCAGTCGAGACTTCTGATGTCCCCGTCCTAGTGGACCTTCTTTACTTGCTGAGGACGAGTCTCATCTTCAACCGGGTACTATTCAAGGATTGGCCAAACGAGCCCGCCCAGAAGGCCCTGTACCGGTCAACCATTGAAAGCACCTTGACGCCAGACAGCACAATCGAGGGGTTGAAAGCCGTTGATGAAACGGGAGAAATCATCGGATACGTGGCTATTTCGCATAAATTCCCAAAAGATTCCACCGAGCAGCAGCATTCGAATACTGAGGCAGTCAATGAAAGCCACGAGGAAAAGACAGACGATCTTAATGGGATTCATCCAGATGTCTACGACGCAGCTGTCAAAGCATGTCTAGCGCTTCAGCAAAAGAATGACGCTTATGAGCATTTGAGTACGTGCAGCATTCTCTTTGGCTGTGACCTTGGGGCTAATGCAAAAGCAGGAATCAATTATATAGGGGTAAAGCCCACATCTCGCAAACTGGGGATTGGAGCGAAGCTGATGGGAGAATGTTTCTCTCGAGCGAGGAAGGCAGGCCTTCCCCTGGCTCTTGATGCCGAGCCTGAGGCTGTCGATTTCTATCTCAAGCTGGGCTTTACGGAGACGGGTCATGCCAGTATTGATCTGGCGAGGTGGGCGACGCCGAATAGTGGGTTTGGCAGTTTTAGGTGGACTGGTATGATTTGGTATCCTTGAGCTGAGGGATAGAACCTGGACATACATATTCAACTTCAAGGTCTCCTGTTGCAACGAAGGTTCAGAAGTAGACAAAGCATTCGGATGGTTTACCTCGCCCCGACTGAATAGCGTGTTAATGGACGTTCTGACATCGACATATGATAATCCAAGCGGCACTGGGCAACACGGTATTCATAGCCCAGCTTCTATGAGAGAATTCGACAACGCTTGCCCAGTTCCCTGCGTCGTATATATTCCCGGTCTTCAGGCGCGCACGAATTGGTAGGAACACAAATACCCCGGAGCAATGACCATGGAGCAATGCAGTTATAACCATTGTCCTCCACGGACATCTTCTTAAATACAGCCGACATCCCCCCAATTCGTTTCAAATGATACGGATTCACGATGTCTTGGCAACCAGGCTGCTTGGAAAAGTCAAGTAAGACCCCCGCAGTGGCTGCTCCAATGAATGAATGTTGCAATCGATGTACCGCTGTGCCGACTAGGTTGGACTGCATCGGAAAATTGCACTTCCACATCCTCTCCAAGAATGGCGAAGTTGAAACCTCCACTCTCTCGTGCAGATGGATTGATAGAGAGATGTGTCGGTTTGGCATGTCCGTCACTGGCGAACATGCACATCACGCATTGACGCATGGATGCAGGGAATGTAATGGACTCCATATTTCCATCGTTTGAAGCGGCAGAGAATATCAGTGGTGAATTTGACGTTTCTGATATGATATCATCGCGGATGCAATCATGGTGATTGTCAAAGCCCGAGGCAATGGTGATGATAGGACCAACCTCCACGGTAATTCTCGGGAGGTCTCATGCAATCCTACATCATTTGTATCGTCGGATGCGAGGTGCAAACACGATGGCTCTCACAAGGGGGATATAGGCACTTTTAGCACTATCTCTGCTTTGTTTCCCTTCACATTTCGCAGATCCTCACTAGTACTGCTACATCATTCCCTGGTTGAACTGAGACTCCAATGATACTCTTCTCAGCATCAGTAGCGAGCCTGGTGCACCCTGGACGGTGTGATCTGGAGTTGCCAGCGCGGTTCTGGTTCTCATAGTTGTAGAACTTTCCGGGGTATGCCCACAAAGCAGGGGTTTCTGACTCGGTTTCTTTCCAAGCGTTTCCCGCTATGGTCTTCAGACCCTTCAGTTCTTCCCGGTAATGCTCTTCTTCGTCGAGGTGTGGGTGTGGCCGCTGCCCGTGTGCATCCTGAGTGGACGGCTTTGGGGCTTTTCGTAGCATGGCTTTTGCCTGCTCCTCGGATATCTGACCCATCTTCCCAGTCGGTGCTCCGGTCTTGTAGCTCCTTGAAAGTAAGAAATATGTATCGTCTAGCAATCAGAGAGATGGTATCTTCCACAGTGCCGAAAAGAGCCAAAATGTTGATACAGCTGCTAAGATCTACTGGTCTCGCGAGGTGATGTCTACATTTCACTTCCTGAGAGCTCTGTTGCTTAACACGATCATGCGTGGATGGCTTCAGGGCTAAGTACCTGCTTACCATTGGTCTCATGCTCTTTACATACTGCCAGATTCATCAAATTTCAAAAAGACGAATCTGGTCCTATTAGAATACTAAGTTGAAACCTTCACCGGGGCCTACAATCTGCACTACGCGATCAGACTTTGCGAGCCTTGTTGATGATTTTCTTCCAATTTTGATAAGACTTCGTATATAGGTGATCAACCACGCCATATAAGAGCCAGCATACGCGTATCAAATGACAGTTCATATCACGATGTGACAATTACCAAATGAGCTGGGTGCGTATATCGAGCTTCAGCGTAGACCAACCCTCGTGTTTGAAGGAATCACCAGAACTCAGGGCAAATGTAAAAAAAAAAAAAAAAAAAAAAAAAAAAAGGGCCAAAAAAAAGAAGAAAAAAATGAATATATTTTTTGATGTTGGCGGTGAAAAAAGCCCGCCGTCCTCGACCCCCGCCCATCGCAGACAC